>CAJQUW010010103.1:0-482990 GCA_907163375.1 Prostheceraeus crozeri
AATGACACTTGGATTCGGTACTACTCGACGAATGTAAAGTGCAATATCTTCCACATGAATTCTAAAATTGTCAACTTTAGCAAATGCATTCAGCGCAAATTCAGGCTTATTCAATGTCAGCTTGAGTCGCATGCTGGTATTACAGAGTAAAAACTTTGACTGTCTAAAGAAGTCTAAATTCAGCGGACCATATAGCTGACATACTTTACTATCTTTAATCATAGCAGATCGCTTTACAAAGCCACTGTTTGTTTCAACATCAAATTTTCCTGCTTCATCTCTGTACCATCCCATGGCTTCCATATGACTTTTTTGTGCTGCTGGATGAAACTGTGATACATGATTGAAATATGATTTATAGGGATAATCGCTTTGACCACCTTCCACCTGCTGCTCTCCAATCGTTAGAGAAACATCACGAAGTAATGTAGTCAATGGTAAATTGTTCAGTCCAACTTTATGTGTATCGTCAATAGCAGTTCCATCTGCTTGCTGAATTCTAAACCTCAAATCAACCATCGCATAACTCAAATCTATGTAGTCATCACTACCACCAGGAACAACAAATTCAATGGGGCCAGCATTCTCAGCTGTTCGAGGATGATAATCTACAATACTTGAACTAAGAATATCTGTCTGTATGGCTTGTTGATCAAACAAAATCCGGAAGTTTTACACTCCATGATTAGAAGTTATGGCAGCGTCGTCGTTTAGCGCCTGATGAATGATTAGAGCCTCTGCGACGTTTGCGTGAATGCCTTTTGACTGAAGATCGCACCTTACCAGCTCCGCGATGTTTCCTCCTTCCTTTTTTCATTCGTTTAGGTGATTTCTTTCCTTGAGTAACACCAGCAAAGGTCTGCTTCAATGTTTTTAAACCGCGTTCCTTCCCACGATTCAACAAACTGCTCTTAAAACTTCTACCTCTGGAAAGATCACTAGCAACATCACCAGCAAAGCCAACGGCATTACTTAAAACATTTCGTTTTAAAGATCTAGCGACATTGGATATGAGAGGTGCTACAACAGATTTCAGTGCACCAAGTATGCTACCTCCACGTTGGCGGCGAGCGCCGATGTAAATTTGTCCTCCACCACTTACATAGGAGGGTCGTGAATAAAATGAGGCAGTTGGATTCATAGCTCCAACCCTAAACATAGTTAGTAACAACATTGCATGAATCACTGTCGATCACTTAGATGAAGATGTCGGCACGACGCATCCAAGAGTTCATACTTGAAGGATAACCAGTCCATTTAACAAGACACCATTCTTCACCTTGCCGTTTTTTACATCGAATGATTTTCTCTACCAAATATGTTTCACTTTCAGTGACTACCTCAATCTCATCGAGGTAAAAGCTACCCTCAATTTCTTCATTATCGTAATCTTTCAACTTGTAGGTGGTTGGAGAGTCTTTTTGATTAATCCTTGATACTGTAAATATCTCCTCTGTGCAATTCGGAAGGTACCCTTTAGCAAAAACACTTTTCACTTTTCAGATACGAACTTTATCACCAATTTTCACATGAGTGCGTTTACGTTGGAATGATTCGCGCACTTTATCTACATTGTCAGCATTTACATCTACTGGTCTGAGTCCAATAGAACGATGGATAGAGTGATTGTAGGCATGGAGTGTATCTTGTAGAACCTTTGTCCAATTTTGTGTCAAGTTGGCAGTAAAATGTCGCCGCAAGCGATTTTTTAATGTGCGATTAAAACGTTCAACGAGTGCAGCTTTATAAGCACTCTTTACACTAAACAACTCAATGTCATGCCTCTCAAATAATCTTGTCACATGCTGATTTTCAAACTCTTTTCCTTGATCACTCTGAATTCTTTTTGGAATGCGACCTTCTTGAAAAATTGTTTGGAATGCTTTTGCTACTCCTTTCCCTTCTTTAGTTTTTAAAGGTTGAGCCCACGCATAACGCGAGAAAATATCAATGACGGTTAAAATAAAGTTATTGCCCGAGTTATGTTTTGAAATGGAAGCGACATCGCACAAATCTGCTTGCCACTGTTCATCGATGTCATGAACAATATAATGGCGGGTGCGGTACTTCTTTTTCGCTTGTTTGTGGAGTGTATAGGTAGCCTGACCCTTTAACCATCGTTTCACTTGTGATTGCGGAAGACCACTCGCTTTTGATAATTTCTTGATAGATGCAAATCCTGCCGGATGTTTTACATCATAATAGATTGACTTCAAACGTTCAGTCGATGACGACTGACTCTTTTTCCTCCTTCTCATCTTTTTGCTTTCTTGCCTTTCTACATTTACAACAACTGCAGCATTTAGCTTTAGCGGTTTTGCGATCGTGTTCACATTGCTTAGGGGTTTCATTGTGAGAGCTGGCGCAGCAAGTGCAAGTGACAACGACATTCACCTCTGGCGGCTCATTACATGGCAAGCAACACATCTGCTTCATATTAATAGTCTGAGAACATGTATTTCCTGGGAGGAGCTGTTTTACGTTTTCCTTTTACTAGTTTTAGTGGCGATGTAGATCTACGTCGAGTTCTTCCTCTTGTTTGCTTAGTGAGTGTGGGAGGGGATGTAGCAGGTGACGTCTTAAACCAATTTGTTGGCATTTTCATCGTCTGAAGCATTGGAGCAGTAGCCACTGTTGAATCAAGTTCTATCAATGTCTCATTATTCAAAGCAAATTTTGGCACATTATGCTTTTTCAATAATTTAAGAAAGTATGTCCAACCAAGTGGAACATAGCCCTGACGGCGCTTTCTACGTGTCACATACTGAATCAAGTCTTCATAACGTGAAGCATCAATCACTTTATTTTCATCTGTAATGATTTCTCCTCTATCATTTACATTGAGATGGGGTTCAATACTGTTGAAAAGAGATATGGCATGTGCGCGAGATGCTAAAGGTGTTGCAGTCGATACAGAGTCACGCATCTTATTCTTCAAGTTTTTCAATTGCTCAACAGTTTCCGATTGTAATAATACAGCACGATGTGGATCTTTGATGTGAACATTTTGCTGATAATCTATTTCTTTCCTATACATTTGATTTGCAAGAGGTTGCTTTACTTGCTGCATGGCAGTCAATTGTACATATTCATCCTGAGGAATAACAATCATGCGAGAATAAGAACTCATAGTTTGTAGATAATCATGGGAGTTTTCAAAATATCACTTCGAAATCTAAATTCTTCCGGACACTCTTGCGTAAAGTCAATGAATAAGTAACCGTATGGTCTTTCAGTAGCTGCTTGAAAAATTTCAATTAAGGCTTTTGATCCTCTGGGTGCAACTTGTCGCGCTAAAATTTCAAATTGACTTTTATCTCGCGGATTCTTGAAAATAGCATAATAGTGTGTATTCAGGTTTCGTGTACGAGCTTCTTTTCCATCAGGAAACAAATTTTGTGTGATATAGATGATAAAGCACCTTTTATGATGTGCTGCGCGAGTGAACATATCTGTAACATCTTTTGAATTCTTATTTTCTTTTAATAAATCATCCAATACAACAACATCATTAGACTGAAGTTTATCCACTGCAATAATTCCTTCATGTCGAATAAAGTTGCGACTTTGCAATTCCTGAAACAGCGACGGTTGATAAATACCATAACACCAAATCACTCGATTGATAGGTTCCTTAAACAACTACCTTCTTTTATCCAATAAATTCAGCGTGAAAACAGTTTTACCTGCATGAGATGGACCTGATACAGTCAGAACTTTATCACATTGAAGTCTGAAATCCATTTTATTACTTTGAGATTCAACATTTGCATAATTAACGCTTAGAGCCAAAGATATTACCCAATAGGTTGCCCACGGCAGGAGCTATCATTGGAAGTATTGCTGAAAGGAAACCGCCCTTTTGTGTTAGAGTTCTCCTCTTTCTTTGAAGGGTGACTTTAGGATTGGAGATGAAACGCAATTTCGTAGCATATCGCTTAAGTAACTTTCGTTGTTTTGGCGCTAATTTCTTCGTCCTCAACTTTCTGATATGAGAAATAATTTCACGAATGAATTTATCGTTAGCATGTCGTATAGCATTGTATCGCTGATTTGCTTTCATTCGTCGGAGAGCTTGAATGGCTGAAGAAAACTTTTGACTTTTACGTTTCATCATTTTACGTTTCGCCATTTTCCGTGTTAGTCTTTTCTAAAACCTATCTTTACCACATTTGCATAGGTACTAACTATTGCGACAGAAGTGACACTCGAAATGAGCAATATCACAGTGGTTACATTGGCAAAGTTGAATGCAATTACATATGAAACAGCGTTGACAAAAAGCATGCTTACATCTCTTGAAGATGCGCTTTTCATTTCCATCCTTTCGCTTACATACATCGCAACACATAGTTTCACCGTTACTGATGTCTATAGCAAGTCTTTTTGAAGATATGAATTTGCTAGCCTTTTCTAAATAATAGACGCATGTACAGAAGGAATATACTTCGAGAGTGAGCAGACATAGCTCGAAAACCAGTTGTGCTACAATCAAGTACCACTGCATTTTCAATTTTTCTTTATGGAAAGTTGAATGTGAATATCTGAAATCGCTTCAATCACTAGACTGCTACCATGATGGTTAAATGCGTTAAGACGTTCAGCAATTTTTATCAGATGTCTTTTAAAAAATTCTTCGGGGTGATCTACCACTTCCATTGAATAAGAAGCAAAATGGAAAGAGCGACTTTCCACCTCTTCCTTTCCAAAATGACTAAACTTAATTTTCGCAACTAATCGCGCCATGATAATGCTATCAGAGAATGTATTCATTAACTCTAGAAATAGAGTGCTAGCATCATCGACCACTGCTTCGATGTCGGTCTCATCTTTATGAAAATTTATCACATAATCTTGAACAGCTCCTTTTAAACTTTGCCTATGAAAATGTAATGTTCCGCAGTCGTTTGAGAAAGACATGATCGCCCTTTATCTAACCCATCCATTGCATGAAAACAACAACTCTTCTCATAGTAACATTTATTGAATAACGGTAACAAGCATGCATTATAAATCAATGGTTTGAAAGAGATAAAATAGATACAGCTGGTAACTATCATACAGCGAGCAATGATAACCATACAGGACTTTGGCAGTGTTGAGGTAAGGAGGAAAGAAGCATTGGTTATGAACGTAGCTACTACAACGAATAGACAAAATAGGAACACACAAATCCTTAAAACGTTTCGTGACTTCATGATAATGTTGATTCACTCTACTATCCCAAGGCGGGAGCAAAATATCATCAATGATTAGATTGGGAAATACTTTCCTCTCCTTACCAGGATTATTACAAAAGATGCGTATAACATTGAAAGCAGCTAACCATCGTTTAAAGTCATTAAGAAGAGCACTCTCACAAGAAAAGCCATAGTCTTGCAAATATTTCAGATTAAGTCCATGAATGTGTTTTCTCGCCCATTGATCAACATTGGGATCGCAGTTGGCATGTTGATGATAGACACTAACAATCTGATATGTCCAATTGTTCATAGCAATAGCACTGAGCTCCTGTACAGGTTCACCCTCACAATCCATAAAAATGATGATAGAAGCCTAAAACGGAAATTACACATCTAAGGAAACGTTCTATAACATATTACAAAATGAAGAATTACATCGATGCTTTTCACGACAAAATACACAAATGATATGATGGCAACGAAGAAGTAAAATGTATCTAATAAGACCACGTCTACGACACTCAAAGCACATAAGCGAATTGTCATAGGGTAGAGTTAGGAAAGGACTAGTAATTCTCCTTCTTTGATTTGCGTTTTGAGGCAGCATTCTTCTCCGACTTGCGCTTCGTACCACTGCTGTTAAGGATTTGATCAATTATGTCATCCACGTTGGGTGGTTTTGGAATATATAGGATGGATTCCATATGCATGGAGAGAGAGGCTATTTTATTATCCTTGTGTCGACCATAATATAGCCCATTCACTTTGAAAAGGATATCCCAAGTACCTTCTCCGAGCTCATCACATCTGATGAATGATCTCCATCCTTCTTATAGTAAGTACACCAATGTCATACCGGTAGGCAAATGTGATTACCATCCCAAATCTTTCTATAGGGAGTATCCTTGTCATCTCTCGCCCTCCACTCTTGAGCAAGAGGAATAGGAATGTCCATATTTAATGTCACGTACTCCTCAATAATATCAAGTTGGTGGCGAATGTACGGACTCACGGGGATCAGTATGTAGTCCCCATACTGATTGCGCATTTTCTTGACATCCGTGGAAGGGAGCATTCCCGTTTGGAGTACTACGCTATGATCGTCATAACGCAAGACTTGTTTAAATTTACGCTGTAGCGGTGTAGGATTATGTACCTTGGTTGTTTCTTCCAATGCCCTCAGTTGTAGATGATCTGACCGTAGCGAACCTTGTAACGTTTGACCGCCATTTTGTCCTACTAGTGCAGCAGATGGAGTAGATGCCTGAAAATGAAAAAGATTGTATTAAGTTTACGTTCAAGGGAGGAGAGGGAGGAAAGTAGCGACTTACTATTTTAGTTGGATAATAGAATAGGGAACTAGAGAGAGAAAATGTACGTCCGTCACTCGTATGATTCAACGATGGAATGATTCTCACTGTGGAAGGCTCGCTATTTATATAGAAATGCTTGATTCTCATTGGATGATGATCCTCATTGGACAATAACATCAAGCTGATTCCAAATCTGAAATCCGTTTTCCAATCCGATGCTTCGTTTTGAAGCTACAGCCCAAAACGTCCCAAATTCTAACTCTGTCGTTTTTCGCCAATGTCCCAAAATCTTAAATGGCGTCTCACATCTAAACGAAGACAGATATGAACAAGCCGATTCTTTCAGTGAATTTGTCTCACTCTTAGCTTTCAAACGAGCTATGGCACGTCTAAATCCGTCCACTGGAAGCTAAAATCGAAGCGAGCTGTCCAGAGGGGGGGACGTCAGCGAAAATTTTTTCTCTCCGATTGACTTGAAACTCACCATACAGATAGAGAATTTCACGCTGATTCCAAATCTGAAATCCGTTTTCCAATCCGATGCTTCGTTTTGAAGCTACAGCCCAAAACGTCCCAAATTCTAACTCTGTCGTTTTTCGCCAATGTCCCAAAATCTTAAACGGGGTCTCACATCTAAACGAAGACAGATATGAACAATCCGATTCTTTCAGTGACTTTCATATAGCTTTCAATAGCTTTCAAACGAGCTATGGCACGACTAAATCCGTCCACTGGAAGCCAAAATCGAAGCGAGCTGTCCAGAGGGGGGGGACGTCAGCGAAAATTTTTTTCTCTCCGATGGCGTTCAAATTCACCATACCGATGCAGAATTTCACGCTGAATCCGAATCCGGCCTCGGTTTTCTCATCCGACCACTCCTTCCACTCGAAACAGCCCATTTTACAACCCAACATTCAGCAGATTGCACGAAAAACATCACACACTATAGCCTCAAGACTAATCCTGGCGGTCGCCCAAGTCCACCACGACACTCTGTCGTTCCAGAGGGGGGGGGAGTAAGCGAACACTTTGTGAACGTGGACCCACCAGGCCGGCACACCACGACACTCTGTCGTTCCAGAGGGGGGGACGTCAGCGATGGCGGCCATCTTGCGCTATCTGGTATTTGTCACTTGCTTACTACTGCCCTGAAAAGGGCTGTTGAAAGCGTTCACGCCGGTCATCGGGTAATATAAAAGAAAGAAATAATACTTAGATGGCGTACCGAACAATAAAACATATTTACAATCTTTATACAAGACATACCAGAAAAGAATAAACATAGAAGGGGTTCATCAGCAAAATGACCAGCTAGGTCGCGTTTCGGGTCCTTTAACATTTTGTACGCTCAAACCCTAGCTGGCGGACCCCCGCCAAAAAGGCGGACCCCACACATGACTTAACAATGATAACACTCTTAAATGAAGCCACACAAAATACAAAATTCTCTGGCTGACTGCAAACCAAATTTAAACAAAACTAAAAAAATGCTTTTTCAACAGTCTCTCCATACATTTGATTAACTTGCAGGCTTCATATCCGCGTTTCACAAAAACTTTAAACGTGCTTTTAGCTTTAACAATGGCATACGGCAGATGAGAACATATCCTAAGGTAACGAAGAACTTGACTGGCAAAGACATTCGCACCCATATGAAGAGGAAGAAGACTGTCAGGAAAAGTGAAAACAATAACATCAAAACAAAATTGCTCAACCTTATGAAAAACTGATGTATGTAAACCATCACTACAAATATTAAGCTTGACATCGAGATATTCTACTGATGTGTTATCCGTCCCATTTCTCTCAGCCTTCAAATCCGCGGGATAAATCTTAGTCACCAAAGTGTCAAAATGTTTATACAGTAGAATTCGCATATATCGGCGCCTCAAGGGACAGACGAAAACCGCCGATATACGCGAACCGCCGATATATGCGAACTCCCTGAATTTTGAAGTTTTGTGAAATCTACACTAGCTCTGAGATGATGCCATGTATCATACAATGTATGTAGGGGAGACTGGGGTCCAAAGTGCATTTTTTCACTCATTCTCATTTTTTGACGAAATTATTGCAAATCAGAACTCAAAATTTCACACAGATGTGAAAGATATCTTCACAAATAAAATATTTTTTGAAGTGTAACTCTAGCATATCTAGTTTTTGCACAAGACATGTTTTTGTAATATGTAACGACCCTGCACATTGGTCCCCTATAGCGGGGACCAATGTGCACTGCATGGGGACCAAAGTGCACTGAATAAAAAAACCATGATTGCGCACGGAAATTTCATTTTATAAAATAGATATCGCCAAAACACATTTTTCTATGATTTTTACTGTATTCATTTATTTTTTGTGAATTAGTAAGTGGATATAAAAACTATCATAGGCAAAAAATAAATTAATTTTTTACAGCAATTTTTACTAATTGCTTATTGGACGCATCTTTATTACATTAATTAACTGTTAATAGTCAATTCGGATGTGGTGAGTTCAAAAATGATAATCATTTCTCTCTATGAGATTAATATTTTGACCTAGGATAAAATCTTTATTATAGGCCTAGGCCTATATAGGCCTACCCCACTTTCTTCTCATCAATTTAAAGATGTGTTTGACTTCTGAAAATAATGACCTTACGGACAAAAATGGTTGTAATGGTTCAACAGATTGGATTTGGTAAGAAGGCAGTAAATAATCATTTTTTAAAAAAGTAAACACTCCAGCGATCTACCAACAAAAATTGGCGAAACGTCGATTTTTGAATATATATTATGCAAATAGTGCATTATGTAACATAATAAAAACAGACAGGAGTCGGGAATGTTGCTTTAAAAACATTTGTCTTGTACTCAACCAGAATGTGCTAGCCACATTCCAGTTCAAGTTCAACCGTGTTTTCAATTGAGGAGTCCTGGGTTCCAGAATTGGTTTCGTTACTTTTGGATGTAGCATTCTCCGGGGGGCATATCGGTGATAATAGTTGATTTTCTTTTTCAAACAGAGCCTTCGTCGGATGAGGTCTGATTATTTCAGGTAACACTGGCTCACATAATTATCACGCCTCGTCGTCAACAGGGCACCGTCATCAGCAGGAGATGTGCTTGTAGAAGGTTGTTCAATTTACGAAGTTCAAGCACTCAATCGGAGGGAATGGATAGCAGGAAATCCCCTTAGCTGAAAGCGTTTGAATTGACTGGGAATATGCCGGCTTTTTGAAAGCCCGATACGATATTCATAGGCGTAAAAGCTTTGTAAAATGAAGCTGAACTTAGTGAGGCAACGTCATGAATAGCAATTGGTTTTCATGGATGAGTGAGCATTTGATTGTTGCACTCACTCACATAGAACGTCTTAAATGGACCATAGACGCAGACGTCCAAGGGCTGCATGCGATGGCTTAAATTACATTTTTTAAGGTTTAATTACACTTATTTCATTACGTTGAGACACTGAATACATGGTTTGCAAAATACAAAAGAAAAAAGGAAATTTATCATGTATTGCACTTTGGTCCCCATTTCAGAGGGCACTTTGGACCCCAAAGCAACTCATTTTCAAAAAACCAACATTGACAAATAACTGGGTATACAGATGCCATCCCCGAATTATGAAGCACTTCTAGATGCCTTAAATGTTAGAAATTATTGTTATTCTAGGCACAATGTTGATGAATGAAATTTAGAAAAAATAAACAACGGAGACTCAAAAATTTACTTTCGACTGCATTAAATGTATTTCAAGACCTACCAAATAAAATATTTTGAGATAAATCTTGATTTTTCCGTTGAAAGTCATGTTTGATCAGAGAATTACTCAACTAGAAGAAGAAGTTCGAATTCGGTCTTTATCACGTCGAACTGGCAGATGCACTTTGGTCCCCTATGCTCATAGGTCCCCAATCTCCCCTACGTGTATTTACTCATGAATTATTGCGTTGCTATACTTGAATACATGTACATATTGACTTATTGTCCAACATGTACAGTACATGTACATGTAATTGTGTCTATGTAATCAATAGATATCTAAAAATTGTGCCTTTCTGAACTGATGCTTGCAACGTAAGTATCGCAAACCGGATGTCACCATGTTTGTCAAAAACTGAGTATGCTTTTTGAATCAAGAAGATTGAAGCTTCTTCATGCCTACATGCTTGCCTGCTATATGAAGCACAAAATAAAGAAGAGTATGCATAAATCAAGACGCTGCTAAGAGTCACGTACAGGCGAAGCCAGCCAATCTAAGTCAATCAAGACGCTGCTAAGAGTCACGTGCAGGCGAAACCACAGAGATGGATGAGGTGGCGAGCCGCTTTCTGTCTAGAGAGAGGACATGCATCGAACTCAACAATGTTTTCGACAATAGCTTGTGCTCCTTTGATGACGCAACAGTCACTAAGTCAGGTCTGACAATAGCATCGTAGGTGAAGGCGTTAACAATGCAATCATCACGTCGAATGAAAGACTAATTATGTGAGAATTATCAGTGAGATACAGTGGCAAGCCTACTTATCTTTCCTCGGCTGCTAGATTCTACAATTTTGATCAAGCCCCCAAACATGATCGAGATGAATTGTAGAAGATCTAAATTTTCACATGCCACTAGAATAGTTAGAATCGGATAGTCCTAACAGAATCTACAGCCATCCGCGTCCACATATACTGTCATTCTAGTGACTCTTCTAGGCAAAACACATCGCTTGAGGATTTCCAGGAAATCCGCCGTTATAAACGAATTTTTTTCTGTCAGGGACAGCGAAAATGCGCCGATATAGGCGAATCGCCGATATAGCCGAAGCCGATATATGCGAATTCTACTGTAATTGAAAAGACATATATCATCGATGTAACGTGTGGTGCAAGACATCAATCTAGCTAATCCGAATTTCTTGTTCGACACTAACGATTTCATAAAAACGAATTCACAGTGGCACAAAAACAAATCAGCTAACATAGGGCTGCAATTTCCCCCATAGGAATGCCCCTAACCTGCTTGAATGCCAAGCCACCAAAAACAACGAAAACTTCCGAAATAACAAACTTAATTGCGGACTTCAACATTTCCAACTAAAACAGTGATAACCCTTGTACGTTTTACCAGCGAAAAAAGTTTTATTAAAACCAACACAAAGAAATTTTCTGGACGTGGAGTTAAAAACTAGCTCCAGCAAGCTTAACAAATGTGCACATATGTCTTCATGATTGAGGTTAGTGTACATTGTAGAAAAATCGAATACTTGAATTGAAAAGACATTATTTTTATTATTTGCAACGTTCAAAAATTCTTCAGTAGACTTAATGCTCCAAAAACATCGGAAGCCACTACTCTTCTGTATTGTTTCACAATAAAGTTTAAAAAGTCTCTTATTAAGGAAAGACCCTTATTAAGAACAACTGACAATTGTGTACTCGTACACTTGCGCGCTCCAGCAATAAATCTAAACTTATACGGTGACTTATGAAACTTCGGAATACAAAGGAATTATACTTCGGAAATTATAATTGCTTGTTGGCATCACGAAGAAAGACAATGACAAACTTGAGAAAATTCGTAAACTCTCACATAGGATCATTTGTGGAAAATCTTGCCGTTGTACTGCCTTACTCTTGTCTATAAGACGTGATAACAGAGCGCCGAGCTTTAAAAGAATTTAAGAAACTGATGCAACCTTGTAGTCCTTAATATTTTTTGTGTCCTGAGACTATGAGAAGCTATTGTCATCTACGTTTACCTGTCATTAGAACAAACAGAAGAACATCATCATTTTTATTCGTATTGTACACTATATTATCATAGAATTTGATAATATACGAATTACTTATCCATGTCGCTATTGTACGGCTTATTGCCATTATTGTGATCTTAAATGTGTTGCATGATTTTAATTTTCTTTGAATAAAGACACATTTTAAAATCGTCCAACCCAACAGAGATGAGAATAGGACGCTAAAAGGACTACATTGAAAATGCAGTATGACACAAAGACAGTGGAAGATGAATGTTACATAGTCTTTGGTATGACATCACTATGTATGCAAGTACGTGCAAAAGGCTACTCGCTGCTGCAGAGGGATCAAAAAACCTGCTTGCAATTTAATTGCTCTTTTCAATCAATTAATTAAATCTGAATTGCTGAGCAATCAATTAATTGAAATTCAATTAATTTTTGATAATCCTTGTGTTGAATAGAAATGCATTACGACACAATGCTGATCATGTGTGTGCATTTCAAATGTTATTTTCCGGTTTCCACCTGCAATTTTGGATTTGAAGAGCAAGAAATAGACTTACAAAATTGCGCATATTATGTTATTCAGGAATGAAGTGGCTTCATCGAACTATATGCTTACCATGCACGCCGCTCTTATGTTACTTATGTTACTTAAGTCGGCCGACTGAAAAACCGAAACTGAATTCTGGTGCCGAATTAGAAAAATTGCCGAACATTTTGTCAGCAGTTTCCTATGTAACTTTACCCGCTCTCTTCAAATATAATTGTCAAAAAATCATTCGATTAACCCTTTTCGAGAAAATTGCGAAATTTCAAGTCGGCGGACGGAAAAACCGAAACTGCATTCTGGGAGTGGATGAAAAAATCCCATCCATTTCGTAAACAGTTTCGTATCTTATCCGCTCTTTATAAATACAATTGCTAGAAAATTAGCCCTTTTCAAGAAAATGACGGACATGAAACCAAAACTACATTCTGGGAAGTGTCGTCTTTTCCGTACCTGCGAGGCCTTCGGCACATCCTAAATAATAATTTACCAACATTTATAAAAATGAAAGTGTCATCGTTCATTATATTTCATTTAAATTCGGTAGCTTCTCGTGATAGCTGTCCGTCTAAAGATCAGACGCTCAACCTTAGAGTGAACAGTTTCGCTGCGCGTGCACGAACCACAGCTGTTTTCTTCTAACGATTAGACACACATGCTAGTCGTGTGTTCAGACGGAGCGAAAGAGAGTTGTGTGCGTGTGAGGCAGCAAGCGCACGCGCCCGCACCAATGTTGGCTTTCTTGATAGACATAATGCTTTGCCTTCTCCAATTTTTACAATGAAATTCTCCGTTATTCTTGATCGAGGCTCGGTACCTAGATATAGAAAGGGAAGAGCAACCCAATTGCTCCTGTCCTTCGTTTCTCGTCGGAGAGGCCAGTACGTCAGCAGTAGCAGCTGACTGACGTTCAAACAAGACTGTGATCAGATGATGAGCGTTCGCCAATGAGTGCACAGCAATGCATCTGACTCGAACACCCAGATTCCGTAGAATTACATGATTTTTTTGCGTGATTGATGTGACGCTATGTTTAGTACTGTAGATGAGCTCATAACCACGCCTTCTTCCGAAGGGAATCTACTGAAAAGATGACAGTCGTCAAGCAAGGTAGGCCAACACCTGATTTAAAAATTGAAAGTACTCACAGAGAAAGAAATAAGAAATACACAAGACATTTTAATACATAAAAGTTCAAACACATGAGTGGCTGACCGGCCGTGAGAAACGCAAGGAACTGTTTCCCTTCCTCCTTTTTTTCTTGAGAAGATGTGGTCTGGACAGAGAGGTGATCCTAATCTCAGCTCCTTGAGTAAGGCGGTTAGGCGACATGAGCAATCAACTTCTCATGTGCACATTCACTTGGCATCAAAAAATGTTCTGGAAATTGTTAGCAAAAATTCATCTTTTATGTATGAAAATTAATGTTATAACATAAAATAAGTCTAGCATAGAAATAGTATTCCAATGCCGAGCGAAGGCCTGTAGTCTGGGAGCTCGCGACGCCACTGATTCTGGGGATAGATTAAAAAAACGTCTCAATTATTTCGTCAAAAGCTTTCTATGTAGTTTGACACGCTCTTTTCAAGTATCACTGCTATATTGTCATGCGGCTTGGCAGTTTTCGACAAATACGAAGCACTCACAATGGCGGACGTAAAACTGAAACAGCAGTCTGGGGCTCGGCTAACATCCCTGTGGTAGTGATGCAAATGGAAAATTTTCCCGAAAATTTTCCAGAAAATTTTGAAATTTATTTTTTTGTGATTGACATTTTTCCTTTGTTTTGGAGACCTGTTGTAGTCGCTTGAAAAGACTATGTAATATGCAAAGACCGAAAACTTCTCTATCATTCCTGTATTACCTTTTGGAACCAACTGCACCCTTTCCATGTCTATTTCAAATCATCCCAAATGAATTTCAGATATTAGATGGATTTCAGATTTCTCTAATTGAATTTCAGATATCTATCAGAAACCCAACTTTGAAAGGATCTTAAATTCAACTGGAGAATCTCCAATTCATCTGGAAATGTCTGAAATTCATTTGGGTAGATCTGAAATCGATTTGGAACTATCTGAACCATCTGAGCTAGAAATGGAAGATGTGCATGCAGTTTGTCCTCAACGAAGATCGGACATGCCAGAACTTAGAAACTGTCATAGATATTCTTCTACTCATCACAGATATCTTTAGTTTCCAAATATCTCACGAGTTCACAGTCTTCCAATATGGTCGCTCATGTATAATGCTGCGTGGACTGTGTGCTTATTCTTCACATATTCATCAACATATGGATCATTTGTATCACTATGATCAAGGCTGCACAATAAAGCTTAACTTTCAAGCTAACAAGCAAACTCCAAAATTATTTTTGCTCCAGATCTTTCACATTGCATGAAATTATACCCCTATTGTAAAGCAAGATTCACGTTATCCCAAACGGTGTCTGTGTGATAATCAAAAATGCTAACAAAATGGCACAATTGCCACTGGTGGCAAAGGAATGTTCAAAATCGGCGGACGGAACTCGTATTACTACGATAACTTTAATCGAAATAATGATGAAATCAATAGTTTTAGAACCATAAGCTGCCTCGGCAGTGGAAGCGCTCAAATTATGAGGCCTATCAAAAAATCCAAACTTTTTCCAAAATTTTCCAATATTTTCCAAAATTTTCCAATTTTTTCCATAATTTTCCACGGAAAATTTTGATTCAAAATTTTCCGGAAAATTTTCATCACTACCCTGTGGGAACGAATCTTGCGAAAAACTGGCGAATGTCAGCTGCAGAATATCATGCTAAAGTTCAGTCATATTTGCGGGATATTCGCCGGCGACAATTCGCGCTCTATATGTCACCTTTTACTTTTGACTTTCTCTCTTATTTTCTTTAGTAATCCGCCTCTACAGCCGAGGCTCCATTTTCTCCCTCACCTCTTCACCATCACCAACATATGGCTAATCTATCTAAAGAAATAAGTGCAGACTGTAATTTTTTGACAATGATAAGAATAAAAAAAAAAAATAAGAATTTAGAGAATCCGCTTATATCAATTTTCATAACATCTCTTGACATTCAATAATTTACAACAATGACAAATATTCGAATAATATCATAGTATTTACTGCGACATTTATGGAAGATAAATACTTTTTTAGTTTAAGCCTTCGTGAATTAAAAAAAGATCCCTTTTTATCAGATCAGACTGAGTATACAATATATTTTCATGTGAAGGTAATATACGAACATTACTACTTACCACTAATTAGTTGCTACAATATCCACGATTTCGCCGGTAGGCGAAAAATCAGCTCGCATTAGTAAACAAATATCTACCAACTAATTATAGCAACTTTTTTGCCACCTGTCGTTTTTTGATTTTACACATGTTTTTGTATAAATGATGACCATTTTCACATGCGCAGATAGTTTTTACACGAAAATGAACCTTTAAAAAATTTATCCACAAAATCGCTACCTCGCCAGATAATCTGTTGATATTAGCAAGATGCGTTCCCACAGGGTATATGCTTACCATGCACGCCGCTCTTATGTTACTTCAAAAGATGTCTTTAAATTTAAATTAATGTCAAGAACACAGCAAAAAGGCCTGTTATTCGGAGCAGCCTACATGCACCTACACACAATCGTGACAATCGTCCGGTTCACAGTTTACCTTCAGAGTGTAGGCCTACGTTTCGCGTTCACATAATTTTGCTTGTTCGTTTTTTATTCGGCTCATTTCATTTTAAGTTGGATCGTGAAAATTATATCTGGCATTCGAATTTAAAAAATGGATCAGTCGAGAAGCCTCAACTAGCCTATCTATAAATTTAAAATCTCGCAGCAATATGATTTTAATTTGTTTCAAGATGCCTTTAAGGTGTTCTGAGGACCATTTCAATTTGTGCTATGGTGTATTGCGGTGATTAGGCGTCCGTTGAAATCATACATGACATGGCCTGAGGCAGCTCAACTGACATCGAATTCAATTCGTGAAACTTAATTCGTATTAAAACGTGAATGAAAATTAGCTCGATAAAATCTCTGATTTTGCCATTTCAATGATCAACCTCTGACCGCTAAATTTGCTATGCAGGCCCTATTCACGTGGCCTATCTGAGCTATCCGTTTTGGAGCTTGATATGAAAATTTGAATTTCATGATGACACGTGTGCAGTTCAAACAGAGGGTGATTGTATCTGTTATTCAAAATGCTTTCCGGTAGGCTAATTGTAATTTTGTGCCAGTTCGCGAGTTCATAGTATTTTTTCAAAAGATAACTGAATTGTTCCAACATCATAAGCTTATGTCACCGCTTCAAATCATGTAGGCCCTACATTTTATCGGTTTGAACTCAATTTTCATTTAATTTGTCTTTTTACATCAAAAATCTATCCCATTCAATTTCGCACAAGAGATTTCGCTTAAATTGACATCGCATAATTCGGTTTGCATTATTGAGACGACTTAACTTCGTGCAATTTAGAATAGCAGCTACACGTTGGGTTAGACTGGACTGTGCGCTAGCCGCATGCTTGCACCGGGTATGGTTTAGAAGCCAGTACACGTCTGAAACATTAGAAAGTATATATCGAAATATAACTGCTTCGTGCTCGTTTGATAGTCAATTAAAACTTCAAAATCTTGAAGGTTGGCTTAGTCTCTATCTCGTTGCAAATACTCACACTTTCAAAGATTTAATTCAAATTTTATAGAGTAAGCAAAATTCGAATACTCCTAAGAATTTGAAACAATCGTTTCCTACAATTTGATTTTGCAATACTAGCAAATGCGCATGACTCATTATGCATGCATGCTTCACACGTGCGTCAATGATAGTTCTAATGGAAACTAGAAGAAAACAGAACAGGGATTGCAATTCACCCAAGAAAAAAACCGCAAAATCGGGGAAAACCAGGGGTTGAATGCATAAATTTGAAATATTTACATTAGATTAATTTCGCAAAAAACCCGGAAAATTGCGATACCTGAAACAGAATTTACAATGAAAGATGTGCAACAAAAAATGGTAAAAAAATCACAAAGAGAAAATATAAATTGAGAGCTAGAGGAAACTTCGGGATTTCAATAACTCAGTCCTAACTGAAGAGTTCATGCTTGATTCCTCAAAATCTCTAGCACATCAGTGAAATGTAGGGAGATTCGATGCCATGTCTCCGCAATATGTATGGTCAATTAATGTGCATTACTCGCGGTTTCAAACACATTCTCTTTGTGATAAGCTTAATTGCGTATGTGACAGTGCTACCGGATGCCGAAAAAATTTTCAAACGGATCGCTGGAAGGCCAAGATAGCCTATCTCATCAAAATGAACATCAGGATAAGCAGTAGGCCTATTTTCCAAGAGATTCTGAGGTCGCGGGAATTGAGATTCCATGGCTTGCGTAATTGTCATGATTTCTAATCTCATCATCAGAAAATCCATCGGTTATTTATGATATAGCCGTGATCATGACTCTTCAAGATGAAGTATAGAATTTGTATGCTTAAATAGACAATTTAAATGCTCTCCTATGGATTAATTACATAAGCTTCTAGAAGCTTTAAGTATTCCAATATGACATAACTAATTGAAACTACTACAGTATCCATTGAAAGATCAATTTGATCGGAATTCGCACACAATAATTTTGGCAGAACATATGACAAATACATTTCGATCGACTTCGTGTCGAAATGTGCTGAAAATAGGACGTGATTATTCTTGGGTTAACGTTTAAGTTAAAAACGAGTGATTCAAGAGTTCTCAATTACTAGAGAGTATTCTACGGTATGTCTAATTCGGCACTTTAATGGCAGCCCTTTGAGATGTCCGATTTCCTGATTCAACAACTCGTTATTTGAAATGTCGATGTCATCCCGCCTCTGCTGCTATCAAAAGTCCAATATTCCTTACAAATATTCAGAACAACAATTGCATCTCGCTACGTGTATATTCAGTTGTCGTCCTACAGCATTATCTGGCATAAATAAAAATGCGAACATAAGTTAGCCAGAGAATGCGAAAAACGAACAGATGTGGGAGCAAATGCTACACATAGGGCGAATAGTTCAAACTGCTCTGTTAAAGGTACGAAGTTACCTTCATTCAATACTTGAGTCTTCACGCATTAAAACTCCATCATAGTTTCAGAAAATACATACAAAATTAATTTACACAGGAACGATCGAGGAAAACAGCAAACAACATTCAGACACAGACATTAGCAGCAAGACAGCGAATAGAAAACCAACTTCACACGCCGAGCATGCTGTGAAGTTCATCATCATCAAATTCTTGACTCGTTCTCGGTCTCCTCCCCGACCCAGACGCTTTGTCCGACGCAGAATTAGGTTGCGAGGACGAAGCGGAGGACACAGGAGGCAACGTTCGTTTTGGGGTTGACTTTGGGGCGGAAGAAGGAGTCTGGATGGGTTTCTTGACAATTGGAGTTGTTCGTGAGGGGACTGGGGGAGCAGGGAGGACTGGAGGAGCGGTGGAGGGTACTGAAGCTGCAACAGGAAGGACAGGGGCAGGACGAATCGGAGAGACGCCCATCAGAGATTTGATCCGAGCGTCCAAATCCATTGGTCGGTCTACGTCATGACTGGGAGTCTGCAATGAAGACAGAAGGGTTGATGTAATCAGTTAAGCTCGACAACTATTTTGACTGCTTTAGAACTAAAACAACTATTTTTCGGAATAAGAACCTACTATCAATTTCTGTTCATAACTTTGATCAAATTCAATCAAATAGCAGATGATTCGAGGCTTTGATATGCAGCTATGTAAGTGATATTCGGACTGGCAGTTAGATGGATTTCTATTAGCCTGTTCTTCCTAAATCTCATCCACCTTAGCTGTTTTGGTCACTGCATTCACAGGCTAGGTGAGACAATCCGTGAATTATTCATGGTTATTGAGAAATTGGAATCATTCGAAGCTGTATTTCTGTCTCACGAGTCCAAACTACAGTAAACAAGCCTTCGCTGAAACGGGACCTGGCAGACATCCACGGCACTCTCTCTTTTCTACCTGCTTCTATCAAACAACTGGAGACTCAAGACTTGGCTTTGGTTGATGCATGCCAAATAACGGTAGATGCGAGGAAACGACCATTTCGGGTGCCACTGGAGAGAAGCTGCAGACGAAGTTGGATGCCATGTTGACAAAGAATCCAGTCTTCAAAATTATATCCGATATGGCAGACATTCTACATGGAGGCTGCACTGATGTTCCTGACTGTATGGCCTACAGTGATATTTCAAATTGCGATTCTGTCATGTTATCAGCCGATGTAGAGAGGTCCTTCAGTGACTACTAAAAAATTATGCTATCCAACCGGAGACAACGTTTCACAGAGGGGAATATTCATCGCATTATGATAAAAAAACTGTTATTGCTGTCGTCTTCTTGTTGATGCCTTTTCGTCGTTAATTGAAATTATTTTTTGTTCGAGGTGGTTTTACAACATTTTACAAAGGATACTATAAGGAAATATAGTTTGAAATGTTTACCGATCCATCGTATTACTTAAAGAAAAAACTTAGAAAACTATTTTACGAATTTTACCAACTAAATAAAAAACTTTTCCTGCTTGTAAAGTAAACTATTTTGTCGAGGTACAGTAATCAGGTGCTCAGTCTCTGATCATGTGAAACCAAAAACTAATATGATAACTAAAGGACTTGATACAGAATACTTCATTGCTCACAAACAAATATGACAAACACCATCATTATGATCCAATTTGTTTATTCTTTGTTTTATATAATGTAAAATAACATACCTTACTTTGACTCACTTATCATTATTATTTTGAAGCATATTTCACCATCCGGTCTTATCAATCAGTAATGAATGATCAAATTTGAAATTAACATACATGTACATGGATAATGTACTGTAGAGTAGCGTAACTATATAGTTATAAAATATCACTGCGCTGTTTTGATGACAGAAGTAGATATCTATCAGCATTAACCCCGGAAAGCCGAGTGGGTCACTGGTGACCCATGAAAGAAATGAAGTTCAATGGAACAAAATCTCCACCAAAGACGATGGATTTTTGAGTTTTTTTGTACCCACCCTTGTTAGCGATCTGGTAGTCAATATACTATCAGAAAATATTGAATGAACTTTCGATTCATTCCATTTAAATCGTTAAGAAAAATGTGTGCATCAAATTTTGATTCGCTTTCCAATGTGCCTCTGCGGAAAGATGTTATTTTTATGTTACATGCCATTTCGTATGTAGAATAGCTTAATATGTAGACGAACAATGTTCTAATGTGTGTGTATATACCAAAGGAGAAGTTTCTACACCGAATTCCTACTTCAGGAGAGGTTCCTAAATATTGATGGGTCCCATTGGGTTACGGCGGTATGAAAAAATGATCATTATCATAACAGACAAAATTACTTATTCGAGTTATAAAAACACAATTTTCTTGCATTTATGACTTTTTGATGAAAGAGCAACTTAGCACATGCTATTTACAAAAAGTAAAGGTCAGATTGACACACAGTGCAAGTAGCAGTGGTCAGTGCACCTACTACTGCATCACAGCTTTTGAATTCAAGCAACACAATGTTTTGTGACCAAGCGATGAACTGAATGATAATTTGATGTGCATCATGGAGCATTTAATTGACTCATGAAAAGAAGTGACTGATTCTTCAGTTTTCACCGCTACTAAACCGTTTTGATAGTGAAATACGTAAATTTTTGAGTAGTGCATGTATTTTCGAAATGCTAAATCAACCACAAGTGGTGTAAGTATTGTAGAGCAGAAACTCTATTGTCATTTTCTACACGAAATATCATTCTACTAAAGTCATAGTACATAAATAAGCAATTTCGAAGATCATCGATAAATTTTTATTTAATCGAAATTTCCGGGGTTTCACTTTCACGGAAGCCCATGCTAAAATTGGCACTTTGATATTTTCACATTTCCAGATATCGCTTCACTAAATCAGAGTGAGTAAACAAGCAATATTGAAAGTATCAAAGATTTTCTACCATTATTTCTTACACCGGGTTTTTCGGAGTTAATTCTGCTGCACTTTACATTATTTTGCAATTTTTACATTGCACAAAACAAATAACAACAATGAAATCAAATAAACAATGGATCAAATTGCCATGCAAAAGATGTGCGGCTGGTAGGATTCGAACCTACGACCAAGGTTAACTAGACCTGTGCTCTAACCAACTGAGCTACGAGCCACTTACGCGACTCTGTCAATTGGCAGGATCAAACCCTCACCACCACACATCAGCTGTCAAGGCAATAATAATCAATGGATAAATAACACGTCACAATTGTGACCGCCGACATTAAGACAAGTAGCGGGGATCGATTGTCCACCAAAGCATCTTAAGCCATGTCGTGAATGCAATTAACAACAATGAAATTAAATAAACAATGTCACTGAATAAAAGAATAATCACTGAAAGTCTGCCATCATCAAAATATAAAACATTTATAGCCGACATTTCTTCGACAAAAACATCATCCTTCAAATCCCTGTAAATTATTAAATGGCACTCTAAAGGATCTTCAGTTATGTTCCCAAGGAAGAGAGGTATGCGAAATGACACCGACAAGTACATCGATGGAAGAAGAAAAGGCCCTCAGCATTTATAAAAGCATCATTTATTATGATTACATAATAGAAATCGTCAATGCGAAGTTTAAGCAAATTCAAGCTACTCACTACCAGGCTTTTAAAAACAATAAAAGCAAGTTTTCTGTATTCGCTAAGGTGCCTATCAGCTGGTCTATATCATACTCATCGGGTGCTGGGATCTCCAATATAATTCATTAGAAGCATGTCTATAGCCACATAAAAGTCAATTTCAAAAGCGTGGCGCCAAAATCATGTTCAAAAACCGAATTTTAGCAGGCTTCATGTATCAATTCAAAGAAGACATTGCGCTTAAACAATGCAGCAATTCAAAAGATATTAGAAACTTGACATCATTTAGTAACGTAGAACCTGCGGTAAACCCGCCTGCACTTTGTGACTTGAATGACAATAACTCACCGACATGCTCTCCTCCCCCTCTTCTTCATCAGCGGCGACGTCGTCTTCTCCTTCGTCACTGCCCATGTAGGAGTCCAGGACTTCAAACTCTGCATCATCACGTTTCTCTTCCTCATCTTTCTCGTCGTCATCATCATCATCTTCAGCTGCTGTGGAGACATGAGGCGGACTTTCGGCGTCAGACAGTTCAGGAGATGGAATCGCTTCTTCCAAAGCTTTCTCTACTTCCATGTCTTCTCTAGCGCGCGCTGCCTCACTGTCTTCGTCATCATCCTCATCTTCCTCTTCGGTGCCAGTTTGCTGCTGCTGTTGATAAAGGGTTGGAGGAATCAGACCTAGTGCAGACTTGGCCAATTCGAACCCAGGGATGAGATTCAATATATCATCTTCTTCATCCTTCTTTTTCTCCTTCTCCTTCTCCTCCACCTTGCCACCGTTCTCCTTTTCCTCAGCCGGCTTCTCTCCCACCTCGGGCTTTGGCTCTTCCTTCTCCGAGACCTTCGATTCTACCACCTCTGCATGGGAAGCTTCAGCGGTGGCTTGAGAATCCGCTTGAGGCTCGGCTTCTTCTAAAACAGCAACGATTGACTCTGAGGATTAAGTACACATAGCAGCAAAAGTTATAATATTCGAAAAATATCATTTTAGGGATGCAAAAAAAATGTTTTTTTATCGACCATATTTTAAATATATTTAATTATTTTTTTTATGTTTTTTATGATGGTCGAGAATTAAGCAATATTTTCATAAACACTTACGCAATACGCAAATAGGCATCTGTAATGTATTTCATGCTTTATTACAGATGCCTTATCATTTCATTTTCAATTCATTTATCGCAATGTTTGATTTTTGAAAAGGATTACACCATGTCAATTATACGCACGTACGCACGTATAAGAAAGAAAACTATGACTTTGGTTAGATATACGGTGAACTATGATAGAAAAGTCATCGTTAATTTAAAAATTGTATTGTTACAAAAGGAAAACAAAACAAAACAAAACCGTATCGGATGGAAAACAAATCGCGATTACAATAAAACAGTTGATTATGTCAATTGCACTAGCTCTCAACTCACTTACAAGGATGACTTTAATAAATTGCATACTGGTTTCTGACGCAGCCGGATTTGTATAAGAAACTTTTTTAGGCTAATAAAATTGATGGAATGTAAACTAATATGCCTATATTTAAAAAAAAACCATGCTTGCAAGCGCAAAAGTACACAACATCATAAAAACATATTAAAAACATTGTTTTTTTATCCATATTTAAAATATCGCAACCCTATACTATATTATAATCGCGTGCAACAGGCTTCGCAGCCCGGGCTGAATTCTTGAGCTTCGGACCTAGCCCGGTCTTAGGAATTAGCCCGGATTGCTAGAAATGAAAACTTTCTAAAAGACGATGAGGAACTTTAAAGAAAAATGGCAGAAAGAAGATTTCTAAATCGCCTACTAGTAGGGACAATTCATCAAATTTGCTGACGTGGATTGGAGCGCAAAATTGATACGATGTAACATGAAACTGTATTGGTACTTCTATTCTTCCCACCCCCACATTTTTGTTGCTGACACCTGAGAGTTTTGCACCGTCTCTCAATGCACGATCTGCTCTTGCTCCTAAGAGCAGTCTCACTGCTGTCGCAAAAGCGTTGAGTGTGTGAAATGAGCTTGTAGAACATTTACAGCATCAGAACTAGGAACTTGCTCGTCACTGTCTGCAGACAACAATCCCACGAAGTTCATGATCACAGCTGTACTTTGTATTCTGACTGATTAAGGAACCAATCCTTCATCACAGGGTTCAAGTAAGACTTCTCAGTGGTGCTGTGATGTCACTCAGTCCATCTAAATCCATGACTAACTTTGACGAAATTTGATGAATTTGGAAAATGTGGGGGTGGGGGAAAGAATAGAAGTGCCGCTGTATTCAATGTCAGACACCTGGTAAAACTTTCTGAAAGTAGAGGAGAATGTGGGAGAAGTCTCAGCGGCGGATTAAATGCGATGCTGCAGTTAATGTGACTTCAGTCATGAACAGTCACTACAAGCGACATGTGAAATCTCATGATCTCAAAACAGCATCAGTTTATTGACAGTTCAATCGGTAGAATCAAGAAGCAACACGTCAATTTGGAAGCACTATCTGGCAGGCAGTAATGCCCAATGTAAGACTGCTCTTAGATTTTGATAGTGAACGTAGGCCCCACCATGGAACTGCAAAAAACACATGACGTGAAGCTGTTCAAACATCACGCTGAAACAGCTAGCGAAGCCTCAAAAGAGCAAAAGTGAACAACATTTCTGGTGAAGGGAAATTCAGAAAACTATTTGATTGTGCGCCCTCCTGCTACTGAAAGTATTACTTTTAATGTCACGGCCAAAAGCAGAGACCTCCACCAACTAGAGCCAAACCCTTCCAAAATCAGATAATTCTATCAGAGCAATCATTGTGAAGCTGGGAGCGAGGTGCAAAACAAGATATAGAAATATAAGTAATTAAGAACAAAAGACAGGAAAGTTTATAGCAATATATTCGCTAGCGTAGAGCCCAATACTAACGCCGGCGGTGAGTCCATACTTATAGTATACATATTAGTATAAGCGGTGAGCCCATACTAGCGCCATCAATTTACCGATGTATACAAGTACACTACCATTCAAAGACAAGCACCCATTGTTGCTTTCGGCAGCTGAATCAATTGCTTCCTTTACAGGTATGCTTGTGAATAGTGACACTACACGAATATTTATTTGAGTTAAATCTATCTTTCTCAGCATCCATTTCCTGAGTGAATTGGTTAGCTGAGCTAAGCAGATACTCGTACTTCGTGTTGATTTGTTTTTTAATTATTTCGTCCAAATACTAAGCTAAACCGTATGCCGGAGTGTATTTAATTAAGAAAGACAATCACTCAGTCCAGTTTTTAAACAAATATGTTAAGCCGTAAATGCCAATAGCTACGTTGAAGACAATATTACTTTCTGGTAGCTCAATAGGCAAATTACACGGTACAATCAAAATTCACATTAAGAAAGCAAAGGAGCAAGACCAATTGTCAGTACCATTGCCACTCCGACAAACGGTTTAGCTAAGCATTTGGACGAAGCAATTAAAGAGCAAATAGGCTTGATCTTTATCCGGACTATGAATCCTAGTATACAAATAAGCTAGAATTAAATGCTAAATTCGAGTTTTAGAAACAAAACTTATTTCTTAATGACTGTGGAAAGCATGCAGTGTTCTGAACATTGAGTTACAAGGTCCCTAATTGAATTGCAAATTTCTGGTGAAACAAATTGACTGCTTGACCGGATCAATGCCAAATGCTTTCAGTTCCTACCTTTAGTAACAGGATCACCCAAACCTGGGATTTGCATACTATCAGGATTGGAAATGGATGATGTAACGAGGACACTGGAAGCAGGTGCTGGAGATACTGAGTCACCACTGGGCGGTGGTTTTGATGCTCCTTTGTTAGCTGCACCACCGAACATGTCCGCCATAGATGCGTCTGTTAGATTGCGATTCGCCTCTCGATACTTCAACCATTCCACCTCAGCGAGCAGCATTTCGTCACGACTGGCTGAACGGAACAGAGACTGAAAGGCGGCCAGAGCACGGGAGGCACAATCACGGACCAAATTTGACCCTTTGTATTTCCGACACTAAAAGGGAAGATATGCATGTTACTCTCAAAATTATTAAGTAGTACTTAAGCAGCATAAAAATTAGTAGAAAGAAGTATTCGACCATTTCAAATACAGATAAAATCATGAATTATTTTGAATAATTTTTTTGTGAGCGATGCTCGTTTCAGACAAGATTTATTGAGACAATTTCTTGTGTGCAAATAATTTTTTTTCATACAATAGGAGTTCCTCCAGAGATTTGTAAATGGTCTAACATTATGACAAAATGTACATTCTGCAATAATTAAGATTTTGAAAACTCCGACTCCGGGCTTCGATAATACTCATGGATTTTAATATAGTTCCTATGAAGTCTAATGAATAAATTTTGACTGCTATCAGTCAATTTTCACAAAATTTATCTTTAAAAGAAGCAATGACAAGAAAGTGGTCATTGTTTGTTAATCAAACGTTTCGCTTGACAGAGAAGCTTCTTCAATATATCTTGACAATCCTCGAGATCGACACAGCTTCTGTAGCTATGGTGGTTGTGCACACATCGCAGTGTCCATCGAACCTCAGCGTAGGATACGTCATCATTTGACACAAAAGCACCCATGGTAGTTAATCCACTGTTGTCTTTTGTATCATGGACCATTTCTATATCTCGTTCGCTTGAAGTGGAATCAGTAGTACTCGTTGAAGTTGGAAATTTCAGTTGATTTTCCGAGACGTCGCTGTACTCAAATGCCTTTTTTGATTTACGTGACTTTTTGATGCTTGCCGACCCAATTGATAATATATCAACTTCCTTTCTACATTAAATACAAAATGCCGCATTTAAATAGTTAGGAACGCGTCTGACCCAACTACGATTGACTTCAGTTAAGATATTAACTCGATTGAACAATCAATTTAAGTTTACAGTGAGATAATTTATAGAGAATTTATGGCATTATATCCCATGTAGTAATACAGCCGACAGTACAGATATACTTCGCAAAGATTTCCCGTTCATCTTGTGAAGGAAGCCCAAAAAACTAGTTGATCTTACTAGATTTCTCGATTTTTATTGCGAGGCCTTTCAGCCAGCACAGCCGGCTATCGTCAGGCGAATGACATAAACACATTAGATGATTAACATCACTCATACTGCAATGGTCAGACACAAATTACACAATAGAAATACGAACGAGCAGAGAATAAAATTACATGACTTCACAAGAAAATTAAGGCACGAAGATACTATCTACAAATACTGGAAAGTAACAGTAAAGAAAAGGAAGAAAATGCTAAGGAAACCAAAAATCACTGATATGATGCTTAGTTTTATTGGATGAGGACAGATGTCGAGTCCACCAGGCCTCTTTGACAATCCTTTTTCGCCAGTTGCACTCCCGGTCAATAACTTTCATCCCGTCGAAATTCACGTTGTGACCGGAGTCCCATGCATGGTGGGCAACCTCCGAACGCAGGACATCACAATCGCGAATGGCTTTAGCGTGTTCTTTCTTTCTTTCCTCCATGGTTCGCCCTGACTCCCCAACATAGCTCCACTCACAGTCCTGATGGGCACATGACAGCTGGTAAACCACTCCAAACTGTGTGGCAGGAGCAGGACGCTTCCTCACCAACTGACTCCTTAATGTGGTCGTAGGTCTCATCCCGACACAAACCTCCACTTTCCGCAAAACACTCCTGATCCGCTCCGATATTACTGGAATGTAAGGGATCGAGCCGCTGAAGGTGTGATGCTCGGTGTCATCAGGCAAGCGATGGGAGACTGACCACCACTTACGACACTCATCGCTCGAATACCCATTCGCCATCAGAGTCTCTTTGACGTAGGCCTTCTGATGGCGAATGGGTATTCGAGCGATGAGTGTCGTAAGTGGTGGTCAGTCTCCCATCGCTTGCCTGATGACACCGAGCATCACACCTTCAGCGGCTCGATCCCTTACATTCCAGTAATATCGGAGCGGATCAGGAGTGTTTTGCGGAAAGTGGAGGTTTGTGTCGGGATGAGGCCTACGACCACATTAAGGAGTCAGTTGGTGAGGAAGCGCAGTTGGTTACCAGCTGCCATGTGCCCATCAGGACTGTGAGTGGAGCTATGTTGGGGAGTCAGGGCGAACCATGGAGGAAAGAAAGAAAGAACACGCTAAAGCCATTCGCGATTGTGATGTCCTGCGTTCGGAGGTTGCCCACCATGCATGGGACTCCGGTCACAACGTGAATTTCGACGGGATGAAAGTTATTGACCGGGAGTGCAACTGGCGAAAAAGGATTGTCAAAGGGGCCTGGTGGACTCGACATCTGTCCTCATCCAATAAAACTAAGCATCATATCAGTGATTTTTGGTTTCCTTAGCATTTTCTTCCTTTTCTTTACTGTTACTTTCCAGTATTTGTAGATAGTATCTTCGTGCCTTAATTTTCTTGTGAAGTCATGTAATTTTATTCTCTGCTCGTTCGTATTTCTATTGTGTAATTTGTGTCTGACCATTGCAGTATGAGTGATGTTAATCATCTAATGTGTTTATGTCATTCGCCTGACGATAGCCGGCTGTGCTGGCTGAAAGGCTTCGCAATAAAAATCGAGAAATCTAGTAAGATCAACTAGTTTTTGGGCTTCCTTCACAAGATGAATAGAAACCCAGGCCCACTTTTTCCTGAAAAGATTTCCCGTATTTCCCGTATGTGCGGACACCCTGGTTAAGTACTATAAAATGGGTCAAAATAAAGAAGCTACTTATTTGACTATTTCTCATTTGCTTTTAACCTTTTGTTGCTTTTGCTTAATAAATCGAAATACGATTAAGAAAAAATTGCTAGGATTTCAGTCACTTTTAAGCAAGCAGCATCATCAGTTTCTTCATCAGAGTTATTGGATTTGATTTACGGTAATCGACCTTCAAATGAAGATGGAAGCAATGCTCAAGCAATACTTATTCATTAATCAAGCCGAAGAAAATTCGAATATCATTCTGCTTCAATGTCGTCAATTTTATTTCTTGAGGCATTTAATCCATTTGCAGTCAGAGTGCATAACACTTTTCACACAGTCTTGAGGAAACCACATTTTCGATCGAAAGTAGTAGTGTGTAGGCAAAGCATCGTTCTTGCGTACCTACATGAAAATAGCCTTTTAGTCACTCTTCGTCATTCAAGGTTCGAAGTGGAGTTCTTGAATGATACTAGGGAGGCACTGGAAAGCGAGAACACCAAGACACATCTCAATTTGCACTAATTATGCTTCATGGAAAAAAATCAAGTTAAATACGAGAAATTCCCAAAAAAATAGGAACGGATTATAATCGATCAAAACAAGTCTCCCATTCTGCCCAGATAGAGCTAACAGTAGAATTTCATACCCAAAAGTGGGAGCGGGGAAAAGAAAACATGAACCATCTAATGATCAAGGCAAGTCTGTCACTCTCCCCATAAGAACATGGACAAAAGTTTTCGGCACCAATGAAGCACGGTAAATTTGAGAAAATTCCTGAACCGAAAAAAAAAATTCTTAAAAAGTAGGAATAATAGGAAAATGTAATATAGATTAAAATATTATTAGTCCTCCGAATTTTTGAGACAGTTTGATAAATTCGATAGCACTTTCGCAGTTTATCATTTTAACATGCATCTCTCCAATAGTCGGAATTAGGCGAGTTGATCAGACTAGTTGTGAAAAAACACGAAAAAATTTTGAAATTAATTTCGAAAGAAATAATAACGAAAAAATGTTGTCCTGACGTTTCGTTTGACAGACAAAAATCTTCAGTAATATTCTTCAGCGGGATATTTAGAGCATACTTTCAACATATAGCAATCATCAAATCAAGACATAAAACGAGATATACAACTTTTGTGATGCTCATCAAGGAACAGATTTTGACAAGAAGCGTCATGTGTATCATTTAACAACTTCGTTGACACTGAATCACGTTGTGTGTTGGAAGAGGATTGCATTGATATATAACATTTCGTAAATTGATGTCAAATTCACACTTGCAGTACTTTAAGACTGAAATGATCTGTGTCAACATAATTATCACTATATTCGCTCTAGCGATATAAAAACATGGCCGAATACTTCTGCTGTTTAGAGCATTTGAATAAATATCTTGCTGTAATACCTACATCCACTGTAATTTGCCTCGCACGAATCACTATGCTTATCAACAGTACCCCTTGTAGTTATTACTTGTATCTATGACTACATACGAGTATATCATGTAAACAATCGCTCAGGCATACATGCACCTAATTATGATGACGATCAGCAGTCAATATTCACTTGCGGTATGTCATGTTTTTGTTACGTAAGAGAAAGTATATCTAATATTTGTTACCTCATGTTTTGAAATTCTTCAGCATTTCTGAATATGACCTCGAGGTTATTTTCGAAATTTCTAATTCTATAAGACTGATTTGCTGTAAATTATACAATTATCACTCAAGTTTCTCAATTCACTTTTTGCGCAGAAAACATATTCTCGAATATCAGTGCCTATATGCATTTACACTGCTGCTTGCGACATGAATTCATATACCTTCAATCGCTCTAATTTGACATAACTCACTACAAGGAACTCGGGATCCTAATATTGATAATATCGCTAGGTTAAATGACGTAAATTCATCAAATGGCACAATATTCTGGGTTAAAGACAACAATTTTCAAACTTCAGTAGTATCATGTCATCACAATTTCTGTAGAAAGTAAAAAAATCATCTCGGGTGGTCTCCGCGGCACAGTGGTTAAGTGCTTGGCCTAGCAATCTTTCGGTCCAGAGGTCGAGCCCCGAAAGTGTCACTGGAAGTCGTCAGGAAGGGCATTCGGACTAAAAAAGATCACAACGCTCCAGATTAAAGTCTATGTCAGCACCGTCCCCTTAATCATTCATTTTTTCATTTCATTTCATTTTGAAGAGAAATCTACTTACCTTGCGTATCGTGTTGACCACATCCGGTTGTTTTACCAAAGTTACCAGCCGGATCTGTGTTGCCAATCGAATCACATCTTCCATCAATGATGAGCAACGGTCGAAATCTTCTTGGCCTTTAACGAGAGACGCTTTGATGTCACGGTTGATCAATCTGAGCTTCGCTTCTGTCTCATACGCAGCCAACTTCTCCCGCTTCTTCTGCGCCATCTTCTCCTCTTTCTTCCGTTTCTTTAGTTCTTCCAGCTTCTCCCGCCTTAGTCGCTCTTGCCGTTCTCTCTCCGATTTCTTGTCTTTCGCCTTCTTCTCAACGCCTTTCTTCGGTTCTGGAACGTTCTCCTCCTCCGAAGAATCAGAGCTGGAATCAGAACGGGCGGGTGATGGCTTTTTCTTTTTCACCTCCTCCTCAGATGGTTCATCTTCGCTGAGGAATTTTCTTCGTCTTGTGGGAATCTCTTCCTCCTCCTCACCATTTTCAATATCTGAATCACTCAACAGTCGACGCCTCTTCGTTTCTTCCACTTTCTCTTCTTCGCTTTTTTCATCATCATCTTCTTTGTCTTTTTCTTCCCCCACCTCTTCCTTCTGTTCCTTCAAATTCAGAATTTTCTTCACTGAAAATTGTTTGGCACTCTCTCGCTTTGGTCTACCACCACTCTCTTCTTCATCAACTTCCATTTTTTCAACTTTTGCTTCCTCAACTTTTGGACTTTTATCTTCTTCCTTCGTTTCTTTTTTGACCTCTTTCTTCATTTCTCTCTTTTTCACCTCCTTCTTTGGTTCTTCGACAACAACTTCTTTCTTTAGTGCTTTGATTCTTGCCCGTTCCTCCTTCTCTTTCTCCTTTTGAAAAGCCTTCCTTTTTGTTTCAATTTCTCTTTTCCGTTTCTCCTCTTCGATTCTCCGTTTTCTTGATTCATCTAATTCATCTTCTGATTCAGAGGATGATAAGGAGCTGATACTGTCATTTCTTGCTCTCTTGGGGGCCTCCTGGGTCTTCTTGGGCTTTGGGGTTGGTCGTGCCCGGTTGCTTGGCTCTTTACTACTTTTAGGGCCTGGACGCTGACGTTTATTATTGGAGGCAGGAGTTGCAGCTGAAGAGAATAAACAAGAATAAGTTGTGATGGATGCAAGGGCATCGTTATGTTCAGAAGACAAATGCGTCTTAGAAGTGTGTCATGGACAAATGGTGACTAGAAGGGATTTTTCTCATGTGTCTACACAGTTTAAATTCCACACATTACAGACAGTGGAATTTGTAAATATCAACCTCTGGCTTTCCACGGTGTGAAAAAATCCCGTTGCACGAAGTTTCAAAAATCCCTGACAAGTGAAATATTTAGTGGACCCCGAAGCCACATTTTTTCATTTTACTTTTTGTGCTGAGGATTTTGCAACCGCTCATGCCCATGTAAAATCATCCTTTTTGACAATGAATCGCATGTGTAATTTCATTCCAATTTAATCAGTAGAAGTATGGTAGATAGGCCAAGGGTCCTCAGGTCTCAGAGAGTGTAGAAATTCCTATGACAAAATTTTTACTGTGAGATGAAAAATGATTATATGCATGTCCACGATGGTGCATAATGAGTGAAATTCATTTATTCAATGTTTACATCATGCTTTGAGATCTCCAGAGCTGTTTTTAGGGTCTTGAAATGCAGCAATTATGGATCAGTTTAGGCCTATTTCCGATTGGTAAGGAAAAATTTGAAAAAATGGCCAGATGTGAGGGGTATGCTGCATGGAATAAATCAATTTCATTAAAATCAACTATCTGAAGTTTTATGGCGGCAGGAAGTATCGTGAAACCGACAATTAGTACAACGGATATTGTGCTATATGTCGCTGAATTACAAAAGCACCACATTTTCGCATGTGTTTACTGTGAAGGCTGAAAGACACTCAAAGGATCAGTTATATTGACTTGCTACACGCAAACATAATTGTTTTACTTAAAATCAATTTTCCTAATGATTTGATATCGATTTAAGCATGTAAACTAAGAATTGGTAAAAGTGGTCCACTGGAGGGTCTCAGAGGGTGTGAAAAAGCTCAGGTCTCTGAGGGTAACAATGCTCACACATGCAGGATGTCAGTGCCAGATTTGTCGTAAAATCCAAAGCGTTTCAAGGTGACATTTCTTCAATATTCAAGGCTATCCTGCTAAAAGTTTACGATTTTCAAGGATAAACTTCCTCAAATTTCTTGTTTTTTCGAGAGTAGTGATTGCGTGTCGTGACTCGTGACAAGACTGGTTTTGACCATGTTCCAAGGATCGTAGAGCTTCGGTAGTGGCACCATTCGACCCAGCGTGGTCCATTCTACCTTTGGGTGACATGAAATCAAAACTAAATTTTGGTTTGGTAAAATAATTTGTTTGCATCGTGATTCAGGACATGCCAGGGTTGCCAGAGCACATTTAAGAAAAATGATTTAAATTAATAAAATTTAAACAATTGATTTAAAAGCATAACTTATAATATAAGTAATAGCCTGTTTAGTCAACAAAAACCGTCAAATATGCTGTCCTTTATATACATTCTTTTATCATATATTACATAAAAATTATGGGAGGTTTTTAGTGATCAAAAACATGCATTTTTATTTAATTACTTTTGAACCTCTGCACGAAACGAAGTTATCAATAAATTTACCACTATTATTACATCTTCAGCCAAATTATTCAAGACCTTACTTCGATTGACAAATAGAGTATTTCTAGAAGTATACCATAAGGAAAGTCTGCAATATCAAGTACAGTACGTCACATATGTTACATAAATACGCTTACAGAAAACTACTGCTTATTTTACCTGAAATATTTTCCTAAGGTCAAGGTAGGTAACTTATAACTTTAAAGTGTACATGAATATAAGGATCAATAAATAATTTAGAAACAACCATAGTCTATATTTTGAACAAAAACAAAACGACGTGTCAAAGTCTATAGAAAAATTGCTTCTACTAAGCTAATAATAACAAAATTGTTATACAAGTTTGCATCGCTTGGTTCTTACGCTTCCTACGGTTGCACTTGCCGAGGATTTATGCTTCGTCACTGCTGCCATCGCCAGAAGTCGATTGGCTTTCATGGACAGTGCTTTATTGATTGCCTTCTGTCTGATTTGGTCATCATCAAACCATTGACAGGATACTCAGAAAGATTATTCCTATCTGAAGAATGTGTGACAGTTGATTGAACACTCGCTCCGTTTCCGCGTTGCCAGAAGCCAGACACAGACATGGATAAACAACTTTTCCCAAAATAGGATATTTCAGTTCTCCTGAATCTTTTGTGGAACTCAATAAAAGCATAAAGCAGCAACTTTTGACTAAAAAAGCACTTCTTCCCATTTTTCAGAAAAAAGCACTAGTGGCAACCCTGGGACACGCCGAGCTTGACCATGTTCACGACCTCGTGGAGTATAGCGAGTGATGGCATTCGACTTAGAGGACGGAAACGCAACAGTTGTGATTTCAATTCTACAACTTTGTAATTTTCCCATTTCTGATTTGTTGGCATGCTCATTGACATCTGAATGAATGAATGAAGTAAGAGCTTTATTTAAGTGACACATCGTTAAAATACTTCTAGGATACTTTGCAAGTGAAAATATGCACAAAAGACAGTAATCCAAATGCAATGAAGCAGACAAGGAAAAAAGTCTGGAGATAAATTGTAATGCGCTTTTAAAAGACGTTTAAAAGTATCATGGCTACTTTAGTTCTGAAAGGGCTCCCGCAACGCATTCCATGCGCGAGTAAGCAGCAAAAACGAAAGAGCGACCACCAAGCGTAGACGGGAACGATGTGAATGGCTTGAGACAGAGATTAATTCTTCATATAGATGCGCAGGTGCCAGATGCAAAAGACACTTGTTGACAATACCGGTACGAAAAAAATTGAAAATATTTTAAGAATCTTATACAAGATCCTACAGATGTTTGACAAGAATGCAAGGTTATAAGAATATTAATTTTATCTCTATACGGCCTAATATGAGATTATATACAAATTCATGCATATTTTCAAGTAGGAAGTAATTTGTTTTCTGATATGAGATCTTATTAAATATGAAACGGGGAACAATTTGAATGTCGTCAGCATACATGTGCACATTGGAGTCATACTTCTATGCAAGACTGACAAGATCACCTCTATAAATAATAAATAGCAATGGTCCTATGACAGACCCCGTGACAAACACCATGCTTTAATGTTGTTGGAGTAGACGATGATCTACCGATACATGTCTAACTGATTGTTTAAGTTTGAAGCATGAGGTTGGCCCATTTCGATGGCAGTATATTTGAACTCCTGAGCGCTATCGCGGATAGACAATGACAGAACAGAATGTCGCAGATACAACGAATAATCAATAATGATATGACGTCATGCAGAATGAAGCGAAGCAATAACAAAAACAATTAGTACAGGCAGAAGGCATGTACGACAAAAGAAAATCACCATGGCAAAGTGCTTCAGTCCCTTATGAGGCAACATTTTGTTTGTGAAATCAAATATTCTAGAAAAGAGTAAAGTCAACATGAAGTAAAACAAAAAACTCAATGATGAGCTAGCGCTTTCGGCTCTGAGAATACATAGTTTTGACATTCGTAGATTCTGAACATCTGTCTCCCGAATATACATAGGTCCTACATGTATTTTCCGTGTGAACGTAGAGCTGTTCACTGTGTCACAACTGATCGTCATAAATCTGAACAGTTACAAAACTTACTTCTTCCACCTCTCCCTCCTCGTTTTGCTGTGCTTCCTCCCCTGCCTCTCGCGGCTCTAACACCTTTCGTCTTCGGAGTTGTGTAATCATCGTCCTCACTTGAATCTTTCATTCCAGCATCATCTGGTGAGCTGTCTTCACTCGTCGTACGACCGGATTCTAGACCTTCGTCGTCATCATCAGAAGCTACCGCAGCATCGGTTGACACATCGCTGTCATCTGAGACAGTTGAACGTGCCTTTTTCGCTGCTGGACTGTCCTTGCCACTGCCAGATTTCGCTGGCCGCTTCTGCCCGGCGTTAGGTCGGCCTTTACCTCGGCTTGACGACCGACTTTGAACACTACTACCTGATTGATGACGACTCTTGGGTGCCTCCACCTGAGAAATGAAAAAATAGTGTTAAAATGATCTTAAGTTGATATACACGTTTTCGTTCAGTTGCACAATTATGTTTTTGTGAATATGCCTTGGCTGATTGTCTGTTTAAACAGCTATCTGGTTTAAATTGAAATGTTTGGGAAGACAAACCAATTTTGAGGAAAACACTCATTTCGTCGACGATTGAAACAACTTACTAAATGCACAAGCATGCAGTAGATATCATCACAAACAGTTGCAGAAATCTATGCTGTCATATTGCAATCATCTTTGTAGTCCATGATATTGTGAGTAATTGAACCATGATACAATGTAGGAATACCATGTGAGATTTCAAGGTATTTCCATTGTCTACTTATATACATCTACATCTATACATAGACTTCCTGTAACAGAACATTCATCTACAACTTAGAAGTCTATGATCTTAGCAGCAACTTCTATGTTATAAGTATTGAAAAATGACGGCCAGGTAATGCCATTGCTGCCTGCTGACAGCAAGCAGCAATGTACAAACTGTCATTGTATACCATGTATATACGACTGATATCTTTGATAATGCCCAGAAATTCATTAACGGCCCGGAAATCATGGCCGGAATTCATGGCCTGGAAATGAAACCATAGAAATATTTCGCAACATGGCATACAATGATTATGACACCTACATTTTTCGGGCTGTCAATGGCAAATTGTCGGGCCGCTAACGCGGCCCTCTAATTTGCCATTGACGCCCTCAAAACATAGCTGTCATCATATCATTATTCCACATACAGTACAACCAAGTTTAAGTCAAGTATTCATATCAGGACTTGTTTCATTCTTTTTGTCACTGAGTATATATTGTTGCACCATAGATTTAGAAATATAAGTAGACAATGTGGAAAAAGGAAGGCAACAATGTATCCCGTAATGATGATTTCTCTATCTATGCATGTGAAAGATATTTCTGAAATCTCAATCAGCGTATATCTATGGTACACGAACATTTGTTCGACAAATTTTCGAACACTTCTTCGACACGACATTTGTTCGACACGAACACTTCTTCGACACGACATTTGTTCGACACGAACACTTCTTCGACACGACATTTGTTCGACACGAACACTTCTTCGACAAGACATTTGTTCGACACGAACACTTCTTCGACACGACATTTGTTCGTTATTAAGCAATTATAGTCTTTTTCTTTTTCAGGTTGTGTATTTTTTGAGAATTTGTGTCAATTTGAGAATTGTGTCAGTCCTTTTATAGTAATCCAGCTATGGTGCTGTGATAAACTGACCTGGTTTGGCCACATATAAAGTATACATGTAGAATCATTGATGCAGGATATTTCCGATCAATCAATGCTAGATAAAACATTATTCATGCAGAACTTGTCGAAGAAGTGTCCGTGTCGAACAAGTGTCTTGTCGAAGAAGTGTCCGTGTCGAACAAGCGAAAACATAGATATCAACTTGTCGAAGAAGTGTCTGTGTCGAAGAAGTGTACCAGATCCATATCTATATAGTTCTGATAGCGTATATCTACATGTGTATTCATAGCATTGCTGCCCAGTTTATTTTAATTACGCACAATAGTATTAACATAGCTTTTTTCGGGCAACAATGTACGACATTTTCAGGCGCTTACCCTCAAATGTCATACATTGCTGCCCTCAAAAATCCAAGTTAATGTTATATTGTGGAAGTCTATGGCGTCTTATCATATAACGTGTTCTAACGCTTTATCTTGAGAGACAAAAAATATCGTTAATTGTTGCCTTCATCGGAGATTCAATGTTTGACTTTTTATGCGATCGTGCTTTTTTACATTCTTATGTGATTGACTTAACAACATAGAGCAGATATATTAATCGTAGAGATTAAGAGATGGAGGACAACGCATACATTGCGATAATGTGTTTAAATGGAGACATGCATTGCATTCAAATTTTAATATCTATGTAGGCTACCAGCTTGACTTTGACGATGTTCTACTTAATACAATTTACGAGCAATGAATTATTCAGTGTATGGGCAGGAAACCAAAACCAGTGATTGAAAGACTTAGCACAGTAAATACATAATTTTGTTCTTTGATTGCCTTCAAAATGAAGAAATTAAAACATACAACTGACTTAATGCCTACAACAGGAGCAGGGTCATTGAAAGAAAGCAGAAAACGTTTCAAGTTAGTCAATCTTGACATCTTAGATGCACATTGCACATATATCCTGAAATAGGAGGTGATGAAAGGGCAGCGCATAATGGAATAATGCCACTGTATGTGATTCTATAAATATAGCTGTCTTTAATCAGCCGTAATTTGGAAATAAGTATCTCCGATTGGAGTGCGAGACCGAATCAGTCTTTGCAAGAGCTTAATTTCAGAGAGGTCCAGGATATTTTGTCGGTGACGTGTCATAATACAATCTCCTGGTATTTCCAGAATTGTTTCAGTAATTTTTTAAGAAAATTTGCGGTCCCATCCTTCTAATGAGGCGAGCGTTAAAGCACTTAGTTTTTCTAAATCTTACCTCAGCCACATCGTCCTCCGAGGTGTCTTTTTCCTCTCCTCCATCATCTTCAAGCTCAACCGCCATATCGGCGGTCTCTGATGGTGTATCATCGGTTGGTGCGTGAAGATCAGTGCGAGCAAATTTGTAGAAGCGTGCTAAGAAGCATTGTGCCTTTGGGTCGACATCGTACATTAGGACATTTGGATTATTTGTGATTTCATCAAGGCCCAAGTTGAAGAAGGCTCGAGTCTTCGGTTTTGCATACTTGGCTTTATTATCCTCGAAAGGGTATATATCCTTCGGGGATAAAAAATACCTGAAATGAAATCAATGCTATATGAATATCAAGAAAATAGACTTAATTATTTGTTTTACATACACGCTTGCTTCCGATCGAATCATGGTATTTTCGAAGAGATACAGAGGCCCATGTATTTTGCGATCGGCATGTATTAGAGGTGTTCGAACACAACATGACCCAAATTCGGGTATACGAATTTATTACGGGTTCGGGTTGATTGCAAAATATTCGGGTCATGTAGGCTATGTGAAGAGGTCTCGGGTCTTTTTATAGGCCTATATGTCAAAGCTAGGATCTCAAGCATTTGTAAAATGTTTTTTTTTGTGAACCTTAACATATTTCGACCAGCTCTTTACAGATTTTACAGCGAGACATAATTCGAAATTCATGTATGGGGATTGGGGAGTAGCATAGATGGATAAACAAAATGATGGAAGTCAGAGTTCGAAGGAAAGGAAGGAATCGGCTTTTCGACGCACGTGGCAAAATGACAACTGCTTCTATAATCTACCAAGTCACACTGAGTCAAAGAGCAATCCACTAAATGATAAAAGAAGGAAAAGCCCTACACACTTTGATACTGCTAAAAAAACATTGAAGCTAGGAGTGCAATTTTCTGACTATTTTTCATTTACTATTTTCTGATCTAAAGCCAATTCTGATTGTATCAAAGGTCCGCCTATGAGGACATCAAAAATTTGATCTCTTATTTAAAAGTACTTTTTGAAAATCGAGAATCTGTAATTCAGTACGACGAGAGGAACCCAAATGAAGCAAGATCTCTGTAATTTTGTAATCACGTTCACTCAAACTTGAAAGCCTTTTGATCACGGCCAACGATCAATTATCAAGACACAGCGGTTGAAGGACCTCGCATAAACGTCATTGAAGAAATCACAAAGAAATCAGGGTTCCTCTTGTCGCACAAAATGGGCTACTGCCCACTATTTCTCACGAGAATCTTAAGAATCAATTCAAATTACTTTGCAAGATTTCTTCACGGAAAACTCTCGTCTGTGTGGACTGATGCTTTTATTAGCTTTTCAGCTCGCCTTCGTCAGGAGAAATAACATGAATGCTGAATCCCGACGAAGGCGAGCGGAAAACTCGAGTAGTTACTAAAAGCATCAGTCCATACAAATCTTGCTTGATGAAATCTTGCAAATTCATTCCTTGTCTGAAAGAATATGTTTTCATCAATTCAAATTACTTGTAGACCATTTGACAAAGTGCCACATTTCTTCGAATAGCGGCCACACCTCTTGTCAGGATTTTGCAATATTAGCCGCGGATATTTTTCGAAGCTATGAAAGTAGATAATGCCGCTTTTATTCGTGTAGACTCTTACTGCTTGAGCTTCAAATTACAGGGTGGCCGCGTTGTTTGCTTGAAAAAATCGAGTACATAAATGTATATGAAAACGTAATTGCGACAGCAATTAATAATATCTATACCAATAGAGTGAAAACAATGCGAACAGTAAAAATATCAGTAAGAGTGCTAAGGAAGATCTAATAAATCAGTTACATCATCTCAATCTCTTCACATCTTTTCGTTACCGATGAAGCGTAGCACGAGGCCTGTGTGGAAGGCTCTGGATGTGCTATCACTTGACTAAGGTGAACACCTAGGCTGTTGAGGTAAGGAGTTGCCGTACGTCTCCTTTCACAAACTCTTGTTCGTTTGTGCCATTAACAATTTACAGGAATAGAAACCTGAGTAGTTGCTGAATCAGACTTTAAAGCATATAAAAAGCACGAACCCTTCAGTTACAAGAAATGACAGTTTATGTGATGCAGAGAAAATACAGTAAATCAATTTAATATCACAGCAATCTACAAAAGTTCTATTATTAATTCGAACTAGTTCCACCATTCGAATTTCGACACCAACATTCCGAAAAATGCTGTTTCGTTAACGCGCACGTCATATTATTATGAAGCTTGTGAGAATTAATTTTTATAATAAGTCATATGTAGAAACTATAAGCACGTAAGAAACATGATCAAAGTAGCAAGACTGTGAAACACTTTTAGTATTATCGATTAGTAATGTTTCAATCACTATCAGAATTCGAGTACATCAGAGAAAATCGAGTACACGCGGCCACCCTGACATAATTGGTGCTACATATTGCAATGCCTTCATTTTTTACTATGTCTCCAAGCACGCGCCAATAAGACATGACAAATTAGCAATTACTGGATAGATTACAATATACGCTAATAAGGGCCCGGATATCTGACACTTTTGGATCTCCAACTCGCAAAAAAATGATACCATCGCAGCACAACTGTGTGCATACGGCTGTCAGTGAATTTCGTAATGAAATTCTTCCAGTTAGTATGTGAAGACTTAAATCTATGCCACGGCGAGCTGACAATGCTATCTTTCAATGTTACACATGTATGCTGGGATTTACCGCGGCTGAAAAAAGATATGTTAGTCACTAGAATTTCTTCAATGGAGGCTTTGTACTAAACAATCGTGAAAATCACATCTAGTTGTGATTGATGACTTTAGACTTACATTCAAATCATTATATGAATTCATCCATATCCTTCTTCTCAGAGAACAACTAGCAGTTATAATATGATGAATTCTTCAAAAACCAAGTTCTCTTCAACTATTTTATTGCGAGCTTTCGGGTGAGTGCTCCTCCCGTTTTCAGGCACGTACAGAGAGTGACTAGAAGCTGACGTTAAGCATGAAATACCGATTACAATTCAAAAATCACAGGACACGCGACTGACACTATCCACGTAATAAAACGCAAGACATTCTACTGACACTTATTTTGATTAATTACCACATAAAATTAAAACGTTAAGGCAATACTACTTAGTACAGAATTAAAGTAACATGTCATTAATTAATTAATTAAGCAAGGCATTCCATGCTTAACGTCAGCTTCTAGTCACTCTCTGTACGTGCCTGAAGACGGGTGGAGCATTCACCCGAAAGCTCGCAATAAAATAATTGAAGAGAACTTGGTTTTTGAAGAATTCATCATATTATAACATTGTATGAAGTATTATTACATTGGAAATGGTCGAGAAATTAATACGGCCTTTGATATTTAATTCTCAATGATCTGAAAAGGTTATATTATAGAACTACCGAATAAAATTCTATTTCAAGGTTACTAATCTGCCTTTCATGTCTCGCACTGTCCGCTTAATTATTGACAATAAACGTGACTACATTGTTTACAGTAATTCAAAGCTGTCATAAAAAAAGAAAGCACAACACGTAAAACATCTCTCAACCGAAAAGTAAAGGAGTTGAAGCTTGCCATTGACACTTTGATGATTAATAAAACTTTGAAACCGGGGATGCATCTGGGGACCTCGACAGTCATGATTTCATGCCAGTATTAAATTTAATTTTCCCTTGTGAATGTCATGATGTTTGTTTACAATTTAACTGCGAAATCACTACATGTGGAATAACAATTTCATGATAGCGGCTACAGACTTCGTATAAAGTTGCACACCAGTATCCATTAAAACAATCTAACCTATAACCTTTTACACACACACAATTCAATTAAATTGGTAAGACAATATGATAATCACACCTTACTATTATAATTGCTGCATATAATGATATTCTTATAGCTATCTTGATTATGCATTTATGATACTTACAACTCAGGGTATGGCTCAGGGCCGGCTGAAATTTGCACTCAGCAGCCGCATTATATGAAGTAGTACAGCTTGTAGTTTTTAGCATTGCATCACCTAACTGTCTTGCTGCGTTCCTTCGTACGTCTTGGGCGTATCGCAATGCACTAGTAGTTATCGGGCTAGTCATCTGGGCCAATTAAGATTTGTAAAGCATCAAATTGAATTCGACGATAATGAAAATATGTGACCTCTTTAAACAGTTGGGTTTTGTTTCCACACTTGTTTAAACAAGGTTTCAGCAGGGTGTCTAAACAGGGGTTGTTTCACATATGCCAACCTGATGAAAGTGTATCAATCCGAAATTTTTCACTGTCTCTTCGTCAAGCATGAAGCTAATCACTGAATAGGGACTAATAACACTTAAGCAAAACTAAGATTAGCTATAATGAACATTTATATCAGGGCAATATTTCAAATAAATCTTCATGAGTTAGTAAGTGTTCACGGAACCGTCAACGGAACGTACGTTGAGTTTTGCCGATGTCAAAATTAGATCATAAATTACATAAACAATATTTTGAAGCATTAACTGTTGCCTAAATTTTCAAGAGCACATATCTAGGTTAACATATAATTCATGTTCTACGTTCTACAATGACGAGACTCCCGGTACGTTCCGTCAACGCTTATCAATTACTGGAAGTTTAATTCACACTCCATGTTACCTGGTAGGCCTATTTCGTTTACAACACCAGTGAGTTAGATGCGATGTTTCTTACAAAGAGCAAATATGATATCATCTTACTTTAAAGAGTCGCATTGATATATATTACATCTCAGCTCATTTTAGTATTGGATTAGTGATATGCCTTTTGCACCACTAAGTCACTATTCAGTGTTTGTTTACATCCTTGACGAAGAGGAAGTCGAAAATTCGAATAAATGTATTAGTCTTTATTTACTTAGGGTCTTTTATTTCTGTTGATTATAAAAGTGCAATGTCTCTGCTGCAATTCATCAGATATACAAATTTTGCATTAATGCTAGGGACATTCGATGCTTATGCATCTCTTCCCTAATTCATCAACATGTCGATGAGTCATGGGAAATTATTTCGTTAACAACAACTTCAAAGGCCGCCGTTGGGATTGCACGTGTGTGCATCTCCAGAGACTGGTGCAATTTTTATTTAATAGCAGAAGCCATTACCTCATTAATTCGAATAGTCTGCAAACTGTTGCTCAATTGGGCCAAACAGGCCCGTTATGCCGTAGCGATTTTTGAATATACGTGCACAATGTGCACACAATCATGTTTGATTATTTTCCAATATCTAATATTTGAATCTGTAAACATGATGAGCCTGTATCAGATTTTCGTTATAGGCTAAGAACAGCCTGTATTATGCAACGTACAATTTTTCATATAAATTAATACATCGACAATGAAGAGTAGCATTTGAAAGTTATACTTCTCAAAACTATGAACAACAAAAGTTCCATTTTAATTATAATTCACAAGAACTATTAATTTAGCGTTTTTTTCAATCGACGAAACAGCAGCTGACAAATTCACTTGCACAACCGCACACAATCATGGCCAGGAAACTACAAGACTTCAATGGACAACTTCAATAAACGAGGAGTTGAAAAAAGGAAGTTTCTTTCCATAAATGAAGATACGAGAAGTCACTAAATTCCGACCATTTTAGTTCACCACACCGCATTTCAGGTTTTTAAGTTGTTTTAAGGACCTGAATGAGGTCCCTGGAATAGAAAATCAGGACTCTAGAATTAGAGAAAAAGTTTCAAAGGGACATCTGTCCTGAGGCTGCAGTCACGCACTTGCGAACTGTCTGGACTGGATAATTGGAACATCATTGACATAGATTGTCTCCATTTCTTGATATATTTCCATGTCTCCTGCCCATATATAAAAATCTTATGACAATTCAATGCTCGCAACGTAAGAGCTTACACTCAATGTAAGAAGCTCGAGGAACAAAAGAAAACGGCGCAGGAAGCCTGGGTGGACGACGACGAGGGATTTGTCGAGGAAGATACATCGCAGTCGTGGCACTCGGCGGCAGCGTTCGACGATGTCACTACATTTATGATGTACATAGATGAGTGGACATTTAAGCAGAAATAAATTCGTGACAGCCTACCTGTTGGTTTTCGAATCTGATTTTGTCTTGCACACAGTGTATGTATAGATGTGTATAAACCATCGTTAACACATAATTGAAGAAAAATGCTGGTGCACCATATATATAAAATGATATGTAAGATGAGATGCATACATAAAATAAAAATGATTAATGAATCTTTATTGTATCCTGGGCCGTGCCTGTTATAATACTAAGCTAGTAGCTAGCAGCACGTCATGTAGGTGCATACTATAAGTACGTACATGTTTTCAGGGAATATTCTTCAATTATAATAGAAATTATAATTACAATTATAATTATAATAGATTCAATCAAGAATAGAAATCACTTCAAGTGTTGTCTCAAATCATATTTGCTTAATGAACTTTCATAATTTGTTGATAATTTTTGTCTAACTTTTCGTGTCATGCATTCTCTTATTGCGCTCTGAGCCAGCTCGGGGAGAGCGCTTTATAAATATACGATTTATTATTATTATTAATTTAGTACGTTTAATTATTATAAGTACGTACATATTTTCAGGGAATATTAATTTAGAAAATCTAGATCCGATCATCTTCATCCATAAAATGACAAAGATGAGCATTCTATCATCAACGATGGTCCTAAAAAATCTCTAATTATGAATTTTAGATAGAAAACTTTCGGGTCCCTAACATTTTCCTTAAAAACTGCCGTGTTTATAATATCTTTTCATTATCCCACTTATCATGTTCAGATGGAGCGAAAACTATAGACAATGCAATCATTGAGCGTCATTCCGCTTTTGCGGAAAGCAGAAGATTATTTAGGGGACTATCGTCTAAGAGGACATAATGCATGCCAAATTAGCATAATACAAAAAGAGGAACAGTACTTAAGGGTCACATGCATCGATAAATAAAAGTCTGAGACTCCTATAGAAAAATGTCAAGCTTCTTTTCAGATGAGAATTTCATCTGGAATATTCAGAGCAGAACCATGTGCAACTAATTTACGAAAATTATTTTCCCAGCATGGTCAATAAATCGTTAAATCAATCTAATCTGAGAATTTCTCCCTCCTTTCCAAGCATGCTACGTAAACAGTAGCACAATCATGTTCGCTCACCTCATTGAAAGAGTCAAGTGCTCGATGTAGTTACTTGAATGTTTAAATTCACTTTAGATCACAAAAGTCATCAAACACTGGAACAGACGTTTCAAAAATTAATTTCGAATCAATTAGCAGCGACCTCACGAGACTCTTTCCACAAAAGCTTTTTTTTATACTTCACAGTGCAATAATCTCTGATTATTGCTTCCATAATAAATTGTTTGAAAGAGGCCCTGACTTGTCATTTTCAGTTTTGTGGTTGGAAAGACAATAATTAACAAACTATTATGTAATCGAAAAAATATTGTTTATAAAATAAGCTGCAGCAAATGCAATCAATTTTATATAGGCAGCACTATTAGACCGCTTCATATCCGCTTTAAAGAACACCTTTCAACTCCAACGTCATCTGTTTTTAAACACATTCGCAATTGTCAAGTAGAACATACCAACATCACCATCGACATTCTGGCATACGACAACGATGCCACTAATTTGCGATTGCGTGAGGCATTCCTCATACATAAATTCAATCCATCGATCAATAATAAAGCTGAACTTGACAGTTATCGTGATTTTCTTTTCTATTAACTACATTTCTTAACATCCTCTACTAACATAAGTTCATCATTCCCCATCTTACATGTCAGGTCAATTATTCTTTTGCTACTGGTAAAGATATGTAACCCAGTACAACCTGTTCATATCTACATTATATCATGCCATATCTCATTGTAAATATCATTTTCAAACTAATCTCATACATTTAAACTCCTACTAACAACAATGGAATTTCTTTTGTACCTGAAGATGATTGCCGGATAGCAGTCGAAAAATTTTGTACATATATATAAGAATAAGAACAATTATAATAATAGCATCTTAAAATACTCCTGGCTCTTTCCAACCACAAAACTTACATAATAAAGTTGATGCTTTCCAAAGAGTACATGAATTTCAAGGAGTGCAATAAACCGTCTTTATTGCACTCTTTCATTGAAATATATTAGCACATAGAAAGTCTTTCATCCTTTAAAACGGTAAATTCTACATCGAAATCTCAAGAAATACCGCTGATATCTACGATTCAATAACAAGTAGAAGAAGATTTTTGACAGCTATGAAATTCTGATGGTCATAGATTCTGAGAATCCTGTGAAATATTACATTGTATTTCACTCTCGATGGCTTTGGAGGTGCATTATTGCCCGACATTGGAGGGTATATAATGCACCATTATACGACCGCCAATTTCACATAGAATTCTCACAGTACCAGACAGCCATGAACCGTCGTCCGTCACTCCAGCTTGAGAATCCATCAATTATTTCAAATCTACTCACATTTGCAAATATTCATAGACTTTCAAACTTCTCACGAATTATCATCTATTGAGAGAGCAAACTTTCATAGATTTCAATAAAAGTCAATCAAAGATTTCTTCATCCTACCATTATCTGTGACTAACAGTGATCAATAATTGCAATATTCATAGACTTCTCAAGAGTTACATACAATAACATTATATCATGGATTTTGCGGGCTGAAATATCAGACAGTCTCGGCTGCTAACGCAGCCTCGTCTATGTCTGATATTACTGCCCTAAAAATTCATGATATAATGCTACATTATATTTCACAGGATTCGGGCTCGTGCATGGACATATTGATCTCGAAAAATACAATAAAAATGGATACTTTGCACTTGTTGCGTATATAACTATTTTCAGTCTTTCCAGTGTAATTTCTGGGAATTTTACTCGACATTTCAAATAAAACCTACAAATACAAGCATCGAATAGGTGATTACTAATAATGACAATGCAACGCCACGCACGGTGCAATGCCTACTACTTACTGTTAAGTGACAGTGAAAACAGAAAGATTACACATGACTATCCCAAAGCAGTATAAAAATGTCATCAGAAAGGCTATTTGATGAGAAAAATAGATTCTCCCATTCTTGCGACTGCTGGGATTTTTCAAGTTTTCACTACATGATCAAAATCGATGTCGCATGTGTCATCTTTAGCCAAACAAATGTCGTCTCTACTCGTATAACGCTTACAAAAACTTGATAGTAAAAACGGAAATCCATAAATATTGACAATCGTTCCCACGTAAGTCATTTGTTTCATGAATGTGACGACCACCCAATCTGCTTGTGTAAAGTGGCTTTAGGGAACTAATATTTTATGAAATACCGCATGCAGTGCCAACAGTATTCTTGTTCAATATCTATAATACCATGTCTATGATATTCAAAGATCACAAGTCACCATAGAAAGCTGCTTCCCCATAGTGCGTCTCAAATAACATTGACTCAAACCAAATACAAATCCTGAATTCGCAGATGTGGCGTTGTTGCGATTCTTTAGTTAACATTATAGTAATCAACGAATTCAATATAGAGTAATAGTCCTATAGAGTAACAACTTCTAGGATATTTATATGATCTTCAACTCTGATTCCATGACATAACAATTTCGACCTTCCACTCATAAGTTCAATTCTTTGTGAATGGCTTAACGTCACTACTCCTCCATACGGGGGGTTGGACGGTGCTGCTAAAGTGACACAGTCAAACTTTAATCTGGAGCGTTGTGATCTTCTAGTACAGATGCCCTTACCGACGACTTCCAATGAGACTGTCGGGGCTCGACCTCCGGACTAGAAGATCGCTAGGCCAAACACTTAACCACTGTGCCACAGAGGCCACAGTTATTTCCACTCGCAAATTTTTTCACGAAATCTGCCACTTGCCGATCTCAATCCATGTATGACGTTTGCGTTTGATATCAATTGTTGTGTCTACAGAATTAGATATTTTGTTTATCTGCTTCCGTTTGCTACAAGTGTGATTAATACGACATTGACGGCACATCGAGGAACCTATTAAGTGGGCAAAAAGGAATTCCTTATACCTTACAGAGATAGGAAAAAGTCGTGCGTCGCTTGCGGATTAATGTGAGTTCCAGCAAAGTGCTTCGATATCCAAAATTTCTTCAGATTCGAAGAATTCAGATCATTGCCCACAAGTTTTCTCCATAATGTTGGCCCTTCCGATCATTATTAAAGAAAGTAGCAGGCGCACGAAAATTGGTTCACTTGATGATTTCACCATCGTCTTCTCACCATTCCTCACTGTATAGTGCATACACTGAATTGAATGTTAGCCAGACAGCGATGTGTGTTTTGGTGTGTGCGAAGTGATATCACAGCACGGACGCATCTCTCACTGGCTCTGGTGTCCTCTGCTGACAGCCTATTGTTTGCCATTTCCAATAGCAAGCGATACATGAATGTTATCCATTCGAGAAGGAGCAGGTAGTCTAATTCTGTGATGTGCCATTTCGATATTAAGGTTACATACAATTCTTCCTTTCTAGGAAACTGAAGTGCGCGCAGATGAATCTAATTCTGTGGTTGCGTCACTCACGGAGAAAAGCAAAATAAATAAAGCAAACATTGATTTCGGGATGTCATACATATCCACTAACCATTTTATCCGGTAGATTGACACTAAGCTATTAATACCTAGTACAAGGTGTTGAAATTTGGTTTATACGTGTGATGGAACGTTACTGTGCATGGAATTGCTCACTAATGTTCTCTGTTCTGATGATAGAATAGAAATAACTGGAACATCTGGTGCTTGCCGGGAAGGTGGAGGTGCGAAGAGCTCTTGGTCCACGGCGTATGACTTATCTTGGATGGCTGTCACGTGTCACAGACAGAACTGCGCTCGACATTATCCGGAAGTGTAAGGAGAGACAAGAACATGTGATTGTCGCCGACGTCAGACTCTGACAGGGCACCTCTATTTGAATTTTTGATTCTGATGATACAATTCTATACTATATTCTCATTACCCTCTACCCTCAATGATTATTTGTCATATGAAGATAGTTTCTTAATATCATAGTGGTTTTTTTACTACCGGTAGCTGTGATACATCAATACAAATCCTAGACAACCAAACTCATAATACCAAGGCATTCGACACGATTCGCTGCAATTGCATAAAATATTGCATATTTGTGAAATGTGGATGAATATGCATTCTGACTTACACTTCATGGGTTCCATAGAAAAAAATTGGATATTTCCCTTTCGGGACAGGAATATCGGAGGGTAATCGATTGATTCGAGCTGGCCAGTGAGGAAATCCTTTTACCTTCGCAAAGATCTTGTCACCCGCAGTATACACATTGTTCTTTGGCATGGACTCCAAATCTGAAACAAAGTGTGGAATGACGATGAAAACAATTTAAGCACATTTCTGTCTTCATGTATAAGTCATGTTTCCACAACATTTCAACGTATTCCAAAATACAGACCTAGCAGGGACAACGGAGACAGAATCACAAATTAAGAAAAAAAGTATAGGCTACTATGCTTAGAAAAAGTATGATGTCGAAATATGCTCCAATACTTAGGGTTTAGCTTGATATTTAAACGGTCACAAACTTATGTAGTTTTTTTATGACAAATCGGAATGATTTACAACTCTGTTAAAGGCCTGGAAATCCAACTTAGTCTTCCACTATTATATTTATGATTTAGATAAAGTGAGTCCATATCGAGAGCATGTTAAGGCTTATTGTGAATACATTTATTGCAGACATCATCATGACACTGCTACATTCCAAATCACAGTTGTAGTACTTCACGGCAGTTGCGAGTAGGGTTGAGTGAAAACATGACGTGTTTTAAACACGGTGACCAGTCTCATTAAGACAAAAAAAGAACAAGCAAAATAAGAGGCAAAAACTGTAAAATTAACCGATTGTTAGTAAAACAATACAATGTATTATCTTTAATCCACCTGCTAGCTTGAGAATGGATTAACTCCTATCCTGTAACATTGATATGTATTGGTCAGACTCTTAGGATTAACTGCTGTACACAGCAAGTTGTGAGGAATATAGCAATCCTATATTCTGGGATGTGATTGACCAAACGAAAAAAATCAGGAAACCAATTTTTGAAGGGGGCCCACTACAAGTAATCATCACTACATAAACAGTAGAACCATTAGTTTGAGAAATTCACATATTACCTGATATAGTTCGATTATAAGTAAGAAATGAAGTGACACAAAGTGAAAACAAAAGCAACGCGCTAAGTAATGTATGCAGCCCATGTAGTTTACATCCTTGTGCAAATTAATTGAAACAAAGTCTTAATTTAATAAAAACACGTTTTTCCGATCATTGAATTGCTATATTTAAGAACAAATCGTACCTAATACTTAGTGTGTCCCCCTGTTCTTTAAGACCATGGAAACACGCTCTGGCATGGAGTCTACAAGTTTTTCACAATCAGATACAATTTTTGAATCGTTGTACCAAACCTGAATAACAGCTTGATGAAGCTTACTTTTTGTTGAGCAGTCCATCTTTCGAAGGCGACTTTTGCAAATTGACCAGAGGTTTTCTATCGGATTTAGATCCGGCGAATTTCCTGGCCAGTCGAGCACTGTAACCTGGCTTTGTTAAAGATCCTTTAACTTTGGCGGACGTGTGACACGGAGCCATGTCATGCTGGAAAATTCCAGTTCCACTCCGAAATCTCCGCGACAGCTCAGGTATTGCCAGCCGTCTTAAAACATTGACATATTGACTTGAACGCATCATGCCTTCAACTGGATGCAGAACCCCAACACCGAAGTAGCTGAAGCAACCCCAAAACATTGTTTTCTGCGGATGCTTAACCGTTTGATTGATATGGGAATCTCGTATCACCTCACCATCTGATCTCCGAACATGTTGACTGCGCTGCCCTTGGACAAACATATGGCTTTCATCACTAAAGAGAACGTTCCTCCAATTCTCTTTTGTCCAATGTCGATACTTTCTGGCCCAGTTAAGACGTTTCTGCTTCATTCTTCTTGTCAGAAGCTGCTTTCGGACAGGACGACGCGCTTTTCGACCAGCCGCTAACAACCGTCGCCTAACAGTAGAGGAGCTGATTTTAATTCCTTTGCTCTGTAAGTCTCTGTTGAGGTCATCACTCGACTTCCGTGGATCCTTTACACTTTCAAGCAATAGATAAGCATCATCTCTGGACGTAGTTTTCCGTTTACGGCCACAGCGACCCGCCCGTTTTGGTGAGATTGAACCAGTCTTGCAATGAATACGGATGATGCGACTGACAGAAGAAAGACTCACGCCAACAACTGAAGCAATCTGTCGGTACGTTTTTGATGTGTGCTCTTTTAAAGTAATGATCTTAATACGTTTCGCTGGTGAAACATCCATAACGTCGACAGGAAATGGTTCAGAAAAGATTTCGGTTTGTAAAGAATCAACGTAAGAGAAACCTCTCTACACAACCAAATATAGTCAATATGACAATTTCAATGAAAATTTGAATTTAAATTCAAATGGTGTAAGCACTTACAATGTGGTGAAGGATTGAATGATTACTTGAAAATGAAAGATATCTACACTATTCAATCTCATGAAAGTGGAGTATTGATACTTATTCGAATAAGTTGAGATGTATGAAAGAAGAAAGATATGGATATAGCTTAATGTAGTGTTGTTTCAATTAATTTGCACAAGGATGTATGTGTGTAGTTATGCGAAACCCATGTGACAACAGATGTGATTAAAACCTAGCATTGAGCATAATGAAACAACCACAACCATACAGGATTCACATTTGTAAGCCACGTGCCATGTGCAAATTACACAATTTCAGTGCAGCGAGTTGTTTTCTATACTATATACGAGTATATATCTCAAATACTGCGATTGATGTGATATTCTTACTGAAAATAATAGCTGATATTACTGAAAACGAAGTGGTATAAGAATAGGGATGCTTTTGAGAAATAAAGAAGGGCTCCGCTACTATCACAGACGATTTATCAATGAAGTCCCACACCTACCACTCCTACTCCCTGTGTCTTTGCAGAATCTGTCTTGTCTCAAAAATGACCGAAATCACCCCAAAAAATCTGTATTTCCTAATATATCAGGAAAAATCACATCCCTGAATTTTTACAAACAACTGATGAATTACGTTCAATGCATCCTCCTTATGTGACCATTTCATGTGTGTTAATTTTAATTGACAAGTCCTACAACCTAAAAAGGTACTCAATCTATTAAGATTTCCCAACCTAAATTTATTCTACTAAATGCAACATCCAGATGGAATGTTTTCCTGTGAATGCATTTGCAGCTTCGATTTATTTTTGAAAATATAAAATAACCTCTCCTATCTCTTTCATTTATTATGTTCTAGTCATGCTCGTTACGCTCTAAACATGATTTCACAAGATCATGGTTCCCACAAACTCTCATCGATTTAATGGAACTATTTTCGACAGTTTGACTAACATTAGCTGATTAAATCTTTTGCATAGACTGACATATAAACACGAAACCCAAGATGCTGCTGATGACCTCATTTATTTTTACTTTTAGCTCTTGTTATGCAGATGACGGTTCTGTTCTCCTCCAAATCTAGGCTCTTTAATTTGATGAACTTTATCAATGTTGTCACTGACGAAAAACAAAATATGTCAGGTATTCGAAAACACAATATGAAACCTACAATTTGGAAGTAGTACTAATACGTTATTTCGAGACTTAGCATCATTTTTTTATGTATAATAATATTACCTAAATAATTCAATTTTTAGTAAAATAAACAGTAGCATATTAATGTTTTAATTAATTATGTTTGTACTTAATTATTAATTTCTAACATTCAGCTAAATTTTCTAGTTCTTTTAGCAGTTTTTCTTAATTGGCATAAACTTTGGTGGACAAACGGTCGGTGCACTTTTAGAATAAAAAATCATTCATTTGTATTATAGAAAACAATCACCAATATTATATCAATATTCAACAGTACATTACATACATGTCATTATACAACAGAAGAATGAAGGCGACAACAGAATTACACTAACCAAATGACAGCCAGTTGGCATGTGGTAAAAGAACACAGTCAACATTAACACAAAATCACAAGCAATTTTAATTTTTCTTTCAGTAAACATGCTTTGGCATTGCAGAAACGAACAACCCCAAAAATGTAAAAGAATTAAAAAAGGATTTTAAGTAATCAGTTTGTAGACAGCTAAAAAGAGCCTTAACATTATTATTTCGATGGCACATTGATTCTATATTCTAATGTAGATAGACAGCATGAATAAACTTCTTTTCAAGAAAATGATTACCTTGTAAAAAAAGACTTTAAGAGACTTCCATAAAAAAAGATCAGTCTTTTTAAAAAGACCGACTGGTCACCCAGGTTATAGACATGCATTTTAAAGAAATGTCCAAATTACTTAGGAAAATCGATCTCTTTGAGTATGTTGAACAATATGGCATGGTCAAAGCTGCATGATGGATATGTGGAATGCCAATGGGTAGTGGTTCTCAAAACATGATAGGCGACCAAAGCAATATTCGTGATCATCTTAAGAAGTTGTAAAACAGTATGGTGTTTTTCAACAGACATGATCGCAGAAATTCACTTTTCAGGTTTTCAAATTAAATTTCTCGTGAATTACAATTGTTTAGGTTATCATATCAAACTGATTTCTGAAGTTGATAAGCTCAATTAAACATGCGTAATAAGATAAGCGTAATAGAAGTTAAGAAATTATAATGTAAGGTCAATATATTGCATTCGTTGATGGCGTTGGACGAACAATTGCAAATCAATTAATAAATCATTCTGGCAAGCGGGATGTAGAGGGTGTGGCCTTTAATTTGAGTGTTGTAAAACACATCATTATGTGTGTAAAGGAAGTAGTTCATTCATTCATTTTCTGACTGAAGCTAATCAGCTAACATTTAATATTCGTCTTGGATGAAACTGACATTTACTATAGTAAACGTTGATTATGCAGCAAAGATGCCCTTCAACAGAGAGTCTAGCAGAACAGATACCATCGTTCTTGCTGGGGAGCCTCTTGAGAATGTCAATAAACTAGTTTAACTGGGCTCCACTGTCACTTCAAATGGCTACTTGAAAACGAAATTAAATCGGAACATTGGTAGAGCTGCAGCTGTATTCAGACGCTTCAACGCCAACTCATGGTCCAGTTCCAAAACCTATGGTGTCGCCGAAAACTAAAGGACGCGTCTTCACAGCATGTATCAGATCAGTTCTCAAATACGGTTGTAAAAGCTGTGAACTTTCACAAGTTCAGGAAAAGCGTCATGGAAGCTTTGTTTTGAGAATTTCTGTCTCTATCAATTGGGAAAATTTCGTCCAGAACACCACATTTTATGTGCCTCCATTTACGCCCATTTCAACATCTGAGACACCGTATCAGAATTCATGAAACACCGTCCCTTGACTAGGCTTGGTCACGTTCTTCAAATGGGCTCGAGTAGGATTCCACATCAGCTGCTATGGTGTCATCAACGGCCAGGCTGGCAACGAAAACGTAGCAGAAAGAGGATGACCGGGAAGCGGTGTCTTCATCAAGATACTAGATACCTGAACAGCCTCATCAGGTACTAACCGCTGTAAATCAACTGACTGGCTGGTTACGAGACCTGAATTGACAAAATATCTGGAAGAGCTGGCAGACGATCGCCAACAGTGATTCCAACTAACTCATATCATTGCTCTATCGTTTTCTACAAAGCGCGTTCCACTCCGCTAGAAGTGTGCAAATTTTATTCCAGCCGCTAAATTAAGAAATCCAACTATCGCTGATCTTCGGTCAACATTCGCTCTGCCAATTTTTTCGAAAATTTTAAAAAAAGGTGCTCTTTCAACGCTTAAGTAGCTATTAATTTATCTTTATGATGACATTCAATTTGAATTCAGACCAAGGAGTTCGACACTACAAGCTCGTATCGCAATGCATGATTGCGTTATGTCTATGTTAGAGCGAGAATCAATTATTTTTGTCCTCCTTGCATGAAAAAGTCGTTCGTTTTCTGCATCACGATTGCCTCCTGAACTTGGACCACACAGACCGAGAGCAGCGCATTATAATAAATAATTGTGTTTACAGCTCAGTAAGAGATGTGACTTCCGGAGTCACTCAGGGATCAGTTTTATCACTTATTTTATTGTGTTCATTTGCACTCCCTGAGATCTTTTCACGCAGGGTTTCGAACGGAAGGCCTGTGTGGATTTCCCTGATTTTTCCAGGAATTATCAAAAACAAATCCAGATGTTACCGGAAGCACCTTAATTTTAAGAATTCTACTCAATAGAAGTATGGAAACTGTATTGACAGAGTCCCAAAATAGCATCGATGTTTATTTAAGAAAAGATAAGATAAGTTAAGAAATGCTTATTCGCAATAATGAAGATCATAAATTTACAAATTGTGACGATTTGGGTCGTCAAGCCAAGCAAGTAGAAAATATATCATTGTAAAGTAAAAAGCATATCACTGAATATATGTACAATTCAGAGTGAAGTGAATTATATATTAGGCTATTCAAATAATTTTATTCAAAATAAAATCGCCTAAAAACAGGTTTACGCAGATGCGTATGTATCAAACATACTAAACAAGACAATATTACAATTTACATGCAACTGAAAAATGAACGTTTATCTATCTCAATCAACCTTTATGTAATGGATATGTTACAACATGAATAATATACACAATTGCGAGTTTCAAATTTCTAACCCTTTGATTGTGATAAAAGCGCTTTATTTCAAATTTTCTTCACTATATATTCATTTTCATTTCAAATGCACATCCAGCGAGTCGAATGAGCTACGCCACGGTATTGCAAAATATTTTAATTATGAGTAGTGATACACGTGCCGCCCTTGAACGTCTAATAAAGATATATCATCATTCATTATTCATATTATCATAAAATTAGTTTTTAATTCTTGAGATGAATACATACATGTACATGTATGGTGGGCAGAAATTACACACAAGAAGATTTCGTTCGATTACTTTCTGCCCAAGTAGGTTTTTTGCCATAGGTTTTTAACAAGTTAAGACCTACATCTGAATTTGCCAAGTGACTTACTCGTGGCAAACCGATCATTTTTAAGCACCACATATAGAATATCTATAGTTCCATTCCTATTAAACATGTAGACCTACATTCATTTTCTACTTTCGAAAATGTCATGAGTACAAATATGCAAGTCAAATGAAGAAACGCAGATGGATCCTCTAGGGATTCCAAACGTCAACTACTCAGTCAGTATTTCAAGCTCACTGATGGAGCACAAGTTGTTCGCCTAAGCTCTATTAAAACAACCAAATACATTAAACATAAAAAGTCGAAAAAATGTTCACACAGTAAAAATCAGTTCTTCAAGATCACACGGATAGGTCGCCGGAGTTGTCCTTGAAGAGCTTGTGGTCAGATCTTCATACTGGCAAAAATTAATCTCAATGTTGAAGGCAATGAAAGCATGAACTGTCCGACTAAAAGAAAGCCTAGCGTTCTTGACACTTGATGGAATTTTGGTAATTTCAACCCTCAGGGAGAGACAACCGCAAGAGATGAAATGCTGTTTGTTCAACGCATTCATTGTGATTCTCTGGCAACTCATTAAGTTTTTTTAAACACAGCTTGAGGGAAGAGGACGGTCTGTACAACAAAGGTGTCACTCTGCAGAAGATGAAAGGCAAAGAAGCAGAAATGGACGTAAGAAAAGTGGGGATGATAAAGGAATATAACTAAATAATTAATCAATTGTCATCAAAACTGCTCATACCAACCTATCTTAACTGAACGGGAATCAACTTGTCAGAAAAAACTTTAGTATCTTATGCAAGACTAAGATGATGCTTTTGAATTTTAATTTCCTGTTGAAACAAAATAAGGATATTCAGCATTTCTAATTTCATTTTGTATTTCTTGTGATATAATCCAGGCTGTTAAGTCGTCTGTTTCATTTGAATTTTTCGGCATTCAATTAAAAATTCTGTTTGTTTATTTTGTTATTGAAAGTTTCAAATTTCAGAAATCGCCAACTGAGTTATATAGATGCTTGTATTCATTTATAGTCAAATGAAGTATTTTTTGCGAGATCGTTTCTTCTACAATCATGTAAAAAACTTTCATCCTTATTAAGAAGTTGAGTCTCACCATTTCGTTCTGGAAATGGTTAATGGATCCTACTACAAAACTGCTGCTCAGCATTCAACATCTACCTCAACCTAAATGCCAAAAAGACACTACAGTGACTCTCTTCCTTGCGCTACAAGCTGTTCGAAAGGGTTGCTTTGAACCGAATCAAACCGCAAGTTGAAAAGATGCTCAACATTGAGCAGGTCGGTTTCCAAAGTGGTCAGTAATACAATGAGAAACTGAGTCCGAGTTATTTCGCAACCGGCACCGTATCGAGACAGCAACACAACACTGAACCAATTTAGGTAATTCCGTGTCTCTCAAGGGTTCACTGCTTTTGAGATGACAAATTTTATGCAAAACATGCATTCTTTTAAAGAAATTTTATGAAAAGCTTTAATATCAAATATCATGTTTACATGTGGTCAAAGCAGTGATCATGATTTTGTTCAATCGTCAGCAAGATAGCTCTGCTTAAATCGATATAATAATTAAATCTGATCCACGCAAAAGATTATGTGGAATCAGATGAGTTATCTAAATCTTTCTCTTAGGCTGGAAATGTATGACTTTGACGGAAACACATTGCATTCTGTCCAATGGTACAGTAAATACACAAAAAATTCTCCATCACCAGATCATCGAAATCTACATAATCTATTTTCATCATATTTTTAATAATGTTGTGAAACAGTATCAGCTACCTCCTCGGTATTGAATAACCTGAGTTGGATCTAAAATATTGCGATTGAGTGTGCGATGACTTACAGACAATATGACAAATTTGTGCAAATAATGTAGACCACTCTACTTTGCAATCAAGTTTGCAACGCATGCTGGGTTTTACTTACAGACGTTCTCCAAAGCGTCTATTTGAAGGATATCTTTGAACATTGACCAATATCACAGGTGGACTATTAATGTATTCGAGAATATATCAACAACTTCTTTTTAATCTCAAAAAGCAATCCTGCCATTTACGAAATAGATTTTCAATATAGTAGGTCACATATATACTGTGATAGTGAATACGGATTTACATAAATTATGAACATTTAAGAATATCGAAAGTGGGATAGTAACCCTTGAACGGCTGGCCCGAGTTAACTCGCATCGAGTGTTATCAGCAGTTGACTGGTGACGGTGACAATGGAGTACAGCAGGAAACTGAGCCCGAGTTAACTCGCATCGGTAGGACAGGCAACTGTCACTGACAGATTAAGTTTCCCCTTCCACTGTTCGCCAATTCCGAGTTAACTGGGCTGCTGGAGTGTTCCAATTTCACGAATGCCGAGTTAACTCGTGCTTAGTATGAAGTAACCCAACCCCTTCACAGACAGTGAGAATTACCAAAATTGGTTCAGTGATATTGTCTTTCGGTCTCGATAAGAGTTAACTCGGACTCAGTTTCTGAAGGACTAATAATAGATGTGGCGTCAGTGATATTTCCCGTCCTCCCGATACGAGGTAACTCGGGGTCAGCTTCCTGTTGTACTCCATTGTCACCATCACCAGTCAACTGTTGATAACGCTCCGGGCAAAATTCGCTAATGATTTTTTTGTCTTTAAAGGAAGTGTACACACCACTTGTCACTTCTATCCGCATCCGGAACTCTGCAACGATTTGCTTTTCGAGATATCTGGTTGTCTAAAGCTCGTGATGGCGTCATTGTTTGCAGGCGTAGTTTGCAGTGAAGGATAAGCCGATTTCATGAGGAAGTACAATGAAGGCCAATGGGGTAGCAGTCATTCATGAATCAAAACATGGACAGCACGAATGAAGGTGAAATTTGTCCAAGTTAATAAGCCTTCTTCTACATAGATGTTGAATTGAGTGAGTTTATTTTCGTTTACTTGTGAAGAATTTTGATCAGATGATCGAAAGCGATCCCCCATCAACTATGTAAACATTATCTGCAGACCCTGGAAGATCTATCGCCATCACGCTACCTACGAATTGATAACATTTATTACCGCACACGGAAGGTTTCCATAGGCCGTTATCATAAAGACTGAATTATCTCTCCCAGAAATTTATTAGCGAAATGAAAGAAAAAGTATGTCAAAAATCAAAAGATGCTCGACTTTACGTGTCGCAGACACAGGTACTTCTATTCCTTCCCCCTACCTATTCTAAATTTTCCGGTTGACACACGCGAGTGCTGCATCGTCAGCGATCTTCTCTCACTCCTGTGCAACGTCACTACCATCGCAAAAGCGTTGTGTTTAAAATTCATCTGGATTGTAGAAAATTTACAGCACTGTCTGTGTCGCTCAATGTAAACACCAATGCCACAAAGTTCACGATCACATCTGCAACGCATTCTGAGTATCCAAGGAAACAGTCCTTCATGCCAGGGTTCAAGCAAGACTTCTCAGTGGTGTTGTACTATCACTTAGTGACATATCAAGTCTATTCTAAATCCAATGTGATCAAGTCTGACGAAGTCTGGTGAAATTGAGAAATGGGGGGGGAGGAGGAGAATGGAAGTACTTAGACACAAACTCACACACATGAAATTTCTTTGGTGAGTCAAATGCATTGACAGCCAAGGCTCATGTAGACCATATTGCCGTTCATTTACTCGTGTTTGCGGTTCATAGCACGTTTGCAACGGTCAATAAGCTAGTCTGACAGTAAAGGAAATCAAGACCAGAATCATCAATATTAGATCAACAGAGAATCAGACTGATAATAGACAATATATTCAGAAATGGCACTTACTATCCAAATTAATAATGCTGCGGCGATGCTTATGAAAACATAAATATAAAGTGCGGTTATTACAGCCGATGTAGGCATCGTGACAAAAGTTAAAAGCTGCAAGCAACATAACTAGATGTTTCAGTGGAAGTTTTACAGTCAGCCCTTTTCGTTCCTGGTTCAACATCGAAAAAAGCTTCATCTTTTAAGAAATACTGCGGTTGATTTGCTTTATTACCCTATTGAACAAATCGTAATTCCTGCATAGTGTCTTGCCGCTAGCGGAAAAAAGTTCAGAGCAAGCACAACAAACAGAGGGTTGATACCTGTGCTGCAGCCAGCGCTGTGTATGGCTGCCGTCCTTGTCACCTTATCACAGCTGACGTGATCACCGAGAATTGTTCGACGCGTAGCGATAGAGTTATGCCACGCCTCGGGTTGCAGATAGACGGCGGTGAATCAACTTAACTGATGCCATAGTATCAATACGGACATACTTAAAATTGTAAATTGACCGGAGTACATCCTTAAAGGGTTAGTGGAGATTAGCCATCAGTTTAAATATGCAGTTCCGTGGTACATCAATATAAAACACCGTGCCGTATTACATCCATGGTGCATCTATCATACTGCTGACATCATGTCTGCATGTGATTTGAATTATGATTCATAATATGTAACAAATTATGGTGAAAAAGCACCATGAAATATGAATTATTTTCCAAAATTTTACAACAGCCGTTATATTTGAATCCATTTAATTGGAACAGCAAAAATTGCAAGAGCGAGTAATGAGATCATACTACGCACGGTTAAACATGAACGAGACTAAGGGCTTCACATGTTTCCCTGATTGGAATTAGATACTGATAAAACATAAATAAAACTGATATAACACAACAGTACTAAATAAACTTCGGTTTGGAGCAGATGGAAGATTATGCCTGAAGTTTTGGTAACATCACCATCGATAAAGACGGTTTGGAACTTAACAATTAAAAAGTCAAAAATAGATTCATGTAATGATGCACGATGACATATAATCCACATGGTACTACTAACAAGATATTTTCAACTAAAATTTTTGACCATGATCACTTCCTCGGCAATCTACAAGGCATAATCGATTCAGCACTGAAATGCATGGCAAGAATTATGACAAAATAACACTATGTAGTCGATTAAGTACAGCCGATCGTCGTTTTTTCGAAATAACAATCATTTAAAGCATAATGATCCTCCATATTAAATTTTACCAGTTAGAAAAACAAATTTTGTTACCTGCTCAACAATATATCAGATGTTCAAGCGCTTTCCCGACAAACAGATTTAGTAATTGTTTATCCTTCTAGTTCGTCCCATGCAGTTCTGTCGCACTAACAAAGCAACGTTGTCAACATTTTTGATGAAAGGAGAAATTGGTGCTCTAGTCAGACTCAAGACAGAGACATATTTGAAGTTTCTTGGGATGGATTGAAATTTTGTTATCAAAAGTACATCTCCATTGCATCATCTCATCACTCTATACATCATCTTTGTCTCACGCTGGCAATCATGTTGAAATCTCGATTGCTGTCCATTTCTATGCATTTATCAGAACAAATTCTTCCGAATGCGGGTGTGACAGCGATGGAATGGCAGGAACCCTGTCCTCAAATTGCTTATGATAGGTTATCTGCTCGCTGGCAATCCACAAAATCATAATTACTGATACTATCGAAGATTGCATGCCATCTCTTCAAGATAATTGGTTATTTTCGGTGATCCTCATTAGAAATTGAAGTGTGAAGCTACGTGAGAGGCATCACATAATGTGTGCAATGATCATTGCATGAAAATTGAAGTCATTGCATTTGGTTGGACCATGAGTTGGACAATCAGCCAAGTCAGTGAACTTGAGATTCCGTGTCAAGTTGAATTTGTCGCATTGACTACCATGAACCCTGCACTCAACTCTGACTTAACGGGATTTTGACGGGTGTTGAAGGTTGCTCTCGGAAGTCTTTTGGTCAACCCTGGTTGACCATAGTTAACAGAACGAAGTCAAAACACTCGTTAAGCATATTTCAGACATTGGAATCTTATCTCTGCAGGCATACGAAATGGATCATTGATTGGAAGTGATATTTCCTTTCCAGTGTTCCTATAGGTCTAACTCTTGACATTTGCGTCAACTGAAACACAAATCAATGAACAGCTGCACAGTTTTGCATGTAGTGTGATGCAGTTGGTTGAAAAAGTTGCTTGAACTACCAATCAGCTGGGCTAAGCTGGATTTTGTTTGTATGAAATTTTTATTTGAACGCAATCCGATAATAAACGGCTGTTCAGATTATCGCGCTTGGTCGACATTGTAACATTTCTTGCGTTCAGGGTGTTGTTTCCGCTGTTTGAATTCTGATACCTCCTTGAAGAGAGTCACTGGCACACTATAGGACGTTTTTTGACACCTGTGACTTAAATTATTGCAACTAGGATTTCATAAATGTGTAAATCATACAGTTCAGTAGAAAAGGTGCAGAGATCCTTGAATAATCAGCAGAGCACAAATTATAGCAAATTGAAGATATTTACCACATAATTATCTAGAATATTCAACTATATGTGGTGTGATTTTTAGCCATGCCTAGGTTTATGACAGATTTTGACTTTAGTCCTTCTATAACTTGCGGACAAAATCCTTATTTATAAGTAGGCCTAGTTCATGTCCAATGCTGCCTGAGTTGAGGCCACTTTGTATTTTGCTTTGTCTTATGAATAGTTTGTCCTTCAGTATTTTCCATTGCCTTGTTCGTGCTGATAGTTGTGATCGATAGGCCCTACATGTCTTTACCTCTAGTAATCATATTTTCAAAGCGTTTAACGCAGGAAATTTTGCGTCGCGTTCAATTTGAGTGTTGCAGGAATCCGCGTCGGCAGAACACTAGACCAGGGGTGCTAAACTTGTTTTTATCGAGGGCCATTGTTTTGGAGGAAAATATTGACTGGCCACCTTTGTTTTTCATTTTTGATTGCTGCAATTTTTCATGTGGAGTTTATTTGTTTACTTTTTTTATTGCAATGCAATTGTCGTTCATATTAAATTTCATTCATGAATTATATGCATATGATATAATTTGAAGACACCTCATTCGACGCCTCCAAGTCAGTGTCAGAGGTTTAAATTCAAAATTTTTGCTTCTATGTGGATTAATAAATTTCAAATGATTAATTGCCTTATTTTCAAAATTAATATTTCCCAGTAAATCTTTTTGCATCGTATTTCATACACTTTAGCTTGACATAGTAATTCAATTTATCTTTAGCGGACAATTCTGAATATATGGAAGTAAAACAAACACTTAAGTGATTTATGCATTTACACATAGCTAATATAATTACCTTAAAATTAGTAGAGCTATATCTAGATCTAAAAATCAAATCATGAGGTAGTTGTCTTAATTATTTCCAAAAAAGCATATCAGGTCAAGTAAAACTATGACCATTGAACCGTATTCAATTCGGAGGTCCTACGAAAGTTCATTTGAATTTGTTGCTGTCATTAAAACAGGTAAAAGCAATTGTATTCTACACAAAATAATCACTAGAGTTCAGAGAATGCAAGTAATATGCGTAATGCTTACAAAACTTTATACATCTCCATATTGTTTTCATTTAAAGAGTTTCCGAAATTCGTAGGCGACATGAATATCATGAGTAGTTGTGCATTAGTACTAAGATTTGTACATGTGCATGCACATTCAATGAAAGACACATCACCGGTTGATGAAGTATTATACCACTTGAATAGGACTACGGCACATATATACGGAGATTATACCTGTGAGTCAACGTGAAGCTGCGGCCAGTGTGATTGATATGTGTTAAGCGCTTTTCGATAGTTTGTACGCGCGTTCAACGCGTTCACATGATGCATGTTGTGACAGCATCAGTTTCCGGTTTTCGCTGTGAGCGAAGAAAAGTGCGCGTATAGATTCTTTTATGTCTAGTAGACAAGAAGCAATGCACGCAGAGACACTGATGTAAGCGATCATGACTAGGTAGAGTTGTTTGAAACTTCAGCAGCCATGGTCACATATCTGATCGAATTCGGGAACTTTTTTGCATGCTGCATTTATTCGCTCAATCAATGCTAGTCGCATCCCTGATCCCTGTTCGCCACATATTTCATCTAATTCATTCGTGTTGAAGCACAGGAGTGTGCCAAAGTTTCGTGATGACGTCATCACGGACGTACTCAACTGAAAAAGATTGGTGTAACTAATACCTGCATCTATTGCGTAACGTTTCCTCTCACTCCCACACAGTAGAAATGAGTGACCGAGGTAAATTACAGGTGTCATAAAGTGTCGAAACTAAAGGATGAATCTCATTCATCAAAAGGGATGAAAAACAATCTTGCTCATCAGCATTCTGAATGAAAACTTGTTCATCGGATTTGGCAGATGAGTATTTATCTGAGCACATTAGTACATCAAACAAATAATTTTCATGGAACAAGTAGGGATAATGATATTTATGAATATAATTGGACTATACCAGTTAGTGATGAATAATCGTACATGAAGAAATGTGACCCGTTGCATAATTTCTATAGAAAAACAAGTGGAAAGGACCGATTCATGTATTTCAAGTCAAAGTAACAGTTCTTTATAACCGAGAGCTCTATTGCTCGCCATTTACTTGCTAACGGATGTGACCTCTCAGTTGTCAGAGAGTGTTTCAAGATTTTGTGTAGATTCGATGTTAGAAGTGTGCTTTATTTCATGGAGGCTTTGGTCATTCAAGCGATTGCTCTTGACCTATGCGTCCAGAAGCAGTTTGTGAATTGCCTTGGGTTGCCATGGCAATAGCATCGATTGCTGTCCACTTACCGTTCATGTTATTGTCCTTGTCTCACATTACAAGTTATTAGGTTTTCTTCCTACGATTAACACCAGTTTCGCGTCAACACACCACTTAGAGCGGACAAAAGTCCTCGTGTTGTCATTTCAACTGCTACTTTGTCTTGAAATATATGAAACGGTCCTTTGCACTAGCTTTTCTATACGAATAATCGTTCAATCCAACGGAGGTGGATAATAGGACGATAAACGGACAAGGCAAGTACGTAAAGCACTAGTCACATTCTCATGTACAATCAATGAGGCATGAATAGGCGTCAAGATATTGGAATGTTGACAGGCATCATAAAGTACTGATAAAATTAGCGCACAGCCGAGTTGCTAGATTCATCACATAATGCACTGTACGTACATGTGCAACTCGTGCATCATGAAACGGTACCTACTTTCTCCACGTCATATAAAATGGTAGAGATCAAAAGCTTTTGTTCATAAACATTGCCCACATGCAAAATCCCCACACATAGTTTTGTAAGACATCACAGGGCTTGCTGCCCATTTCTTCGAGGGGTTCCTGTTAGTCACATATTCATGAACTTCGTCATGGCGATGGCAGAATTCAGATTGTCAAAAAATCACTAATATCACCATCATTTTATGAAAAGGAAACGGGAAATATTTCATATATAAGCTATGGAAAGATTCAATAGAATACTAATGGACGTGAATCCGTGCCCTGTGGTTGATTTGGAGACACTGGGAGGACGTCATCTTTTATGTCAAATAAGTTTAATTAAAAATGTGCTCGCCCTTTTTTTAATAGATCTGTCTTGGCCGTAATTTCCGGCTGAGGTGGACCCCTATTTTTAAGGAATGAACCATACTATGTAATTAGGTACTTGCATAGCTAAATGATGGGGTAAATGATCGGGAGTTTGCATTAAGTTGAGCCACTATAACATATCAAAGATTACAGTCTCATGAAAGATGTCATCATTCTTGATAAATAATATCTCCAAGATTTGATATACTTTCTCGTAGGTTTTCGCCTTCTCACTCTAATGGTTAAAGAAATTATGGTCAATTAAAATTCGTCAATAACTTGTTGGACATTCTGACAGCTCGCATTTTCTTGTCTGTTGGAAATCTAGGGAAATACATTAGGCTATTATTGCACTCAGAGAAAACAGTGCTGCTAAATGACGGTGGTCGAACATCGCCTGACTGTAACCTCTTCTGTGCATGCAACCCTGTAGCGAATGATTCTATCTTCCCTTCACCTAACCTCAATGATGTCATCATCAATTATGTTGTCGGCTGCTGTGCGCAAACGACGCTACTTGACATGGTGAGTGTCCCGTTCAACTGAAGAGAAGGCAGTCGAGTCATAATCGTTTGCGAATTAAGGCTAGGTAGGATGGGACACAGACAGGTCCTCTTGAGAGGTAGATTAAATTTCATGAATAGTTTGTCACCAATTGGTCCATTAATAGCAAGTCTAGTTCCCTATTTCATTTTCTTCGTGGAGTAGTTCCAGGTCAGACGGTGTAGGTCGATTCTAGCAAGATCAGTACCAATACTGTAATTTTGCATGTATTTTATTTTCTCTTCTCCAGAGTTCATTACAGATTTATTGTTTTGTACAGTTGGCTTTATCTTAGTGTATTTTATGTAGTTAACTGATATTCCTAGAGGATGATGATTTTCATTTAAATGTGATTTTATTAGCCACTGGCATTGTCCATCGCAACTTGGTAAGACGAATGTCTAGACGTCGTTTCAAAGCGCTGAATGCATGTTACCGAATGAGGTAGTATCTAAAAACAGCCATATTGCCCTTCTTAGTTTTCTACTCACAATTGATTGCACAACGATCGTTTAAGCACACTCAGATCAGTTAAGATCAGATTTTCAATTGTCGCCTGGGTTAATTATCTTTAATTTTAACCTATGAACCAAATTTTCCAAAGTTGCAAACTCAACACTCAAAGAAGTCACAGAATTCAACCGATCATCCAAAAATGTCTAATGGCTTTTCACATCCTTGCTTGCCATCACAACTAAGCCATTGCATTCCTCCAGATCAATTCAAATCCTCTAAAAGTCAGTCCCTTAGTATCTAAAATACGGAAAGTACCTAAGACAGCTGCTCAGACGTGAACTCCCTGCATCATTCTTCATCTGCGCTATCTGTGTCATTACTAGCAATCGAAACTATCTCACGTTAGAATTTTTAGCTGATCTGTTCAATATCTTGACTACTTTTCGTATTTTAGCTGCCGAGTTGACTTTTATGGGAGAGGCTTCGATGGCTATGACAATGCAACAGATAATGTATGTACGCATGTAAAAAGATAAGTTTGACACCTTTGGATGATCGGTTCAATTCTGTGACTTCTTTCGGTGAAATTGCAATTTTTGAGAAGATAATTAACCCTGGTGATGGTTGAAATTCCTGGTTTCGTGACAATTCATGACTGTGAATGAAACAGACTGCAAGGCTGTGTGCCTAAATGATCGTCGTATGATCGATTGTGGGTAGAAACTAAGAACGGTAATGTGGCTATTTTTAGACACTATTTCATTCAGAAATTTGCATTCGGTACATTTAGACGACGTCAAGATATTCGTCTTACCAAATACGATGGACAACGCCAGTGGCTAATAAGATTATGTTATCCTGGATTCCATCAATACAGGTTGAATCTTATCAAATAAAGCCGAATTTCAGACATCACAGTGGTAGATAGACCCAGAAGAAAGCACCCATCGCAACAAAACATCGCATTTCCTGATGACCGGAACATACAAGAGAGAGAAAAATCACTAAGTGCCAAGACTGTAACCTAGAAGTAAAGAAGCTATGTAATATAGACTTACGGTAAGTCATGGCAATAATCATTGGAGCATTAGTTGTCCATGCGTAGAGGCTGAGGACTTACTTAAAGGGCACTTTGCTTATTAGGAGTAAAGTCTTTCCGTCCCTTTCGTCAATCGATGAAATGTATAGACTCATATGTGCGGATGGTCTCGTATCGGATAGATGCATTCAGGAAGATTCTTCAGTCGAATTTTGAAGAACAATGCTGTTGAACCACTATAAATTGCGTATCCCCCTCATAAAATGGTACTAAAACCTGATGAAAGCTACGCTTATTCTGGTGTAATCCACTCCATTCGTTTCATTCTTTCATTTGAAATACCTGATTTTCTCTTGCTTGACTTGTTGAAACATTGGCAGCGTTCCTTATTATGAATGCTGACTTTACATTTCGTCTCATGAGGGCAGACATACACTACTCAAGGTTTGGACAGTGAGCGGCGTGCGTCGAACTCTACGAGGCCTAACGAGCTTTTAAATTGATTGTTTCTAATTTGTGCTGTAATGCAATATTTAACTGAATAAAAGCAATCATGGATTTACGTGTACCTTTTCGAGTAGCCTACATGTGAATATAATTACAAGGATGCAGTTATTACTTCCACTTTTTGCGTGCACTTTCATGCAATTTATAAAGGCTATGTTTTTAATTCAGTTTCTATTTTATAATGCGATTATAGTAATTTTGACATATCAGATTTCCTAGCTTTGACTTTTCAATCTAAGTTCAATTTTATATTGCCGAGGATAGACTCTGTTGCAGACCGAAGTACAGGTTTTGCAGTTAAATGCTTGTCAAACATGCATTTTACACTTTTGCCTATTGAAGAAAGGAAATTATGTAGATCAATGGAGGATCATTGCAAAAAGCTATATGAAATTGATCACGACGTAATATGCAATCAAGCGTGTAATATATACAGTATCAAATTGAACTAGGTATCGTTTTGGTCAATCGAGTGCTCGGCATGTTTTTATACAGAGCTAATAATACAATATGGTGTTCAAAAGCACTACTTCATTACTATCAATGCTATGTACACGACCAACTTCATGTTTATCAATCTATGAAATTTTTAACCACACTTCATAGTCTTATGTGTGTTTCATATAAGATATGTTTTCCTTGATTTTCCGGCTGGTGTTATTGTGTCTTTACCTCGAACTTTAAAGTCCTTTTATGTAAAACACTATTCCAACTTCTGCCACTAATGATCGATGACCTTGAAGCTAATAGTACTGCTAGCTATGAAGTCGCTATCTTCCCGTCACATTTGAACATGCTGTGAAAGTTGCTATATTTGCTTCTACATAATATTATTCTTCTACATCTTGTTAATTTATGTGTCGTCATTCAGGTGGTATTATATGTGGCTATATTGATGTCTTCTTCAGGAGAGTAGAGCATTGAAAAAATAAATATTTCAAATCTATAGCTATAGCATAAATCATGAATTTTATTTGTGTTATCATTTGTGTTACGTAATCATTCGCAGTAAATTCATTGGAGTTGGTTCAGGAAATTTCGAAGATGTCTAGGTGAAGGTGAAGAGATTAGAGCTTGCAATCTCATTTTGCTATTTGTCTAATTTGCTATCGAGATATTTGTCGCCGACATTTGATCTTCACCTATATTGCTCTGCGAATACTGACAATGCATGCAAGTGCATGTATGCAGAGGAGAGCCCACATCCTGTAAGTAGCAGTCAAGTATCTGAAATTATCTTCGATTACTTGCTAGGGAATAGTCCTTCATTTTGGAGTGATTTATCATGTTAAAGATGAGACCGTGGATGATGAGCGCTATTTTTCCTGTGTTGACAGATGAACAAAATTTCAATCTGTCAACCGACTGAATGATCTTTGGATAGGTTGAGTTGATCCTATCGAATGGCCAGCAAGAAATCTCGGCTTGACTGTAAATGTCCATTTCGTGTGGGGCTACATCCGTAGAAAACTTTGCAAGAATTCCAAGCATAGAGTAAGTATGTATATTAGATAAGAGTGTCGACTCAAACAAGTATCTGCATACAGTGAAAATTTTCATATAAAAAGATTCAGTTTTCTGCGGAGATTGCGTTCCTGCGGTCCAAAAAAGTTATTTGAGCAGTTTTTATAAGCTTTATTTTGCAAATTTATATATCACGACATGAAGCCACTTTATAAGTAGTATGAAACATGTTGTATATTAAAAGGAATGGACATTCGCTAACAAACATCTTAATCAAGTGGAAATTAAGCTGATTATTAAATGAAATTCATGAGCTGCATTGTAATACAAATCTTCATAAAAGCATCGACATATTTTTGTGCTTTCTTGGCTGAAATTTCAAGTTTATAATTTTATTTTCATCGTTATAATGAATTTTATGATTCACTCAAATTTGAGTAGCAATGCATTTGCATCTTTTAAGTTAATTGTGATCATTGTCAGTGATTATTTTATTTTGCTCTTCCAGTGGCAGGTTATATCTTGTGATATGATCCCGTTCAAGAAAGTGCTCTTATTCAGGTTTTTTTAAGGCGATATACGCGCCCGATTTGGGCGGGTAAAAATTTCAAATGGGCGGGTAAATTTCGGATGTCAACTCGGACCACTTTCCATGTCAGTCACTGTTGTTTTTCACATAAGGCGAATAATTCGAATTTAAAAATTATTAAACCCAACCCTATTTCAGGTGTGGATAATCTATACGAAATCTATTTATGTTCGATTATGTGATTCGCAACCATCGTCAAGTTAACAAGTACAAAAGCTTTCCTTCACTCACACGCATTTAAAAGTAGGAAGTTATCAAAACGGAAATACTATGTAGTCATGTAGTGGACCATGCCAAAATAAATTTTACTGGTTGCGAATGAAGAAATACATTCGCAGTGGTGCTTTCTTGTCTCACATAGCTTACTTCATTTATAGAATTTGCATCACTGAAAGTTATGGAGGTGTACAACTGTACAGTACATGTATGTATGCCCCCTATACGTAGTTGACAATAAATTTCGATCGTTAAAGAGAAACTAGGCATATTCAATTTTTAATTAATAATTGTAACACAACTTTTCATCATCCATGACTTAACTAAGCAATTTGCAGACTTTTGCAGTGCAAATAACACATTCATCGCTTATCAACGGTTGACACGGAGGATTTGTAAAATGCTATTATTCCTTCTGTTTTTCTATCACGATCAGTCAAATCCAAAATTTCTCCAAGTGTAAAAATTTGAATATCTGATAAGTGAAGCTGGGTCTCATTCGAGTTCATTTAATGAAATGAAGACTGTGTACACGAAGGGGATTTAACTATTGCTGAGTTGCCACTCTATCTAATATACCTACTCTATAATTTGTAAAGAGTGAAAATTTTTCTATCAAAATTTTTTTTGCGGAGATTACGCGGCCCAAAAAATTAATTTAGCAGTTTTTAAAAAGCTTGTCTTTCGTAAATTTGTGTACTACCGAGATGAAGCCACTTTATAAGTAGTATGCAAAAAGTTGGATATCAAAAATAATGAATATTTGCTAACAAGCATCGCAACTTAGCGGAAATTAAGCTGATTATTAAGGGAATTTCATGAACCGCATTAAAACGGAAATCTTCATGAGAAAGTCGAGATGCATTGTGCTTTATTGGCTGAAATGTCAAGCTTTTAATTCTATTTTCATCGGTGTGATTTTATGATTCACTGAATTCATGTTTCATTTCTTGAATCTGAATAGTGATGCGGACCCAGTTACATCTTTTAAAGTTAATTGAAATAATTGTCTTTGATTCTGTTATTTTACTCTACCGGTGGCAGCAGGCTTGCCACTTGGTCTGTATTTACAGACTGGTCTGTAAAGTCTGTATTTGGTCTGTATTTCCTTATGATGTCTGTAAAAGTCTGCATTTATATTTTGCATTTGGAAAATATAACTGTGGCGTAAATCATTGACTTCCAATGTCCGAGACTTCTCTCTCTCTTTCTTGAACATCTGATATTGTTCGCAGATGTCATCTCATTCATACCAGTGAATATAGCGAGAAGTTCTTGAGATCTTTTCAGCGATTGTGTGATGCATTGAACATGAACAGAATCAAGGCAGTAGACGAATTATCATTGATTCGAGTTCAAATGAAGGATACAGTATCATTAGAGAAATTGTTTGCCTAGGGTAAACTAAATGACAGTCCGCACATTTCCCATGTCGTTGAGGTACTTCTTTTGTCGCTCCCTCATAACATGGTTGTAGAATCTGGATTCTCCAAAATGAAGACCGTTGAATCGATTTATCAGTCCAGAATGGATGCGGCAACATACGATGCTCGACGCATTATCTGTTCGCATTTTGACAGGAAAAATTTCGAAACATTTCAAGCCTCCCAAAACCTCATGAAAATGATATCCCAGGCTTCCGCTCAATACAAACTGCTTCAGAAAAAGAAGTCAACCATAGAACTTCCACAACCGCTGTCATCGTCCAAAGAACGCGTAACTGGCGTTCACAAGCGCAGGACCACTCAAACGGTTGACAAAGAACTGAACATTATAAACGAGGAGTTGGCTGCAGCTAAGCAAGCGGTTGAAGAGATTCGTGCTAAAAAAACTGCGCCTACAATCAGAGCGAGAGTCCGAAATGTCACATCTCGATTCAGATAGTCAAAAAATAATCGATTCTATGTTTGCTAAGTGAACGATAAGTCCAATGTTAAGTCATGATATCATACAAAGAACTCGTTTTTATCTCTCAATATACTTGTATTTGTTGCAATATCAAAGCTTCCTATTTTCTCAGTCAGCATTGCATGTACATTTCGTTGTTGTTTATGAACAATGAAATCAGAGTCTGTACTCTGGATACAGTTGAACAGCTTGATAGGCTCACAAATATCCCCCAAAACCAATATATACCACCAATATATCACCAATTCTTGGTGTCCCACAAATATCTCAATCTGGAGTTATTCCATTTCACATGACACTTGACACCATTTTTTATACTACTAAGATGACCCATCACCAAGTCTGTATTTTTGTCTTTGCGAATTGGCAAGCCTGGGTGGCAGGTTGTTTATGATATGATCACGCTTAAGAAGATTCTCTTGAGGCTCAGCATGAGAGCGATAGCAGGTCATCGAGCTGCTAATTCAACAAACATTAAATCTCCAAGGCTTTCATGACACTGAGAATCTGTAAAATACCATCATTCCTTCTGCATTGCTATCATGATCACTCAATTCCGTTGTAATTTCTGCAAAATTGTAAAAAATTTGCATATCTCACATTTGGTAACAAAATCGAAACTGTATACACATTGGGGATCCAATTAATGCTGAGTTGTTACTCTACCTAATATACCTACTCTATGATTCCAAGTCTACAAACATTCAGTCATTGAAGGCGAGACTTTTTGAGATGTTAGATTCAGTTGATTTTGAAATAATCAAACTTTTTTAATAAGGTGTCGGTTGTGTGTTGGCAGCAGTGTAGGTCACTTCGGGTCTATTTTTGTATTTGGAATAATTTCTGATTGATTAGTAATGACCTGATGACATGATATTTTGCTTTTCAGAGGCAAATCAATTTTGCTATTTAATGTAGGATTTAACATCTATTTTCCGATGTTTTAATCCTCTAAAGCAGACATCTTACATGGCTACATTTTGACTCAATATTTATATACTGTAATAAATTTAATAAGTTCATCGTATAAAATATTGTATTAATATTTATGTTTTGTCGTGATTAATAACATTGGCTAACTGTAAGTGGATCAATATAGTGATTTTAGAAATTATAGAAATGTGTTATCTGTTTCAGACCTGAATTTCGACTTAAATTAACCGGTCTGGCCTCTTACGTGGCGTTGGCCTCCCAAGATGCATTCATTGTTCAATCCTCCGGGTCTCAAGAAGCTTCTTCAGCTGATCATTAAGCAGGAAGAAGGACCTTTGTCCCCTCAGCCAAATTCGCTCAACAATGGCGCATCACAGTTGGATAAATGGCGGGAACAAGCCGTGAAGATCTTGGTGGGCAATCTGAAAAAGTCTGGAATGTTGGAAGAGCTTGAAAAAGCTGTCAGCATGCAAGATCCAAATACCAAATGCATCATCGTCAAGAAGACTTTGGGCTCAAAATTGCCAGTAAGTGTGGTGGAATTATTTAAAATGATATTTTGCGGCAAGCACTTGCCTCTTTTATCCAGTGCTAGCCTGATTTGAGGGGTATTTCGAAGTAATTTGCGTAAATTCAGATCTGCCCAGTGTTCTACAAAAGCTGAGGGTATTTTAAATGCCACGGTTATTGTTTCAACGATATCGTGGAAAGCGCAGGTGGAAATTTTTTTGATAAATCAAAAGATTTCACATAGAAATATTTAATAGAATTGCAATTGGGAATGACAAAAGCCGATATAATTTCAAGAGATTAGAGAACAAAGACGAAATTGGTTTCGAGAGGATGGAGCTACAGAATCCAGAATCCATCATTTTTGTTCCAGGAAAGTTGAAAGAGAAATCTCAAAACGCGGAAAGTAAAGTTAGTGGAAAAAGCAGGAAATTCAGTGAAGTCAATTTTGCAAAATATCAAATCCATTTAGTCAATCAAAGAATGTGATGACATAGATTGTCTTATTTGTCGGTTGCGAGGAAAATTTAGTTATTTATTTATTCATAAAACAATATTGCAGTGGCGCATCGTGCAGTTACTGCTGGACCATTGCACAAAAAGATGAATGAAATATCAAATATGGTAATAGGCCAAGTGTTCATTTCGATAGAAAATATGAAAAGTTTTCAAATTATAGAAATTATACAAATGATGATAATTATGTAAGGGTGTGCAACTTTGATATTGCGTGAGTTATTATATCAAAGTTGATATCATTGGCCGGGACCATTTTTCTTTCTCCTTTTTGTAGAAGAACGCCTGAAAATAGGTATCAAGTTTCTAATTGCACGACGTTTCGGAAGTCTTGGTCACGTACAAATGAACCAAATCAGGCTTTACAAACATCAAAGAGCATAATGTACATTATTTAAATGTAAATAATGTAAAATTTACAGATGCCTATCATTACAATAACTAAAGAATCACGAAATCCTGTTTAACCGAAAAAACACCTTGAGAAAAAAATCTAAAAAAATACCTTTTAAATCTATAACACATTAAGAAAAGTAAATTATAATATGGCAGTGTAGAGATCTGTGTACAAGGGAAAAGGAATTGATGATAACTCAAGCACCACATCGCATGGAGACTAAAAATTATGTCTTCGTAGACTAAGATGGGCACAACTATGATAAGAAGGATAAAATACCCCTCCCCTCACAACCATTCATTAAATTGTCTTCCTTCTTTATGAAAATGGACTCGGCATTTTCATAAAGAAGGAAGCCAATTATCTAAAACAGACGGGAAAATTATAGTGTATATACAATTATAGTGCCTCCATGAAGCTGTTTGTATAGATGATTGTAAACCTAAGTTAAACAGCCTACTGAGATGGAAAATAACAAATATTTCTATTTTGCTAAATGCAGTCTGTCGGCTCATCAATATCATTTTGAAATTTGTACGTTGCTCATGTTGTGAAGTCATCTTTTTATACTCCCTGATGATATTGACCGGTGGTCAATGAAACACGTATAGGAACTTAACATCATTTATATAATTTGTATTCTATATATTTTATCGAAATAAACACTTGGCCTATTACCAGATTTAATATTTCTTTTAGAATGCATGATCAAGGAATTTTTTTGCAATAAAAAGATAAAACACATATTGAACAAATTTTGCATCGAGATAAGCTCGAGAGAAGAGGAAAGCTTACAAAGAGCGTTTGAAAGGACGACGGGAGGAATGGTTAGTCACTTCTGCTGGGGGATTGTTCCACACACGTACTGTAGGAGAGGGTAAGGCACGGGCACCAATTGGCTTCCGTCGGCTTCAGTGAGATCGGACAGCGGAGTAAGAGAGGATAAAAGGCTGCTCTTGAAAACGGCCATTTCTAGTTTATAGAGCTACTTGCCAGATTAAGTACAAAGAGTGTGGATATATCTATGCAGAAGCGTATAAATGTTAATGTTTGGCCGAGGAACCCTTTCTTCCGCAATGAGATAAAGTAAAGCAAATATTTTACACTCTATAATATATAATTTGTTGTTATTTATCTCATCCAATATCAGTTTGCTTCTGAATTGCTCTGTTATCTTTTTATATTGCAGTTCTTTTTTGTGTAACTTTAATTTCGTAATTTCTTTAATATTTGTTAATACTTCTTATTGCGGAAGAAACGGCTCCTAGGCCAAACATCAACATTTGAACTGTAGCTCCGCAATGGCCAATAAATGTTTACAGACATAGAAGCGTCTAGAAATAGAATAGTGAGATGCAAGGAACAGAAATGCCAACTGCAACAAAAATTAATCGGATCTTTGTTATGGAAGCATTGTGTGGAAAAACATGAAATGTTAACTGCTTTTGACGGAAGGTTATTCATGACAATGGTGAAAACAAAGAAATTCTTCAACTCCCTGGATTTTGTTGCTGAATAGAAACGATAAGATTAGAAACAATAAGGATCAGCAATTAGCTTTCAGAAAAATGAGCTTTTGAACATCAATCGTTGCATTTAATGACTGCATTCTCTCATTCTCCTTTTCACCAGTTCCATGATTTGTTTCTTATCTTAACTTAATTTCATTGTCTTCACTCAAACCCATTAACAAGACAAATCACAGAGGCTGTTGAAATAAGCTGATGTATCCACAAATGTTAATGAACAACAAACAAGCATTCCATAAAAACGTATGCAAAATTTGTTTCCGTGTGACATTAAAAGGCAAGACGCGATTGGCCTGGAGTGGTTATGACTGCAATATTGGAGAACTCTATGAATAACATGGTACATCAATCTCCTTCATAATTCAACTTTCATGACTTAATTTTATATATTTGGCTTGTTTAATAAGTTCCCGCATTGGGCATATTTTACGCAGACGACAAAGCTATTCAATTTGACAAGCATTATTCTTTAGAATCTTGATCATTGTACCACTTAAGAGCCTAAAGCAAACGTTATAGCTGATGTATTGTAACTTTATTAACACGAGCTTTGTATAGCAAGTTGAAAAATGCTCCGTGAAAATGTAGAATTCTATGTATTGACCTAAGTAATGACTAGGTTGAATCGAGAGAACAATCAAAGAATCGAAGCGATCACCAAGACATTCTAGAGTTATGAGTTAATACAAATTTTGAAATCATATGCAGATATCTGCAAACTTTCTTAAAAAGTGGGTGAAATGAAAGAAGAATCTAGTAACCAATTCAATGCATAGAACTCTGTATTTTCGACTTGCTATACAAAGCTCGTGTTAATAAAGTCACAAAGACATCAGCTAGAACGTTGGTTTAAGGCTCTTAAATATCACAATGATCAAGATTCTAAAGAATTATACTTACTAAATTGAATAGCTTTGTTGTTTGCGCAAAATATGCCCAATGCGGGAACTTTTCAGACACGCCAAATTTTTCTATCTTTTGAATTTTACATCGGCTTTTAACATATCTCCACTAAGTCGCTCAGTTTTGTGTTTAAAGTCGATAAAGTCATTTACCGAAATATGTCGGTAAAATATCGCATTTTTGGAATTTGATTTCGTTGATTTCTCTATCTAAATTATAATAACAAAAATTTGAACAATTGTCGGCGCGCTGAAGGATTTCCAAAGTTGTTTTATTTTACTCTTAGATTTCTACTTTGAGAAGACATTTTTTCAAGCTGTTAATCGATGCAATGTCATGTCATTCCCAGCTATCCGTTAGTAATATTCCGTTTAGCTTCATCTGTAACCGCATTTGGGTCATTTATCTATGAGATCGAATCTGTGCTAGTGTTCTCTGCTCGTGAAAATGCGTGACTTTGTATCAGTGAACAACTCTCCGCTGATGCGTTCCCACTGACTAATGATTTTAAATAGATAAGCAACATGCAAAGTCAGACAGAACACAACGTTAATAATACAATGGAATTGAAATTCAGTCACGAACTGTGAATCATGGATTGGTGTGGAATGATTTTTTGCCGGTGTTGTAGACATAATCAGTTTTCTAAAGAACATCCGGTTTTCTTGTTCGGAATCACTACCAGACATTACATCATGTTGGCACTGAACACTCTCACGCTAAGCAATGACACGTGCAGTTTTGGAAATGGAATCTTGTTTGAATTGTTTTAGTGTTTCTCAAGGCTGACCGTGTGACTCAAAAGTGGCACTCTGACTTTTGAAGGCGTGTTCGACGAGCTTCGTATATCTTTGAATGAAAACTCAATTACATCTCATCAGCTGGGAGTTCCATAACTATCTAGTCGTAGCGAATGTAGGACCATAGGTGGTGAGAGATTTCAGTAGGTTAAGGTTGAGTCGGTCCGTCTGGGGAATACTGGATGCCTGTCGCCCAGTTAGTGTGACATTTGGAGGAGTCATGGAGGAAGGATGACCGCTGTTGGGTGAAAGTATAGAGATGGAGATATGTGGAACAACACCAAATGGCCGCACAAGAAGATTTGAGATCAAGCCGTGCTCGCAGTCTGTCGAAAATTAGGCCTCAAGAAAGTAGATGGTCTCGATCGGAACACCTAGGGACATTCCATGAAGATTGTACAACGGAGGTGGAGATTAGGACTCTAAGCGTTGAATTCAAAAAGTCAATCATACAAGAAAGTCATGGCATAAAGCAGGGATGGCCAACCCGCGTGATGCCTTCTCGTGCAACCCACTCAATTTCAAAATTAGCTGCGATGCGGCCTAAGCACCTTACAAGTTTTGAAATCGCATGGCTCCTTCATCATATTCAATATTTTATTTCGTCTGTGTGACAGAGACTCTTGCGTGATCATTTGACGGTTTTCAGACCACAAGCAAGGATCTAAAACTAAACCTTTAGGATCTTAAGTTCCTAGTATCTTTAGGGTCTTGAGGTCAAAAATCTGAGACTTACGTTAGCGTTCGCAGAACATCTCTGCTATTACCTGTCTACATGATTTTTTCTAAGGAACGAAATACATTTTTCCATTGCAAAAAATTTCACAAATACAAATTTATAACCGAAACTAACTGACGATCAAATGGTAAATAAAAGTAGAAAAAATGTCGGCTGTATGACTGCTAAGACTGAAGTCAGTGATGCTGCTTTCTATGTCGTTGTTTCTAAATGGCACCCTCGATCCTCTAACGCATAAATGCACCGACTTATAAGTCATAAGTCGTTTATTGCCAAAAAAGTTTTGGAAAAACATGAACGAGATAAACATGACGATACAACATGTCAACATATTAAAAAAACGAAATTCACACATCAACAGGAAGGCAAGGTGGCGAATAGAAGATTTCATTATCTGCACGATGCATAATTCTTGTCGAATCAGTGTTCAGACGCTAACATACATTCATCATCGGAAGTACAAGTTTTTCAATGATATGAGTATGTACAATCTAACTTAACTGTCTGGTCCTGAAAGTCTTCACAATTATTAAGTATTATTATTATGAAGATGAGGTGAACCGACCAGGGTGCATCAATAGATATCATATTTATAAGACAAAGTGAAAACTTTCAGAGTAGAAAAATGTCTCACCTGTAATGATAGAATCATAAATCCTGAAAATGTCCGGAAAGTTGTTGGTCGGTTCACCTCGATGCCGTTAATAGCGTCGCTAGATAAAGTTGCATGTGGATTTAGAAGTTGATACAGTTCATTATAAATCGAACTGAATAGTTGTCTTGATGCAACTTGTTGTTTCGACAATTAAGATAATAGATGAATTTCATTTCGATGTCTGCGTTTGCATAGAAATAGATCTGATGTCCCTTGATATATTACTAAACAAATTTAATTGTTTCAATTGCTTGGGCATCAATCCATTCATGATAACATAGAAATCTGTTCTATCCACAGAATTAGATTGTTTAATCGTATCACTTTGCTAGAAGTTCAAACTGATTCAAACAGATGGCACATGCAGGAACTTAATAAGTGGGCAAAAAGAAATTTTTATTACCTTACAGAGATAGGAAAAATAGTCGTGCGTCGCTTGCGCATTGATGTGAATTCCTTCAAAATGCTCCGATCGCCACGACTCCTTCAGATTCGAAGAATTCAGATCATTGCGCAAAAGTTTTCTCGATAATGTTGGTTCCTCCGATTATTTCAAAAAAAGTTAACAGGCGCATGAAAAAACGTTCACAAACTTCTCTGTAGAACTTGACATCGTCTGTGTCTCTTTGCTGTGTGATCCGGTTGATAACAGTCACTGAAACTTTGCACAATTTGGCGTGTTTACACGTAATGTTGAACTGGCTGCTCATTGTTTGATTGCTATGGTATTTAGTCAGGAGATTGTGCCATTTACGTTACATGTTCCAATGCCAATGCTTCCCTTCTAGTCAAACGGAAGAAGAGACGACCTGTCTAATTCTGTGTTTCTATCTAAATAAATCACAAATGGTATCGCTTCATTTCTTATCACAGCGTTTTTCGGACACTCTGCAATGAAGTGGAACAGATCTTCAATTTGATCTGTTTCACAGAATTTACAGATACATTCCTCATGACTCTTTCTTTTACCATAACGTCCTATTTCAATCTCCAGATCACTGTTAACACTTTTTAATTTCAAGAATTCGGAAACGGCATTATTACTAAAATTCAGATGAGGTTTAATTTCACATTCAAATCTGCATAATTCCAAGTAATTTAATCCCTTGTACTTGGCACTTTGTATCCATTGTTCTCTGAAGAAATGCTTTAATCTTAAGACACTAATTGATTTGTATTTCAATCCGGACTTAAATACTTCGAATGATAGTTTAGCTCGAATCCAATTCATTACATCCTTATAATCTTCATTTTCTTTCCTTGATATCTCTCTGCTGATGATCTAAAAAAAAACTGTTGGCTTTCTCTCCCCATTCCTCCGTTGGTACCGAAAATCAGAGGCTTGAAACTTTCATGCTCTACGTCAGTGACCCGCCTGAGGTATTGTCTGTTCTTCTTGATCGTGGAAAATTGCACTAGCGGATTTTCCTTGGTATGACTTTGAGTTGATATGCGTGACACGAACATCGAAAAATGCTGTCACTCCACGTGCCCAGAAATCTCCTGCTTTGATATCCAGCCTTGCGTCTTTGTGGTCTCCGTGGCACAGTAGTTAAGTGCTTGGCCTAGCGATCTTTTGGTCCAGAGGTCGAGCCCCGAAGGTGTCATTGGAAGTCGGCAGGAAGGGCATCCGGACTAAAAGCTTCCTCAACGCTCCAGAAAACTAAGACTACGTCAGCACCGTCCAAGGCCCAGATATGTCGAGTAGTGACGTAAAAAAAGCGTCTGTGCTTGCATTTGTAGATTTCAATAGAAACTTCTCATTGTCTAAAAGTGGAAGATGAGGCTCCTTTCCAACATTCTTACAGACGTTTGAAACGAGAGTGGTTTGAAGGTCTCAGAGAAATAAGGCCACCTTTCTTGAATGTCAAGGCATTTGTAGAAAATTGTTCGCCACAGTGCAGTGACTGGTAGTTCAGAAAGAGGCTTATCATAACTCTTCTCGAAATTCTTGCTTATTTAAACAAAATCCCTGTTCTTCTAAAGGTAATGCATTCAACCAAGAACTGGCTCCCTTGTTCCGCTCTTGTTCTACTACTACTACTCTCTGCCATTACTCTATGATTTCTGCTGGAAGGTGGCTCAACGTGACACTTAAGTTGGTCACCGAAATTGGAGACCAAGTTAATTGGAATTACTCTTTATCATGAAACTTGGGAAAGTTTATTTACCTTCGAAGATCGGCATGACTTCAATATGTTTTACGTCGTGAACTTTGTCTGTGCCTGAGGTCACAGACATTTGCATGAGGTTAGTTCATTTCGATCAACTTGCATTTAATCTCAGTCGCAATATGCACTCAACTGAAACAGTAGCACTCATATGACATGATTTTTCAGACATTCGTCATTGTTGTCTGCAGTGAAATAGACGAGATGACACCGATGATATGAAGATGTCCGACAACACATTTGGACGGAGTTAGATTACTTTCAGATCGAAAATCCTTTCTGTCATTTTCTTAGAATTATGATGGGTCAGATGCGCGCTGATTTGCAACCTATTAACCCATATTCGGGCCGCACAAATTTCACATTAGACATCAACGACTCTACTCGAAATGTCAGGTCTGGTAGACCGGAATCATGTTAGCCTAAAAATCAAAAATTTCCTTACTTCTTTTTCTGTTCTAAGAAAATAAACAAGGAATGTGAAATATTCAACAGTTTACATCAGTGGTTCCAATCTAGGGGTAAATTGCCCATCAAGGGTAATCTGTCAATTTTCTCGGGGTAGTGGGAGCACCTCTCACAATTGATGCAGATCCACCTTAGTTCCATATTGTTCCGCGTTTAGATGTGAAGATACACGATTCCATAGCTTATAGGATTCTCTGTGCACGATTTCATTAGCTGGCTGCGCAAGCAACATGAGCACACTGAGTTAGTACTTGTGTCTAGTTCTGTCTTGATTATAAACGGGCACCCTGGTTTTCGTTAATCCCTCCACAAGCCAGCAAAGCAGCGAAAACTTGCCACAGTTCACAAGTCAATGTCAGGGTTTCTTAAGGTGCAGTTCTATACAATTCACACAGTTGTAAAATCCAAATTTCTTCACTTTGCTAAGTTTTTCATCTAATACCATGGACTGAAGACTGAATGTCGCATATGATATTCCAATAACAATTAATATAACTTACATTATGGTCTCCTAGCGAACATTAATGATCAAATAACATAGGGCCTATTGAATAATGAAAAATTAAAATAATAGTAGATACCTGATAATTTGATAGTGATGCTAGTCCGACGTGGGGGAATGAGACAATTTCAAAGAACAGTATGGGTAACAAATCATGCAAGGTTGGTAACTACTGGTTTACATAATATTGAAAAAAATTGATGATAACCAATAAGAAAAGCTAGCTCGCAAACAAATCAGCTGTAAAGCAGCAGTCAATCTATAGTCTGTGACAGTTTGAAAGCACTGTCTCAACACTTTTTCATCCTACGTCCACGAACTGTCGGATGCTGTTGAGAGCTTTCCTGCTATTTAGATTTTAATGTGAGGCTTTACATTGGACAGTTTTATCTAAACTGAGTTTCTGACAATTTCGTAAAAAGTCAATTTTGATAGTTCGTCGATGTCATCAAGCAAAATTTTGAAGAGAAGGCTGACCGACCGAGACCATCGCTTAATAAATCACATGCTAGAAAAAAGTAAGCACATCGATTTAGTTATTCTTATGTCGGAAAATAGAAAGATATCAATGGTCGTGTGGATACCATGCACAGGATTCTTCCGGGAAAATTCGGAATTCCGGAAATTTTGGATGGATGTTATTGGGTCTCGAGGTTCGTCCAAAAACATTTAAAATGGTAGAGGGGGAAGGGCTCACATGCTCATGGTAATCAATAGACATAACAGCATGTCTTTATCATTGTCTATGGCATTTTGTTCGTCTGTCATTCCAATCGTGGAATCTATAAACAGACCTACATTGCTATTTTTGAATTTATTTGTCGAAAAATCGCCTCTGGCTTTCCGCGGAATAACGAAACCATTTTGGATTTTATAGACAGAACTTCAGTCAAACATGATTCTTTGCTTTCTAAATTCAGTCGGTCTAAATAATAGTTATTTGGAAGACGAGCTAGATAACTTTCTTCGCTAAGTATTTTTCCGCTTTTTCACCACTTTTATATCATAGAGCGATACAGTTAATGGGGGACATTCTTGCAAGCTTACTATTTAAGTCACCGCACATTAGTGTGGTTTAACACTAATTGACATCTTTTATTTGTGTTTCTTCTATAAGTTTCTTGTGTAAGTTTTTTTATGTGTATTTTCTTTCTAAGTGTTCATTGTATTAGTTCGCGCTGTGAGCCATGTGGGTACAGCGCGTTATAAATTGCCCGAATAAATAAAATAAATAAATAAATAGTGAACTGAATTATATACTCCTGATATCCAGTGAATTGCTGTGTGTCTGACATGAGAGGTGATAGAGAAACTATTAATCGTAATAGCTCTTCAGACGTCTGAATTAATGCACCTGACTCCTGTTGTATTGCGCAATTGCGTGTTGTCTAGACTCACAATTGCCCGTGAGACTGTCCTGAGAGACGAAACGCGTCGTGCAACGCTATGTTTTACTTATTAAAAATAAAGAATCGTTGTAAATGAGGAAGATATTGATTTTTCTGTTTTCCGAGTTGTCTAGACTTCTATAAATTCATCTTCAAAGTAAAGGTGTTTAAAATGGACGATGCTTTTCTGCTCACAAGAAGTCTTAAATAGTCGTTCTTATTCACAATAGCTCATTGTCAAAATGGGAAGATGCTTGTATAACAATTTAGTTACCAGGTGATAATTACATGTACGTAAAAATAATACACTTCCCTTTCATCTAGGGTGGGGTCTGAAGACCATGTAATAGAAAATCCTCTTTGTGAATTATGTGGCTCGTCTAGTTGTTATATAGCGTTTAAAATAATCATGTTCTCAGAAACGTGTTTCGACAGACTTCTTCATGGGTGGAGACCATGTAAATGTTCTTCGTGCAGTTAATTTGCACTTACACCACGTTTAATCACGCTTACTTACAATTACATTTTTTTACATCACTTATATTCCTCCTGCTCAACCGGACGTTTTGGAAGCGTTGAACTTTTCACTTCTCATTTCGAAATGATGGATTTCTTGTAAAGCCATTTTTCTTCGCTATAGGCTACTTGCTTAAGACTAAATTTCAAAGAACCCAACGGCCAACGGTTGCCGAAACCCAGCAATACACTTTACAATACATACCTGGTGACAACTCAGCACAAAGGATTGATAGTGTATCAAAACTCGGCCATATACATGGAAGAAAGACACTCGCTTCCGAGTAAAAACGAAATTCGTTTTTTAACTCCTAAAATTGAATAAAATGGCTGCTATTTAGGTCTGTCCCCATTTTTCAAATTATGGTGCAGCTATATACTCGTACAAGTTGTTAGAAATTATTATTATTACAAAAGGGTTATTGACTATTATCGGTTCTATAATTAGTCGTTCAAATTAGACGAAATGTCGGTAGTGTGTTAGCAGTACTACTGAATGAATACCTTCGAAATTCAGTTAATGTGCCAATTGCATGTAGCAAATTTTCCCGGGTATGGCTGCAAGTTTAAATAGAGAACTGTACTGATGGTGAGGGATATAAGCAGAACGAGGCGTGCTGATAAGTGATAGCTGTCGCTAGTCGTCGAGACGAAGCTAGAGTGCGATGACAGCGCGGCGGAGACGATTGCACGGTTTTAGCACGCTGTCATACGTAGGACGGTACAGATAGAACGCTAAGTTAGCGTGTTCCTTCATGAAATGACGCTACATAAATTTACAAAAGAACTTTTTTGGACAATAACGGTAGATAGATGCCACTGATAATCATTCGATTTCTGTGGCTTAAAATATGGCTATGATATGGCATAAAATAACAATCTACTGGATTACCAATCGCTTTATTATGGAAGGCTTAAAGTGAACCCTACCTTAGCGCTACCATTGCGTTGTTTATAAAAATATTTGGCAAGTGTTTCAGAATAGCTCCATACTTGACAATTGTAGATATCTATTGTTCTATTCTATTTCTATGACCTGAAATAAGCGTCTGCATACAACGATGCAGGACAACAGTATAATCAGTCTACCACTTAGTAAGTTGCGCTAATACTGAACAGAGCTGTCACGCGCCCAGGAAACTCCTTAAAACTCATGGAATAGCTGAACTGTTTTCCAGTTCCCCTTAACTTCCTGGAATTCTTTTTTCTTTTCTATGCTAATAGAGACCGAGAAACTATCAAGCTGGTCTTACTAAATGCTTGTAGAAGGCGATCATTACTACTACTACTACACAAAAGGTAATCATTGATTGTCTTGTTTTTCAAATCCATCCACTGACTTCATTCCTTTGTATTAATTTGAAAAACATTAATTTGTAATTGCTATCTGATAATAGGCAACACATTTGATGTACTAAAAGTACAGGCTATGTACCACTTGAGGCATATGAATAAGTATGCACTGTACTAATTTGTTGACCTTCAAAGATAAACGTCACTTTGCAGATAGAAATTCAGACACTCAGATACAGTGAGATATGCAAAGCGATCGGAAATCAATTTTATCAAACTCTTGAGAGGACTTGCGCCATAATTTATAATGATAATGTGACTCTTCTGAAATCTGCTGTCTAACTGAATATTTAGATGGCTGCTGCTGTTAATGCTAAATAACAAAAAAGTTTCATTTTGAGAAAGATCCGCGAAGAGTCATTAACGAGTTTCTTATGAATGAAATGGTAGTATTTTCAATGGCTGTAGAGGATTGAAAATAAAATCATAAAAAATTATTATGGGCGGTGACCAATGTTCCTATCACAAAATTAGACTGTTTGAGCAAGTCAGTTAACTAGAAGTGTAAATTAATTCAGAGCGATGACACACAAAGGAACTCACTAAGTGGACAAAATGAAATATTTCATGCATAATTAGAATGCAAAAATGACAATCGCTTGCAGATTGCTGTAAATTCCTTCAAAATGCTTGCATCGTCACGATTTCATCAGATTTGAAGAATTCTGAGCATTGCGGACACGTTTGTCGATGAGGTTAGTCCGTCAGCATCTTCATTTTAAAGTTGGCAATTTCTTTAAATAAAACCTTCGCAGAATTTATCAACAACTGTACTGCGGTGTGTGACTTGCTATTAATATAACACGCACCTATTCATGATTTATTGTTCGACTGTCGACTATGTGTACCATGTGTACAGCATACAGTATACGAGTCTTACCTGAGAAGAGCAGCTGACTGTCTAATTGTGATTTCTTCTGATTTAATGAGTGAATCTTTAAGGTCACTGCTCCTTAATAGTGGAGGCTTGGGCGATGCTGACATAGTCAGACTTTCTAGAGCGGTGTGATACTTTAAGTTCAGATGCCCTTCCTGCCTACTTCCAATGACACTTTCGGGGCTCGACCTCTGGACCGAAAGATCGCTAGGCCAAGCACTTAACCACTGTGTCACAGAGTCCCAGACCTGCCAACTGTCCCGATTTCGTCGGGACTGTCCCGATTTTATTGCCATTTTCAGCAGTCCCGATTTTCTGACAAATGTCCCGATATTTAAATTTTTTATGTGCTAGGATCTTCACTAGTCAGTTTTTAGATAAGTCTAGCAAAATAATTTAAAAATTTGCGCTGCGTGCATTCCATATTCACATGTGTGCTATTAACTGGTTGGTAAGATTGGAATCTACGACCAAGGTTAACTAGACCTGTGCTCTAGCCAACTGAGGTACGAGCCACTTATGCGATTGTGTCAATTGGCAGGATCAAACCCTCATCACCACACATCAGTTGTCAAGGCAATAATAATCAATGAATAAATAACTCGTCACAATTGTGACCGCCGACATTAAGGCAAGCAGCGGGGATCGATTGTCCACCAAAGCATCTTAAACCATGTCGTGAATGCAAATAACAACAATGAAACTATGATGCATGTGTGCCATCGTGCTCATAGGATGCCACTCGCTTTTCACAGTCATATATTATGTCATATATTTTATGATTCCATTGTCTCAAATAGTCGTATTTTAATGCATTAATGTTCAATAAAATATTCAAAATAATCTAGATTTTTCAAATATATATGGGTTAGTTTGCATACCTGATGATAGTGACCATGTCCCGATTTTGCAAATGTGAATGTTGGCAGGTCTGGAGTCCACATATCTGCTTCTTACTGATTCCTTTACTCTACCACAAGCTAATTCCGGAAGAATAATTCAGAAAGTTCAATAGTTTAAATCTGTGGAAAAGGTCATATTGAGAAAAAATCATTGTGTAGTGCTTTTGAAAATGCTAGCAGAAATTCATTGATCCATGACAAAATCTGTTATAAAATCAGCACAGGTCTCAAAATCTGTCTAGTATCTGAGATATTATCTCACCAGAAAAGTGCAATATCATTTCAAAGGTCAATTTATATCGTCGCCCCAAGAGAAGGTTTGCTGCTGAATTCATTAACTCCTACTTGTTAAAAAGCGCTTACTTTACCTAAGCCTTTACTCTACCACAAGCTAATTCCGGACCAATAATTCAGGAAGTTCAATACTTGTTTAAATCTGTGGCAAATGACATATTGAGAAAGAATCGTTGTGTAGTGCTTTTGAAAATGCTAGCAGACATTCATTGATCCATGACAGAATCTGTTACAAAATCAGCACAGAAAATCTAGTGTTCAAAATCTGTCTAGTATCTGAGATATTATCTCACCAGAAAGGTGCAATCTCATTTCAAAGGTCAATTTATATCGTCGCCCCAAGAGAAGGTTTGCTGCTGAATTTATTAACACTTGCTTGTTAAAAAGCGCATTTACATCCTGGTTTTCGTGAGCCGGCTTGTATTCTCAATGATCCTGCCGACTCGCGAAAGCTCGGGTGGAAATGCACTTTTTACCAATAAAGTGTAAATAATTTTCTCAGTAAGCTTCTTCTTGGGAGACGCCGCAAGTCGACCTTCAAAATGAAATCACGCAAGTTCTTGTCAGCTGTCATCAACTATAGGAAACTGTTAGTTTGTGTGAGAAAATTAAAATTGACGAATTTCATCGTTATTGAATGGGACTAGTTCTCCTGTTGAGATTTGGTTGATGGTTTATCAAGTCGATTTGTTCATCATTATCTCGAAGTTGAAGTTGATCGGATGTCTTTCAAAAGTTAGAAGGATTTAAGTGAAGGGTTTGTTTTCCCCTTTAGCTAATGTACATTGTAATTGACAGGAAGCACCGAGAAGAAGCGTGATTGTCAGTTCGTGCGGTGCTTTACTCGTTCGGATTGATTGATTGAACACAATGTGAGCCCTATCTATCACTATGTAGCCCTATCAGTAGACTGTCGGAAAAGAAATCCCAAACTTCTACCCCGGTGGGTTAACTTCGGGAGCGGTACACTTGCGGAAAGCCTGGTAGAAGTCAATCACTATCTCTGTCATTCCTCGTTTAGCGTTATTGAGTTCCTTGACGGAGTTGGACGGTTGAGGACTGACTCGTCTATAGTTGTCTTGATGCAGGGCAAGATCTTCATTGATTTCGAGCTTCATGAGAACTTTGATGCGGCTTCTCCATGACTTCTCTCATCTTGACCGCGACTGCCATCTTTGCAGGCGCTTCCGAAGTATTGTGCACCCTCTTCACATGTCCAAACCAATTGAGTCTACTTTTCCGGATAACGGCACCGGATAGTCACAACTAAATCCCTCAGACCATGCCGATAGCTCTCTATCACTTCCTCATTTGGGATTTTACACCTGCCACGAAGCAGAACATCGTTAAGTCACATGCCCTCAATGTATTCATCAATTTGTTTCATCAAAGAGAGACGAAGCTTCCGAATCGTACAGTAGAACAGACCTCCAGCATGAATGGAAGATTTGTCCTCGGCATTAAATGGGATTCCTTTAATCGTTATAAGGTTGACAAGTTCACTTCATTTTGACCCTGTAGTCGAAATTCGATTCCTAAACACTCTCGACGCCAACATACCTGTCAGACATGTTTTCAAGATAACAGAAGGGCTGAACCTCCTGCACAGTGCAGTCATTTCTTAAGCGAGTCCTCATCTGGGTTATTATCATTTGTGGGCTACCTCAGGGCTCGATATTGGGTTCGCTTCTTTTTGGTGTGTTCATGTCATTCCTTTCAATCAATTGTAATCGCATTATTAAGTTTGCTGATGACTTGACCTTAGTCGAACCATGTGAGCGCGCTCTTAAACCACCATCGTTTTTGTCTGTTGTTTTAAATTGGGCTAAAGAGCACAACATGCAATTGAATTTGTCAAAATGCTGTCAATTCCTCTACCATACACTGAAATCTCTTTGTCTGCGTCGTGTGTTATTTTAGGTGTGACTTTAACTGACAGTTTATCTTGGAAGGAACATTTCAACAGTGTCACTAGAACGGCAAACAGACGTTTACATATACAGAGTGTCCCAAAAGAAACCGAACCGCAAGATTAAAAGAAAATTTAAGATCAAAAACGACTATTCCAGTAGCTAGTAATAAAATAACTAATGTTCAAAGTGTCCACTTCAGGTTGAACAGAATAACGATATGTCAAATCATGTCGAAAGCATTGGTTAACTTTATTGATTATTCAGATATCAAGATTTCATTATTGCTCATGTCGCACTGATTCACTGTGTGTATGTCAGTGACATCTATTCACTGTCATAAAGTTCGTAACAATTAAGATTGTTGCATCAAAATTACAATGCAGCGAAGAACGGTAGACCTACACGAACTTATTTTCATTATCAAGTGGTATTATGCAACCAGCAGCTACAAAAGGATAGAAGAAAAATGGGCAGAGAACTTTGATACTCCAACACCAAGTAAATCGACTATGTTTAATTTAGTTCGCAAATTTGAAGAAACGGGAAGTGTAGCAGATGCCCCAAGAGAAGGTCGCCCAAAGACAGCTTCTTCACCTGAAAATAAAGATCTAGTAGCCACAGCTTACGTCAATTCACCCAAAAAGTCGTCCGCCGAGCATCCGTAGAATTAGACATATCCCGAAGTTCGCTCCACCGCATCGTGCGTGATATCGGTCTAACACCATACCGACCTCGTCTTCTTCATGCATTAAACGAGGATGATAACGACAAGCGAATGCAATTTTGTGAAAAATTCATTCAATTTTGTGAGGATTCACCAGAATTTCCATACAGCATTCTATGGAGCGACGAAGCATGTTTTAAACGGACATGTTAACAGACACAACTGTATTTATTGGGATAGTGAAAATCATCACCGTATAATTGAACGAGAAGTCAAATCTCCCTGGAGTAACAGTTTGAGGTGCAATCTGCAGTACTGGATTAGTAGGCCCTTTCTTTTTGAAGGAAATGGTAACAGTGACCGTTACCTTAACATGCTGAAGACTCAAATGTTTCCGATTGTGTCCGAGTTCTCCAATTTCCGTGATCTCCACTTCCAGCAAGATTATGCAAAAGATGTTCGAATTTGGTTGGACAAATCATTTCCAGGACGTTGGATTGGACGGCGGGGGGGCCATTGAATGGCCTGCCAGATCCCCTGACCTTACGCCTCCAGATTTCTATTTATGGGGAGTTCTAAAGAATGCTGTTTACATGAGTAAACCAAGAACAATAAATGAGCTGAAACAAGTAATACAGCACGAATGGACTAACTTTTCAACAGAAACTTGTCGGAAAGTATGTCGGAGTGTTGTACAACGATATCGGGAATGCATTAAAGTTCATTTATGAATATATAATAATATACTGTATATTGAATATTAATATAATGAATATTAAAGAACATTTATGATTATATTATTTGCTTCTGGAATAGTCGTTTTGATCTTAACTTTTATTTTCATTATGCGGTTCGGTTTCTTTTGGGACACTCTGATATTGCGGGTTTTGAAACCTTTTGTAAACATGCGAGGCTGTTTCAAAGTTTTGAACGGTATTATAATGCCAGTACTACTCTATGCTATACCTGTCTTTGAGGAAATTTCTGCTTCTAGTTGTGAGAAAATTGAGAGGGCTACCTCATTATTTGTAATGATAACTAACTGTTCATGTGGAATCATGCCGGATTTTCAAGAGCGTCGCGATTGTCTCACTCTACGCTTCTTCCACAAATGTATGAGTGTTCAGCATCCTTTGAACTCATTACTCATTATCTTCCGTCTGTGTCTCCTCGACCTCGGATACATTTCGAACTTCTAAAAGAGGTCACATTCTGATCGAAGCTGAACCGGAGCCTCTGAAGTGGTACCAACTATTGCAGGCCGTACACCGAATCAAGCTCTGGTCGACCTGCAACATCAGCATGGCCATCTCGGTTTGTTTCTTCCACGTTAGTAGGACTTTTGTATTTTCCATGCTGATTTTTTGACCTCGAGTAATATATCCAGATGAAAATGCTCTTAATAACATCGGATGGCCAGTTGTTTCTGTGAACTTTTTTCTTCATACATTCTCGGTGAATGATATTAGTTTTGCTGACTTTTTGACAAAAGCGAAGCTCAAAGCGTTGCCGCGAACATAATCACTCATTTTTAAAGCGGAAACTATGCGGGGGAAATTAAAGTGGGGATGACTTCAAAGATATTGAGAAGTACTAAAAAAATGTTAACATTATCCAGGGATAAATGTTAGCATTACGCTGAAAATGTTAACTTCAAAATGTTCTAATTTGCATCAAATTTTACAATACTAAGAGTCGAACTCAAAAAATTACCTGTTATCAAGATGAAAGTGCTCTTCGGTTAGTCATTACACCAGATTGACTTTTCCATGTTATGGCACAGCCGGAAATTTCCTTGACAATAAAATCATTCTTAGTGTAAACACATTTCAGCGACGGCAGCCCGTTGAAAAAGTGAATAGGTGTTCACTAATTTTGACCCACCAATTCCAGGAAACATCATTTTTGAAAAGTGATGCCTGAAATGACAACTTCAGGTCATTGCCCAAAGGCAATCAAGATTTGACTACTCGAGCAGGAAGTGTCTCTATATTCAAAAAGGAGAAGAGTTAGAAAATGGCCAACTGTTAATGACAGACAGGCCACTATTGCTAGTGGTTTGTTAGAGAATACATGGCTAGCTGACATGATCTTGAAATTGAGCTATCATGGTTGCTGGCGCCTGCGGCGGGACCCTCCTTTGCGGTGCTATGATCCTTATATTTATTGTCAAATCTGCCATAAATTTTTTAGAATTATTTAAAAATCATGCGAACTGGTATTTTGTAAACCTTTGCTCTTCTGAAGCTGACTGTGATAGGCGAAATATTAAGTAGAATAAAACATAGTAAAAAATAACATATGTTGCAGCTTTGGGTCTCATTTCATTATTATACTCAGCTATATAAGAGCTGGCTGAAGGCGGGAGGACCATACTGAATCACTGATGTGAAAAATATCAGTTTTCTCTCCCGAGTAATTTGAATGCCACTAAATAATTGCGAATAAAAAATATGTACACAGCCGACGTTTCGGGTCCAGACCCTTTCTCAAGGCAAGGCAGCAATAACATGACACTGTCTAAACAATTGCTCGTTAAATACGCAGTATAGCTAATTTGAGCAACCGTAGTCTAGCTTTGAGACAACCGGAGCTATACTCAGCTATGCTGCTAAAACAGAGTTGTATTCTACTTCATAAATTGTATAAGAAGTAATAGCAAGCCCAAAGACCTAAAGAAAGGAGAAAACAAACAACTGAACCCTATTTTAATTTCAACGTGAAAGATGTGTCAACACTCGTGCATTTAGGGACAGCTCCTACCGGATGATGTGGATTGCCTCTATGATATTCAAAGTGAAATCGTAAGGTGCCATGTCGATGACTAAAAATTGTTCATGTTACAATGACAACTGCATTCCAATCTCCAGTCAAAATTTTATTATTGTCTCGTATGTTGTTGCGTAATCATCATTCAAAAAGGGTGGCGTATCGTCTTACCTAAGTGCTGTGTGGGTCAATCTCACATTTAAATTGATAAATAAATCCACCTAAGAGCGATTAGAGATTAGTCGATTTCAAACTGAAGCAATGAATTGATTTTCTGGTATTAACGTAAAATTGATATTGAGGCTATTCAATCATTCATTATCTACATTCAACCATTATCATTCATTTATGTCAAGAAAACACTTTTAAAATGCTTTTTCAAACGACATGATTCTTTCATCAAATCTCAGCAGATGTAGCCACCACGAGACATGTTTCGGCTTATTGGGCCTCATCAACCGTGGGTAGGTTTGAACCAGCGACGTTGGAGTTTGAAGACTTAAAAGCATTCCCTCTAGCCACAAGGCCACCGGACCATCTGTTGAGAGCGTGAATCAGCCTGGAAGGTACTGATTTTGCTTTGTGTTTAGAGGGTATGCTTGCACGTCCTCTAGCTCCAATGCCGCTGGTTCAAACTTACCCACGACCATAGAAATTGACAACAATAAACCTCTAGAATGGAAATTAAGCTTCATGCAATGCACAATAACGGCACATAAATCGCACGCATTTTCACTTAGATGCACCTGCCAACGTCTGTATGATTGGGTTAGAATCAGTCACATGTGTAAATCGAAGCTTTTAATTGGTGGCTCATGCCCCAACTTAGTTCCCCCGGATGTGCCGCGACCTTGAGTCAGTTTCCATTCTAGTGAACTTTAGATAAACAGTTTATTTCTATGGTTTGACGAAATCATTAATTTCTTGTCTTATAATATTCTTCTTCAATAAATGTAGAGATGACTATTTTGTCCAGTCTGTTCGTGATTTGCTTGATCGAATTTCGAGCACATACAAATGTTTGGCGATGAAAGCATTACATCCCATATCCGCTCTGCCATTAATCTCGCGATGTTTATTGTCTACTGAACCATTCTAGAGCAAGAATCTAAAATTAAATGTCCTCGTGAAGATTAAATGTGACACGTTTCCTTCGTCGTGAACATTTTATGACATTTGTTGTGTTATTGAATACATTGGCTCATCTCTTTATCTAAATATATGCGCAGTCTATTACTCAGACATAGATAATTTTATCATTCAACGCATAAATCACTCAGCCTGTGGACTTTGTGCTAGTTCATAAATAGTACACATAGTGCATGCTTAGCAGGGGATATGCGACAATTCATGAAGGGTGTGTTTTCGTATGAACTTAATGTGAATCTCAAAATGAAAAAAAGTAGACTTTTGCTACTTCATGCTCAGTAGTGCAATGAATAGAATGAAAGAAAAACACTGCAATGAATACAATTGAAAGAGAAGCAAGCCAACAGAACAGAATAGAAAAAGAACAGCTGGCATGTTCTAATTCATTATTAGACGATTCATTGATGGCGTGGGTTCTCCGTCAAGGATCTAGGCACGAATACAGAATGCAAGGCAATCCCAAAGTTGATGTCCTTTTGTAAGTACTTCACATGTCTTCATATATCTCAATCCTATCGCAGGTGTAGCTCATTAGGTCGATCTTAGGAATTTTCCTCTGTATAATAATGTTCATTGAAACATTATAAGCATCGATATTAAAGTCATTTACGACTTACCAAAAACAGGATTATCAGAAACGAACTCATTCCTCATTTACTATTTGACAACAATTTTGCGTTTCGAATGTCCCCATAGAAGTGGATAATAGTACACTAGAATGGAAGTTCGATATCTTGCCTATGGATGGAAAATGGCACATGGAAAAATCTATGGTTTGTAGATCTGCTTCGATCTAAAACAGTGCATCATAGTCAAACTATTTGCCATGTTGGTTGTGGAAGTCAACGACATCAAATTACAGGATTATACTGTTGATAATTTTAAGTGAGATGGTGGTATTGTTTCATGTGAAATAGTCTATTCCATGGTTCAATATACTGTGTCTATTTGTAGCAGTCACTGACAGCTAGTATACAATTTTTCAACACTGGAATACGAATTAAAATTTGGTTCACAGAGTCATAATTGAAAGTGGGCGGTGTCTGGTTGTAAGAATATCTCAAGAATTCACATAAAATTTCTGCTTACTGAATAATTTCTCCGTCAAGTAGTTAAGAAACCTAGCGCTTTTGTCGAATAAACACATTGAAAGCTTCCTCACCGACAATAATTTCTCAGATAAATGAATAGTCGCTGGAGCTTTTCAATTAATCATTAAATGACACATGTGATATAGTGTGATGATATTTTGGAAGCTGATATTCGAAAGCATGTAAAGATTTTGGAAATTGTTCAAATATAGTGAACAGGGGAGCGCTTTCAAGTAAAATGAATACTCTCGAGATTTCTTGGCCTCTGATTTCAAGCTGGAGCAATGCATGTTCTGTAAATCGACATTACAAGTTGCACATGTGTCTGATTGTATTCTTGATAATAGGAGCGATATTTCAAAATGATGAACGTACAGAACGTTTTACAGGATTTCCTTTATCATCCTGTTGCTGCAGTGTTTTGTAAATTCACTATTGCTTTTGTGCACATGATCTTTGGACAAGGGGCAACAATCCAGATCACAAATTGACTTGATAATTAAAAATGCCAACCCGAAAACAAGAAATCCAGTCCGCAAAATTTGCTATTTGCCCCAATTAAGTTCCCCCGGAGTGTGCCATAATTTTCATGCAATTTCCATTCTAGGACTTTCTATGCTATTATTAATTTCTATGGATGTCCCTGACAGGAATATACTCAGCTCTTTTGCAAGATTCTTCGCAATGGAATTGAAAAACTTTCCGAGAAATTTCTTTTTTTCATCATGATTTTGACAAAACAGAGACACGCAATGGTCGGAGATAGGTGGTAGGAAGACTCAGTGCAGGGCCGCCACAGAGCTAAGTTGCCTTGTCTGTGTGTTTAGGTCTAAGGATGACTTTCGTCACTACTGAAGCAATATTGAACGCAATGAAAATTCAAGCCTGAGTTTTGACGATTTAGAACATTGAAACCACATTAAACGGACACAGTCAGTAATGCATGCAATGGCTGGGATAGGATTGCGTCCGCTCTGAACTAACCAAAACGCAAATGAATATATCTGTCTGAGCCGCATGTCGATGCATTCGTGCAGATAGTCCAGGGCTGGAAACTGTTGCTCGGGGAGGTCCCACCGTTCTTACTATAACCGCAACCCACGTATAGAAATTAGCCAACCTTGGGAGACGAACTTCATTGAGTCTCGCAGATCGCTAAAACTACAATTAAATGAGGCCTGCCCTTCCTTGACCTATCATTTGAATGGCAGTCAGTTGTCATAATAAAGACACTTCCGAATTTGTGAAAATATGTGACTTATTTCAAATCGAGATATTAAATCAGCTTTTCTTTCACACTACTTGTGGTTAACTTAAGCCTTTGCCTACTGTGCATCCTTCAAATGAATTAACAAAAATTCACATTAGATAGGCCTAATTAGACTTATTTCTTAGGTTGTTGACTGTGTTAGACTGTTCGCACTGCTATGTAAATCTTCGATGTAGTTTAGGACTCATTTCTTTTGGAAAAGATGAATTCTTCTAGATGAGTCTTCAAAATGACCAATTCGCATCTCGACTCTCAAATATCTATGCGATTTGGACATATTCTGAGCATTGGACAGCATTTTTGAGCTATTTCGGAAACTCGGGCGGATCTCGTATCCCATCACGAAAGTAGATAATTTTGCTTAGTTCGTGAATGACAGCACCATGAGATTTAAAATTAGGCTGGAATTTTTGAGATCTAAGATAAAGTCTAAAATTGCATTCTTTGCCTAAAAATAAACAAGCAGCTATGAAGCACATTATTATTTGCATATTATTGACACATATGTCAAGTAGACACACTCCAGAAATGTTTGTTCTAAATTGAGTTGAATATGTGCTCGACAAAATAGTTCCCATATGTGTATATCTGCTATGCATATTAGCAACCTCGAGCTGCAGCTGCTTAAATCGTGATTAAATACAAAAATACTTCACGCATGAAGAAATTCTTCAAACTCGGAAAATAGGATGGAAATGTTCTTGAATTGAACTTAGCTCTTGCATACAATTTAATCAAGCATTCTGCATTCCTTATTGATCACGTCACAATTGCATAGATCCGTTACAATTCCTTGCTTACTCAAGTCTTCCGCACTCGATGACTTTCTGAAACAGAGGGAATTGAAAGGTCGTCCATTAATTTTGGAAGAGGTGCTCCTGAGATTGATCAAACACAAAACTAAATTTGCTTTAAGCGCGAAAGGAAAAAAATGGTTTTGGGTTCGACGAATCGCAGGGGAAGCTGTGTCAAAAATAATTAAATAAAATGTCCATTGAATCACTGATTGAACCTCAACTAAATCTACAGTCGGCACAATGCGACTTCGTTTTTTACATGATGATGGTGTAGCTTGTATGATTCTTCTCTTAGTTCGAGTTTCTGACTTACGTTTCATATACCCCATGCCTAAACAGTAAAATTTCTGACTTTTTACTCGTAGAATTCATGTCAAATGTTTAACTGCTTCATATCACAATGCCGTTCCGTGCCGTTCATCTGTTGCGCGATGTTCGGTGCGAAGAAATCGGTGGCGCATCACCTCTGAAAGTAGTGACTGCGAACACGGGTTGTTGACAGAATAAGTGTTGTATTTTGTGGCTGCGAAAAATGTGCAAACATAAGTCTATTTGTTCAGACTTGACTATTGCGGCGATTTGTACAGATATATTTTTGATTTTCATACTGTTTCCAGTGGTCTCTGTGGCACAGTGGTTAGCTGCTTGGCTAGGTGATCTTTAGGTCCAGAGGTCGAGCCTCGAAATTGTCATTGGAAGTCTTCACTGTCAGAAGTGCATCCGAACTAAAAGATCACGACGCTTCAGATGAAAATCTGATTATGTCAGCACCGTCCAAGCCCCCACTATGGGGGAGTAGTGACGATAAACCACAAAAATCCATTTATGATGTGATTCATGGTTTCATAGGCTATGAAAGTTCCTGTTTGCTTCATCTTTTATTATTCTATAATCCTCACTTTAACTTTGAAGAGTATGGAATTGAAATGCTTTTTTCCTGCTTCTTTCTCATCCTCCAAGCATCTCAAAGTTAATTTCATGTTGTTGGTGTGGTTTAACCATGGGAATGCACGTCTATTTAGGCAGCGTCAATAGCAGCCAGATTTTGTACTTCCGAAATCATTTGAATGCTGTTTAAGCAGATTTTCAATTTACGTTGCATACTGATATGAATGCCTCAATATTATCTTTGATTCCTCAGTAAAACCATCACTTCATACATTTTCAAGCAACTTTCAGGGTAGCCATGTAGGTGTAGGCACATTGTTCCTTTTCTTATTGATGAGTGGAACCTTCCTCTTAAAAACAGCTTCCTATTACTTGTTAATAATAGTTGCAATCAGGCTACTAGTTGTAGGCCTTATACTAAATTGACTAAAAGCTTCAACATTGAAACTTCTGTCAAAGCCTTTCGACCTGTGATGAGTTATTTTAATTAGGCGCTCGGTGATTGCATGCAGAAATGGTGTAAATCAGTTTAAACTAAGCGCCTTTTCCGCCCTTGAATCCTTTATATTCTGCCTTCTTGCCTGCCTATTTCCCTGGGTTTAGTGCCTAGAGATCCGGGCTTCACTTTTGATAAGGGCGTGCTGATATAAGCAGCTTGTTCGAAAACTTGTCATTTTTAATATTGGAAGTTATCAGCAACTCGGCCCAGATCACTCTACGGAGAAATCAAAGTAATGAAATATGAAGGTAATTATTGACTCGATGTTACCTGGATTTCGATCCGCATGTACGCGGATTGCTGCTCAGTATTCTTCCCTTTCATAGCAGTCAGAGGTTCTCAGTTTGACAATTCTTGTTTATGAATATTGTTGGTGGATTGGCCAACAATATGAAGTTACTTTGTAAACGAAATCAGAATAGGACAAGACGAGATCAGTTGGCTGACGGCAAGATTCATCTCCCCTAAAAAGAGAGGTCAATTTTCAGTCTGGGATTACGTAAGAATGCCTGAACGTCCCTGGAAGTCTCGTTTCGGTATGTGATTTATTGAAGAGAGTACTGGAAGGGTTGAAATTGACGTGAGAAATATTGACAAATGAATACTCACTGAAGCTAGACAGCATCAGAACATGGAAACGATGTAACTTTAATGATTGGATTACTGCAGAATTGTTCTTAATAGAAGTACCTCAGTTATTGTAATAATAAGATGATAACCGGTGCAGTGGCTTTGTGGCAGAGTGCTCGCTCCGCGTCCGAGAGACCTGGGTTCGAAACTTTATCAGGTCAAATTTAAGATGATTTAAAATAGAAGCACAGCACAAAATATTTGTTAGACAGTGTACTCAGCTCAAAAGACTGAGAGGATATAAATAAAACTTGGTCACATGTAAGAAAGGCTTTTTTCCCTTTTCCAGGTATATAAAAGCTTTAATTAATTTGTTTAAAGATGACTAACGTATCAAAAGTCAATATATTATTCACGGACTATACCTTTATCAAGGGTAGAAAAGAAAGAGCTTCACACCTTAGAGGTCGGATTACTATAGTGGTGGGCAACCAAGTTGGGATAGCGGGCCACAAGGAGTGGCCCGCGAAAAGGCTCGCGGCAGCATTAAAAGGCAGCATTATAGGCTTTACATTCATTTATTCCGTCCTTTTAAGTGCACACATGGACTGCTATATATAGTATATATAGTACTCTTACGTTCATATATAGTGGTCGTATTACATATCAACATTTTACATGTAAATGCGTACAGCAGTACTGTACGCAACCACATGTAATTTGTTTAATATTAAGGAATGATTATTTACTTTCTACAATTCATGCAACTGCTGAAGAGCAAACACACCTTTAACAAAACATTGAAGCTATTTTTTTGTGTAATTAAATGGTAATTTCACTTTTTTGGGGATGTGAGTGACATTACCTCATTACGTAGAGAAACATGCTCAGCAGAGCATCGAATACTATGTGACTTAGCATAAACTCGAGCCAGTGATGACCACTTAGCGCTTATACGAGAAGATATTCATTACCAAAGGGGCATGGTTGGATAATTCGAATGTGGATTTTTGTTTTTTGTACCATCATGTATTGCTCATTTGGGTGTTCATTAATGGTTTTGCAAATTCTAAAGAGGATGCCTCATCCTTAGTTGCACCTCCCAAAGGTCGAAGTCGGAGTGAATCATTTTCACATCATCGATTCAAATAATGTCCGCGGGACACTTTAGATATGAGAAGCGATGGCGGGCCACCCAATATGTCCCGGTGGGCCACGCGGTGCCCACCACTGGATTACTAGCTATCCTTGCATAGAGAGGACATAAAACATCTCCAATAAGAATCTGTAACGGCTGTATGATGAATTCAAATCGTAGTTATCCGTGAATGTGTCAATTTTTGGACTAATCCTTTTTCAAGGGTAGAAAAGAAAGAGGCTCACACATTTTCTTAAAAAACTAAGTTGGAGCATGAATCACCAATGAAAAGCTTATAATTGCACATACGACCGATTCTAACCCAAGTATTCAGCCGTTGACAAGTGTATCTAAGTGAAAATGCGTGTGATTTATGCACCACTATTGTGTATTGCATGAAGTTTTACTTCCATTCTAGAGATTTCATTGTTATCAATTTCTATGGTCTCAAGCGCCCTGCTTCCTCTTAGGTGCTCTCCTTAAACTCATTGGCACCCTCCTTCTTGATGTATACCTTGTCGCTTCAAAGGTAACCTGTCCAATCTATCATAAACATAAGTTGTTAAATACGTGAGTTAGTGAACACAAAGAAAACAGCACATGCTGGCATCGAGGGGAATTAGCGCCCCATTTGGTTCGGTTTGCTGCCTTGTTTGCTAAGGTATTTATCAGCTAGTACTGAAGTAAGTGTGCAAATGCTCACGCATGCACTTCCTCAACTCATTCATCTATATACATGTATGTACATCTGTCTCCTCCGTTTCCAAATTATTTTATAGTGAAGCTTATAGTAAAGTCTAAAATGAACACGTGGAAATATTGTGCATTACGTAGTATATTTTTCATTCAACGCAATCATGTGTATCTCTCATTTTTTAATAGAGCTGTTTATTTCAAAAAGTATAGATTGATGAAAGACGATGAGCTCTCTTATTCATTTTCGAAGTTGTTTACGTGGAATATTCCTTTTTTTAGAAGAATCTTTATTTTCTTATGACGTCTCCCGACAAGCGCAATGTAGACCTTGTCTTCCCAAACTTATTTATAGAAGTTCGGATTAAAATTTTTGATGAACTTTAGGGTCTATCTATGTTTTACATCTATTAATCATGTAAATTGCAAGAAGCAATGCAATCGGGAATGTAATAAAGATGTTACAACAAATCATGCAATTTACTCGTTGTATAGATTTAATTGGGAAACCAAGTACAGAAGATGGAAATTATTAGTTATTATTTAGTCATTTCGGTAGATGCTCTGCTTCTGATGATGTCCTTAGAGGAGGCCGAAATTAATAGAGCTTATCAAATAATTGCCATCTTCTATACTTGATTTCTCAATTAAATTCATGAGGAAATGAATAACCTCAAGGCCTCTTCAGTACTCGCAGTTAGTTGAAGCTCTCTTTGCGCATCATTCTATTTAATATCTTTTTCATTAATTACTTAATCTCGTTTTATTATTTTTTGTTTTGTGCAAGACTTACGTACAAATATTAACCGTTGATTCACTCACAACACATGAGTTTTATTTCAAAATGTTTAATGATAAACTTCTCTTTTACACTGATCTTTCTATCTAAACTTCGTACTGACCTTTGATTGCGACAACATTTCAAAGGTAATTTTATATGAAAGCATAATCTAAAATGCTAGGAAATTGCTAAACAATTTCATTGCTTTATCAGGCAAAATTAAATTACAATTTCCAATATTTTGACTAGGAAAACACTGAAATGAGAGAGAAGTTGTGGAGTATTCTTGATGCGAGACATGAAGTTTGTTGTACCTCGAAGAATGGAACTCAAAAGTTTCAAATGTGGCCTGTGACTCACATCCTGTATAGCAGATTATACATGATTGACAGCGAAATAGACTACAAGGAAATCACATACGTTCACCACGAGATCATTTCAGTCCGAGAAAATGTTGCCACGATCCGGTTCCGGACCTGAGTACATCTTAGACTCAGGTTGCTGATAGCAGAAAATAGCAGTGATGTGGGAAGGCCTTTTCTTGTTTTTTTGTTAATTAGTATCTCTTAGTATATTAAGTTTGATTTCTATGTTGTATCTAGCTATCAAGCTCATTCATAGATTTTCGTATAATTATTGTACTAGGATTTGAATTTAGAATCAAGTTAGACTGTAATATGATTTCATTAGTTTGCCCTGAAGATGGATGCTGTGGAAATCCGAAGCACTGGCTTTATAATAAAATGGTTTGCAAGAATTGCATTTAAGTTCTCCAACATTGAAACAAAATTAGTGTATAGAAAATTAGAAAATGTTATGTTAAGCTAAATTAAATTGACTGCGATATTTTATTTGATAGTATTTGCCTACACTACATACTTGATCATCAGTTTTTGATTAAGATCATTCCGCTAAATCGTAATTAAACCAATACCAAACTGTGTGTATGAAAAGTAGCAGTAAATGCGCTATGCAATGCGCAGGGTGCCCGCGGGTTTGGAATGTCTGGAAAGTATCATTTTTAAGAATATGTCTGGAATGTCTGGGAAGTATTGAAGCTTCACTTACATTATTCCAATCACAATCTGTGAGTTTATTGCTGCAAACTACGCATACATATTTCTTTCCTAGTGCTTCTCTTCTCCCTGTCAAATTTTTTTTGCTTGTGCTTAAAGATAGTTGAGTGACAATGTGAGAAAATGCAAGCTCTAGGAAAGCAATGTAGCGCAGTTTATCTCAATGAATGCACAGACTGCAATTGGAAACACATGAGCGAAACTTTAATACATTGAGAAAATTGAAAGAACAATAGGTGCTAAAGCTCGATTTAGACAAAATCGTAATTGGGAAAACATTTCAGTAAAAAGAGTCATGTGTTTAATGAAGGCGACATAATGAGCTAGAAAATAAACACAACTTGATTAAGGAAGCCATCTGGTCAATGACGTAAGACGTTGAGAAGTGCTATAAATCTTGTTGATAAAGAGAGGAAGATAGATGAGCGACTGTAGCGTCTATTCCTTTTCATCATTTTCGATATTCGGTTTTCCCTCAAAGACCGTGAAAAGAGTAGTGTGTGAACTGCCAGCTATGATTTTCATTTGTACAATTTCAAGATGTCCATGTTTACTTTTCATATTATCAAGACTACCTTGATTGTACCTTAGTTTTGTTTTCATGTAGTTTTGAGTAGTGTCAATTACCATGCATTTGCTCTGTTGCTCTATTAGCTGTTTAGCTGTCGGGTTTGTTAGTGTATGCAGTTGGTTAGTAATGAAATTGACTTTCCAAAATAATCCGTTTCTTATTCGCTAAAAGTTGTGATATTCCAACACAAATTTCGTAATTTAATGATGCAAAATTACAGTTAAAAACAGTTGAGCAAGAATAATCGATTATAGCTGCAAGTAGCTGACAACATGCATTTCTTAAAGACAGTGCTTAAGAGTGATGTGCACTGTAAAAATGCTCGTATATGCGCACCGTTTGTGTAGTACTGCAGTTGCAAAAGGGGTAATATTCTATTTGAATAAAATTATCTTAAAAAGAAAATTCTATTTTATTGATTACAGAAAAAAATGTGAAAGAGCTGCTATGTGGTAGCCACTGAGTTTCATTCATTAAAATTGCAAAAATCTTCTATGACAAATTCAAATTTAGATTACTATTTTTGTCGCATTTTGAAGTGCAATATTCATTTTTCATTACTGCTTCAACTGGTAAAGCGTAATTCATTTATTATGGCGCAAAATTATCATTTAATCGATAAATACATGTACGAGTATATTGGAAACTTGAATGCAAAACACCTTTCCAGGATCCAAGTGCATCCGTGCATTCGAATAAGGCCATTTATTTAGCTCACTTAGTTCTTCAGTCATTCAACTATTTTGTTCGCTCACTCAGTTCGCCTGTTCACTTTTATTTTGCGCTATGCCGTTCAGAACACTCAAGTCACTCACTTCTTTTTTTGTTCACTTTGAAAGGCATCAACGTTGTGGGACTTCGTGCTCGTTGACCATATTGAGAATCAAGGAAGTCTCTATTCTTCATAGTGTCTATCATTCCTTCTTATAAGCCTACTTTGTCATTTTGTCAATTTTGAAAGCAACTGTACCTAATTTTCCTTTGTCTCACAATTTTTTTGACATTCATAAAACTGCCATTACAGGAAAGCCATCCAATTCTAAATCCCTGATTTTTTCCGGATTCCTGGAAAGATGGGAACCCTATGCTATTAAATTCATCAAGTAGATGATTGGCCTATATCTCAGAAGTATATAACTCGTAAATATTGGAAGCCATAATCACTTGGAATTTTAACACAGCCTTTAATTTTTCACCCTGCAGAAATCCAGAGAAATTTCATGAAATCATCAGGCGCACAAAAATTCTCGTGCGGCGCTGCGCCGGCTAAGGTGACCTAAAAAAATCCCTGTCTGGTCTGATCTTTAACCTACTCATTTACATTGTATTATAATATGTTCACAAACAGAAACAACAGTACGGATTTGTCTGAACGAAAGTTGCTCTAAACGGCTGTCTGTCTGAACAGCGAAAAGTGACGTGAAAATTAATTTCCCCTATAGCAAATGTGAGACTGAGAAACATCAGTTTCATGAACTGAAAAATATTAGTTCAGTTCACTGTCAATTACTAGGAAATCCCGTTTGCTAAGCTCCTTCGGTTTCTCGTAAACGACTAAGAACCTCGTTCATCTGCACGAAAAGTTCTAATGCACTGGTTGGAACTACTAATTGAACAGACTGTTGGTCCCTTAAGGGTGCACTCCGGTCAATTTTTTAAGTTGGTCCGTATCGATGCTACGACATCACTTAAGTTGATTCAGCGCTGTCGATCTGCAGCTCGAGTTAGCCAAGTCGTTGCAGAGTGCTTGCAAAACAATAAAATCGATAACGAATTTTGCCCGGAGTACACCTTTAAATCGTTTTGCTCTCTTTGCTTGATTTGCTAGGAGGTCGAATCATTTGTTGGTGTTCGGTTATTTTCCGCCTGTCTCTTCTGTCATCCTAGCTATCACGCGTAGGTCAGCTTCGCACCAACCTTTGACGCTGTCTGTCCATTACATCATGGATAGGCTCTACGACTGTTGCCATTCGCGATACCAAACAGCACGTTCTTCACTAGGCAATGATCTTGCATGCGACAGATGTGGCCGAACAGACTCATTTTGCGCTTATTAATCATCTGCACAAACCGTAACTTTGGTTCTGCTCTTCTCAGAACTTCATAATTGGTGGTGCGGTGAATCCTCTGAAGCACAGCGACTCAAAGGCATCGAGACGCCGCTTATGCATCTTTCTCATCGTCCACATTTCCGAAGTAAGCATCAGCACGCTAGAAACACACGATTGCAACACCGTGCATTATAGTTCTTGTGCTAATCACGTGACTCCTCTATATTTTGCCAAAACCTGCTAACGTCATAAATGCCATGCCAATGCGCTGACGAATTTCATGGCACATCCCTCGCCATTTATCATGATTCGAATATAGGTGAACTTGTGTACTGACCATTACCACTGCAATCGAAAGCTCTGCTTTTTGACTTGTCTCCACTATCACTATTCCCTGCATCCAAAGATTGCAATGATAAAATAATATCATTTTATTTTGAGGAAAAATGATATCACTTTGTATCATTTTATTTTTGAAAAATGATATCGTCAAAAATTTTGTTCCATTATATTTTCTAATCATAGATTCTTCGCATTTTGTATTGAAGCAAATCTAGTCTCTTTCGTTTGATCTACCCTTATCCTTCCACATTGGTTGATTCATGTAGCGAAAAGCAACAGGCTATTGTCTGTCAGTCTGTCTATCACACAGATTGTCAAACAAAACTAGTTTAAAAACATTAGTTTGAATACGTCTTTTCTGACTGGTCTTAGTTTCTATAAAACGAGTGCAATATCACCTTATGAATAAATTTTTACGAGGTTTTGAAACTTGTAAATACGAGTAAGGTCAAAGCTGGACATTTCGGACTTGGATAATTAAGATTCTGGTTAATAAAGACCGCCGTTTTCTGGGATTAAGTCTACATGTACAGTGTATATCTCATATATTGCTGGTTACTTCAGACTTCCAGTATTCCTATGATTGAACATTGAACTCATTAATCTCTGTCTGGATGTTTTTGAAGTCTTGACTGTAATCTAAATATTTTTAGCCTTTTTTCCTGCTTTAGATACTGTTGGCCTAACCAACTGCATATTGTAGGCATACTTGTAATTCGAATGCATAAAGCTTCAATCAAAACTTGCGATGTCTAATGTATAGGCCACATCCCCTACCTAAGTTTTGATATACAAGAAGCTTTGTGTGACTAAACTGCTTTCTTTGGTCTTCCACTATTTGGAATATATCGATGCTGCATGCAATCTAATTTTAACTTCATTGCAAAGAGCAGTAAAAGTACTATGGTAGCAGTGTAAATCGAAAAATTCGTATGACTAGATCTATTTACGGTGCAGGCCTACGCATATTTCACAAAAATTGTATATTTTCATTATAAGAAAATAAATTGATGTAAAATGATATCATTGCCGATCATGGCCTGCATTTGAAGTAACGAAGTTTTGGCTATTCTCCAGTTCTCACCAACTTTCATCCGAAAGTGTTATCGGCTAGGCTTGGGTTGTTGATAGGCCGTCTCTGAATTGACATCCCTGCCGCATTGTTATTACCTGTTCCAGGCATGTGAAGCACAAAAATAAGGTGCGGTAGTTGCTGCAGATGCTTAGATCTCCTTTCTTTGGCAGCGTCGCCATGACCGACTTGTTCCATTCATCAGGAACTTTCTCTTCAGACTATGCTTGACTGCATATAATGAGCAGCTCTTCTGGCAATTCTACTCCACCTGCATGTAGCATCTTTCCTGTGATCCCATCTGTACCGGGAGCCTCGTGTTGTTTTAGCTTCTTGGTCGCTGTTTCGACTTGACACCCGAGTATTTCGCCATTTCTGTCGTGATTTGAGTGTCATGTCTTCAAGTTCCGTCAGTCCTGTGGGTGTCATAATCATACGTCTACGCATGCAAGTACTCAGTACATCTCTCCTTGGTCTCTTCGGATGTCTGCAACAGCTGTCCATCGCTTCGGCTCCCATTCTGTACTGATATACCTGATCTGTAGGTGCGCTTGGCGTGTCTTTTTCTTCTACGTACTTTGCTCAATCAGTCGGTTTTTCTATTGCAGCCATATTATCATATCGGCTCGTGCAGCCTTTCGAACTGCATTATACTCGCTCCTGTATATTTTCATGTTCTCTTCAGACTGTAGTCTACTGTGTTTCGACTTTGCTTTTCATCCGTAAATATGAGTGTCCTCTGAGTTGGTAAACTCTGATTGCCTACTACAGCCCAGCTGTTCTTTTTTCCCTTAGGTTGATCAAACCAATTTTTTGGGTGAATTAGGGTAAATAGGGATTATCAATGAGTCTGGAATTTTTTTTGATGCGTCTGGAAATTATCCCCCGAAACTGCTCGGGCACAATGAATGCGCTATTTAAAAATGCCGGTACTTTACCAACGCGACTAAGTGCATCCAGTGCATATTCATATTCAAAATTTAAATTTAAAATGATGCATTCAAGCTAATTTAGTTGTTGGCTGTCGTTTAGTTGTGGATAAACATGCGATTACCTGCATTTCAATTTGAGATTGACAATAGCTCAACTATACAGTGTAGTCAAATGATCTGAATAGTATTAAAACTCAATTTTTGAATTTTCTCGTAAAATTGTCGACCGATTTTTTTGCTTTTGGTCTCAAATTTATAATACGTATTCATAGAATGCTGAGATGCATTCATGGGCATTTTTCTTAAATGGATGTTGAAATGAGCCCAATTAAAAATATCAATTTTTGGATTTTCTCAGAGACTATTCGATCGATTATTTTCGTTTTTGATGCAAATCAGTTGTTGATCGATAGGTAACATGAAAATGCAGCATTTGAGGATGGGTAATTGTTTCGATTTTTAGGTAGTTCAGGACCACAGTGTGAGGCAACTATGACCAATTTACCAGTGATTGTCATTCCCCTTAATAAAAGATTCCTTTCATGAAATTTCTCCTGCCATACGAACACTTCTACAGATTTCATAATGTATGTTGAAAATGCTATTTTTAATCCATGTAAAATGATTGGTGCCACAAATTTGTTGAATGCTTCGGGGAATACCTCAGGAATTTAGAGCTGTAAACCTGGTCGCCACCCTCTCAGAATTAATTTTAAGTTAAAATAACAATTCGACATGGAATGTTAGATGCGCTCTAATTCTTTTCAGTCACTGGGAAGTAATGTTTTAAGTAACCAACATCCTAATGAAAATGGAAAGAAAAGAATGTTGTGAGATGCAGGGAGGTGGGTGAAGAGATCGGCGCCTCCTTTGCCTTATCAGCATGGATAAATGTTGTCCTTAAATTAGGAAGGCTGTGGTTGTAAATAGTCATAAATATTTCTGAGAATTCGTTTCACATTCTCACCTACCTCTTGTATCAAAATCTCGCGTTTCCGTCGGTGCTGATGCTAGTCCACCTGTCTACCTGTTGACTATCGGATCATCAATCATGTTTCATTTAACAATAATTTCCACATAAAATCATGCCAAGTTTAGTCTACATATCTACAGCCTTCCGTCTGTGTACCATGTTAGAGTTTTATGCGTATCAATAAGCCAGTATATTTTTCGTTTTTTGATGAGAAAACAACACTAATTTTGACATCCCGATAGCTATTTCGCGGCCTCTCTTCAAGAGAAGTACGACCGTTGTGATGCACAAAATGTACAGACAAGTTTAATACAGCTCATCAGACTGGCATAGACTGTGGACATGGCACTCGGACAAACTTCACATATATTTCAATAGTGCATTTACAAACACAATAGATTTACCGTAGACAATAGAAAGTAGCAAAAGAGAGCTAATGCTAAGGCAAACGTAGGATATGGTTTAAGTCTTTGTGGATACCTAGGTCAGGAATGTAGTGAGATATAGACAGATATTCTAGAATGGGGAGAAGAAAAGGGGACCGAGGAGCACATAAAATAGAAAAATAAGAAAAAAAAGTACGTCCTGAAAACCTATGATCGGCAATGATATCATTATATTTTCAAAATGCTATCATTTTGTATGATGAAAATATACGACGGCTTAGACTGTAAAAAAGATCTAGTCATACGAATTTTTCGATTTACACTGCTACCATTCTACCTTTACTGCTCTCAGTAATGAAATTGAAATTAGATTGCATGCAGCATAGATATATTCCAAATAATGGAGTACCTAAGATAGCAGTTTAGTCACACAAAGCTTCTTGTATATCAAAACTTAGGTAGGGTATGTGGCCTGTATATTAGACATCGCAAGTTTTGATTTAAGCTTTATGCATTCGAATTACAGCAGTTCGTTAGGCCAACAGTATATATATATTACGAAATAAAGCTAAAATATTTTGATTAAAGTCAAGACTTCAAAAACATCAAGACAGTTATTAATGAATTCAATGTTCAATCATAGGAATACTGGAAGTCTGAAGTAACCAGCAGTATATGATGTATGCCAGAAAACGGCGGTATTTATTGTCTGCATTATTTGACAATCTGTGTGATACAGACAATAGCCTGTTGCTTTTCGCTACATGAATCAACCAGTGGGGAAGGACATGGCTAGAACAAGCGAAAGAGACTAAATTTACTTCAATGTCAAATGCGAAGAATCTATGACTAGAAAATACAATGGAACAATAATTTTGATGATATCACTTTACATCATTTTTCCTCAGAATGAAATGATATCATTTTATCATCGCCGATCTTCACTGAAAACTATCACAAGATATGGCATGTCGGCAAATGGCGCTGTTAAAAATTAAATTAGAGACTTATTAGAGCGAGGACGACAATGTCCAGTTTCAGTCCACTTCGGTAAATGTTCCCTCATTCGGACCCTGAAACATCTCTCAATGCGCCCAATATAATTGCATCCGCAGTCACAAGAAAATTTATAGATAAGGCAAGCGCGACTGAGGGACTTTTCGTTTTTTATCATTTTGACCTTACACTGCACCGGTGTTTCGTATTGTGGCTAAGTGGTGTGTCTAACGATCTTTTAGTTGTGTTGGATCCCTGATAGTATCATAGGAAGTCGGCAGGAAAGGTATCCGGACTTAAAGTATCACAACGCTGTGGATAAATTCTGACTATGTCAGCACTGTCCAAGCTTAACAGTGGGGAGTAGTAACTTCATTTGTTTTTGCACATTACAGACTTGCGTCTGACAGAGTTCCCGCGACCCTTGAATACCCCTTGAAATCACCCTTGAAAGCCCTTGAATTTTGATGAAGTCATCAATTTAAATATTTTACATGTTATGACTCCATGTATGATTCACGATTTCTTAGCTTTCATCTGATTGATAATTATCTACGAGCCGTATTTTGTTATTCATCAAGGTTGTTACGAATTTAAATAGAACCTTGTTATCATTTTTTTGTCCATGAAAATTGTTAATCCTGAAATGCATTGTTGTGATCTGAGAATTTTTTAGAGTTTATTAAAGAGCTGTAACCACTGAGGTATTTTTACACCATCATTCACATGTACCAGCACTTGCATAAGTCAAAATAGTTTTCTCGTTTGAGTGCAGGGATTTTACATAATGTATATTGTATATGCCCCCGTAATATTATTCAATTCCGTGGGTATTTTATGTTCTAAGTTGGCTACTAAAGCGATGACACATTTTGCATTATCAAATTTTATATTCTTAATTAATTTATTAATTTTATTTAATCATTTAGAATGTTTTTCAATACTTCGGCTATAAATGACAAATCTCAAATTTACGTGACCCTTGAAAATCACCGATTTTGCCCTTGAAAACCTTTGAATTTTCTGTTCGAAAAGCCGCGGGAACCCTGGTCTGAGTGTCATGTTCTATGCGTGTCAATGAACGAATTTATTTTTCTTTTTTTTTACCATTTAGACCGTCAGTCTACAAATTGACTCATTCACCTAGAAATGTTCGTGCTACGTAAATTTGTTGTCTTGTAAACAACAATACACTGTTGTACAGGAAGGCTTCATGTTAGGACGTCTTTACGGCTGTACCTTGAGAAAAGAAATGCATTTTCGTTCAGTTTAGTAAAATAGACGTTACAATGAATATAGTTTGTTGAGGACATGAAGTCATCTGATGTCTCTCAATTGACCTTGATTGACCCACCACAAGAGGATGAAAAAATACAATTTTCAATAATTAACAAATGTGATTTCCAGCCACATTTCCGATAGCCTTGTTGAGGGTTTAAAGCACTCTCACTCTTAAAATGTGGTTGTTAATTGTATCTGTAAAGGAATATGAAAATGCATTTTTGATCTTTGGTTACCCGTATATGAGAATGATGTCTTTGTTGAAGGGCCTAAAGATACAGTCCGGCAGCCAGAACGAGTTTCTACGGGGTATGAGGCTTCCACAAAATGATGCACACCGTGTGCCTACTACGAGTCTCTGCGTTTCGAGTCCTACCTGGTTCCTCGTCTTGTCAGATAGAATCAAAGACAAACACATGTAAACCCAATTGGAGGCAGATGGAAGCTTTCCGTTGAAAATGAGATTTTCTTTCTTTTCTCCGAACAGCTGAAAAGTAATGAGTATAGAACCATAATTTTTGACATGCAATGTCTACAGGTCATTTCCTATTAATGTTTATGTGTCATTATCATGTTTCTAATCGGCGATCTATGCTAGAATGTGGCTAAATAAGGATAAAATTGGTTACAATGCTTGTGTTTGCAGACAGTGGGAGGCTTGCCAAATCTGATTGTGTTTAGCTTCATAAATTTGTGTGCATGAACATGATAGGAAATGACCTAAAGACATTTCATGTCAAAAATTATGGCTCTAAACTTAATAGCTTTCACTCAATAAGAGAAAACAAAGACATAAACTGCAATCTGCGCCCCATTTGATAAACATGTGGTTTTCCTTGATCCTGTCTGACAAGAAGAGAACTAATAAGGCTGCCGGACTAAGGCGCAAGGAAGCAATCATTTCTCGTTGGGTGTAAACATATTCGCTTCATGGGATGGGAATTGCAGCATTTTTCGTGGGAGTGGAACATTCTGTTACGTCCCATCTATCGGTCTGCCTTCTTCACTTCCGTGCTGACATCAGCTGAGCTGTCGTAACACCTAGGTAATGGAGTGACGATAACTCAGAATCACCTGCTGCATCTTGCAAGTGAGTCAAACAGGTGAATATCTCATGAGATCTCATTGATTGAGCTTCTTGAGCACGCGCTACATACAACACGGCAGCAGCTACTTACACAACAAAATTATTCTTATCTTGAGCACGCGCTACGTATTACACGACAGTAGCTACCTACACAACATAATATTCTTATTAAGAAGAAGCTTTCTTCTCTTCGTATTTTGAGAGGCTGGCGGGAGGTCTAGCATACCCTAGATGCTACCCTAGGTGTTCCCCAAATGTCAACGGTTAACCAAAAACGAACCACACATGGGTATGGGCCAATGTTTTCGCTGCACAGAGTAAAATTCAAACGTTTTATTTCCAATTCGGATAACGTTGGATAAATGTGTGAATGCAATAATCGACCGGCTCTCTGCAACTTGATGATTTCTTCAAGTGTCATAGACAATGAATTGGACAGAGATAATCATCGCAGTGCATTTTTTTGCATTGCATTCTAGAGAGTCAGATAGAGATAAGCTAGCAAATGATTTGACCATGATTAGATTCAAGAACTGATTCAAAAAGATGGCGCATACAGGAACTTACCAAGTGGGCAAAAAAGAAATCCTTAATGCTATGCAGAGATAGGAAAAATTATCGTACGTCGCTTGGGGATTGCTGTGAATTCCTTCAAAATGCTCCGATCGCCACGATTTGCGCAAATGTTTTCTCGATGTTGGGCCCTCCGATCATCATTAAAAAAGTTAGCAGGCGCACGAAAAAAACGTTTACAAACTTCTCTGTTGAACTTGATATCGTCTGTGTCTTTTTGTTATGTGCTCCGGCTGATAAGTCACCGAAAGTTCGCAAATTTTGTCGTGTTTAATGTTGAACTGGCTGCTAATTGTTTGATTGCTATGGTATGATGTCAGCAGATTGTGCCATTTCATTAACGTTACATGTTCCAATGCTACCTTTCTAGTCAAACAGAAGAAAAGGCGACCTGTCCAATTCTGTTGGAAACACAGTTCATTTAGTCCCAGAGCTACTGACGTTTTCCTCATGAATTCGCGCACGAGCTTCTTATTATTGAAACGTCACCAAATAGAAGTATAACGACTATGCTTAATTTATAGTTCCAGTCGCCTTGCAAGCTAGAGGGCGTCTAACATCGAAGAATTGCATCAGTTTATGGATCTATTATGATCTCGAGCTTGGCACACTCAATAGCGTGATAACTTTCATTTATCACTCAACGTCAGATTTGTCTTTTTTACGATTTTGATACCACTTTCAAGGTAGATAACTCACGCAGCTTGCATAAAGATGCAGTTATGTCAAATATTTGGCCAGTGTAATTTACTTGTATAAGTTGATGAAAGCGTCATGACAGCAAGTACTCTTATTGTTGCAGCTAAGCAAACAGACTTTCGTGATCTTGATAAAAAATCATTCATTTTTTTTAAGAATGATTTTGAAATCATTTTAATTTAATAATTATCTTGTAAATTATTATGTGATTAAGCTAAAATCGATCGACGCGCACTTTTGCAACCTTGCATTATGGAATCAAACTTTTCTTATTATCAATGGTAGAATAATATTTCGCCGATCAGGTCGCTTCTGTTATAACATAAAATCTAGGATTTACAAAGATAGCAGTTCTATGAGATGTACCTACTGGTTTGGTACTTTGAGGTCCGTCTGTCATGTACATCTACCAATTCATGTTTGCCGCTCTCGGATGCATGTCGCTCTATGATACCGCACTATGCTCTATGCTCTCCGTGCATGTATTGTAGATATCCTATTGCATTATTTGACCTGTTAAGCAGATCATTGCCTGCGCGGGAAATAATTTACTCCAATGCACAGGAAGGAGCGTAATTCATGCCAAATATGAGTACTCTTGTCCTGCTTCAGTGTAGACCATAGATATCTAGGAGTCCATTAGTGTAGACTAGATCTGCAAAACAGATACATTCACGATTGATGAAGCTAAATGTCTATTCAAATGCTCTTGATAATCATAGACATGTCAATCACAATCTGTCCTTGATCATCATAGCACGTCGTCAAATAAAATTCTCTACGCAGCTCGTGCATGAGATTGCTTCATCATAGCAATCGAACGGATTAGGCCTCAGCCACACTGAAAGCAAAGCAAACACGAGCGTCCCGAGCGTCTCGAGCAAATGTATCTCCGCAAGCTATCAATCGCTCTGGTTTGCTTTGCTCGTAGTGTGGCAGTCTGCAACTGCTGTAATGATGACTTTATATTTGCTGCAAAACGCTTTGCTCGGAAACGCTTGGAAAGGCTCGCAGTGTGGCTGAGGCCCTAGATTCACTAAAGGCCCTCACCCTACGGGTTCGGGCATTTAAAATATCTAACTCGTGGAATGCTATAAAGAAGCAATCATACACTAGTTACGTACCGGTATATTATAGCTTTGCATCTACATATGTATACAATAAATTTTGAAACAATAGACTTGAAAAATCTTGAATTCTGAAGAAATTTGAGATTGAAAATGTTTCAATTTCACAGTTAATCTTACGCGAACATTCTATTTCAAGTTAATCATCAATCTTGTTAGGAAAAGCGAACCGACTGTATTTCTTCCTTACGTGTGAATTGATTGTCGTCATAGTTGACGCACAACATAATGCGTGAGAGAAAATCCCATTTTTGCTTGCGAAATAAGACAGTGATCATGGCATTTCACGAAATAGCTTCAAGTGTGACTGAAATGATGTAACAAAATTATCATGACTGTTGCAATGACAGTCAAATGATTCGATTCAGCCAATATTTGGTGCAGTTATCTGGTTTGAGGCAATATCATTGCTAAGCAACGGCAAACAAAATACTTGACATTCCTCTCGGTCGAGAAATGGATACTTAAATGTAAATCGAAGTCTATCAGTGTCTGAAGAACCGAACTGGCCGAACCTTTTGTTTTCATTATTGAATAGGATTGAAGTCAACATTTCTCTTGAATACTTCCAGTTACTGCTTGTGCCGCAAATATCATCATCAAAAATTCATCACGCATAAAGTGTTACTTGTCTGACTAATTTTGATGAATGAATGGGTTTAACGTCACTACTCCTCCATGCTGTGGGCTTGGAGTCAGCGTTGTGGTCCTTTTAGTCCGGATGCCCTTCTTGACGACCTCCATTGATACTCTCGGGGCTCGACCTCTGGACCAGAAGATCGCTAGGCCATAGATCGCTAGGTCTACTGTGCCATGGAGACCACAACGTCGAAAGTTGCCGGATGGAATTTTGATAATTTTGGCTTCGACAATGGAAAAGGAGATGGGCTTCTATAGATTGACAAATCTGACGCTGTGACATTTCCTAGGACTTTGTTACCTCTGGTATTTTTTTTGAAGGAAAAATGGTGAATAACCATTTAACTGCATGACGTGGGATGTCTTAGAAAAGGAAAGGGCACATTTGGAAGTCCTACAGCCGATTTCAAATGGCAGGAATTGGTTAACGATTGATAGTCTTTACAAAACATCCGGCAGTTTTGTTAATGCAAACTTCGAGAAATTCTGTGCCTCTGCAGCAGTTTCATTACTATCTGTTTGAAATTGAGCACTTAGAAACTTGGCATATTTAACACCTGTAACTATATCCTACATTCCACACGAGCTGTTTATGAGGAAGATAAAAGCAGGACATGAGTAAATAGAACAATATAATTTAGTACCAGCATCAAGCATCAAAACATGGTGAGAAGTAAGAGAAAGAAGTCATCCTGCGGTTGTTCAGCCAAAGTTTTCAAAATGTTGTCTTCTATTTTGCGGTAGTAATTCCTGTACTGTTGGCTTGACTAAATCTGCGGATGAATGTAGAGTAATGGGTAGCTCATTTTTACTTCTTGGAGCCACAGAGCGAACACTCGCTTTCCACTGACTGGAAAGATGTTCGATGGGATTGAATTGGGGCGTGTAAGGAGGTAGGAGGACTTGTTCAACTGTTTGACTACTTGTAAATAGATCGGTAATCGCACGAGATTTATGGAAAGCGACAGTACGGAATTACAGGAGATTCAAGGAAAACCCTGTAGCACTGCAAAGACTGAGTTTTCCGAGAAAAGCATTACAGGGAATTTAATTGGTGCACATTTATTATGTAAAGGGTGTCAATAGCTTTCTCGGAGCGAATGTTCTTCGAGGCTGGAAAACTCAAGGAAGACATTCGCTCTCGTTTGCTACCAGCGAGAGGAGAGATGCTTCTGTTGCTGCATGCACCACAACTCTTAGTGAAATTCCCTCTGTGAATATTTCAGTTTGCTCCGTTTTATATTTTCGAAATATTTTAATTCAGCATTTTCAGCTAGCGTTTTATTGTCTCATACCTCATCACTACATAGGCTAACTCCACCTAGCAATAACTGATAATATCCAGTGATTGTACAATTTGTCCTCTATGCAATTTGAGTTTAAAATCACTCTATATTATAGACTAGCGCATGAAATAAACCTGGGGAATTACAAATGTTTGGAAATCTGCAATTTAGAACATTTGAGAGAGAACCTTATTTAAAAGCGACAGTATTTTGCTTAAAGAATGTTTTCTGTATTTGTCTAGATATGAAAAAGTTCGGTAGTTCAACCGAACGGCAGTTTCGGCCGAACCACCGAACGTCTAAAAAATCGAGGTTCGGCAGAACCAAATGTTCGATACGCCCCTGCTTTTGATTGAGTAGTCCTTAGCTTCATTCATGGTTCCATGCTGCGCTAGGGGGATAAGTTATGTAAAAAGAAGTAATCAGCATTGCAGTGAAAAAACTGACCGACCTAAAAATTAAGAATCCCACCTAGCTTCTCTACATTTGGTTTTAAGGAGAGCATTTCTTCGAATAATAGCCTTGTCTGTGCTGAGGTGCGGCTACTATGCGGTGGCGGCTGTTTCCGAAGAAGTACGCTGCAAACTCTTAGAAGAATGCTAGCCTGAGATATGAAATGCACCTCAATGAGTTTCCAACTTTAACCTTACAAACGCTGAATCGTTCTTTTTGCAGCCAAATCCTCGACGCGCACCTCCTCACATGCTCTTCTGTCAAATTTGGCGGTGGCCGGAGTTGCAGTTGCCTCAAGAGATCCGATCTGTAAAGCAGTGTCAGTCTCCATACTCTGGAAAGGCCGAAGAATTCTGTGTCAATCCGTATCATTACGCTCGTGTCACATGCCCACCTTTGCCAACGATTATGGTACCGAGAATCGCCACACCACTCACCACCAGTCCATCAAATAACAGTAGTATGGTGCTGCCGATGAAGCAGGATCCAGAAATGTCTCAAACCAATGGCCAATCGGAAGAGAATGGAGGCCAATCGATGGACTGCACCCCTACGGTAAGAGTTAATTCCCGGATTTTATCGTGAACTGAGATCTGAATATTAAAATAGATTAGCTCATTTCATCCGTGACAAAGAAAAATGATATCCAAAATCTCCGGTGGAAGATGGATTTTTGAAAATGATCAAAATCGCCATATCTATGTTACGATTGATGTATTTTGAATCGTTGGATATCAGATAACTACCTGTATGACGGAAATATGCGCATAGACAATCGATTCGTCTCCGCTTCGTCGATTTTCATCACATGTCTCCTACAAAGAGACATCTAATACATAGTTCAATTTAAAACACATGTTCCATGCAACTAGAAATTACAGCAAAGTAATTCGAGATTCAAAGGTCAATGATTATTGGCAAGAGACTATAGACCAGTGGTCAAAAAATCAAGTTTGAAGCGGAGGCGGGGTGGCAAGAGTGGTGCGTTGCTCTTCTCATGTTGGAATGGTGCTCTGACCGATAGTATAAGTATCTGCAGGGAACGAGGCCGATGTTTTGATGCTCAATGTATTTGAAAACCATAGAAACCGAAATCAAAACAATGCAATTGAAAAGAAATTCACAAGTACTTTCGTGGCTTCTATTCATGCACAGCGATAAAATGATAATGGCTTAACGTCACTACTCTCTCATCGTATGACCTAGATGGTGCTTGACTTTGTCAGAGCTTTATCAGTGATCTCTCAGCCCGGATGCCCTTCTTGGGGACCCTGGGTCGAAAGATCGCTAGGCCAAGCACTTGGCCACTGTGCCACTGAGATGGTCAGCGATCAATGTGGAGGTGTACGCTTTGTAACACGACCACGAAAGCTCTCTTGTAGATATTTCTTATAGCATTGTTTCTTGTTTTTGAATTAGTAATCGACTAGTCTCCGTGGCGCAGTGGTCAAGTGCTTGGCGCACAGATCTTTCGGTCTAGAAGTCGAGTCCCGAAAGTGTCATTGGAAGTCGGCAGGAATGGCATCAGGGCTAAGAGATACAACGCTCCAGCTCAAACTAAAAATTCCAATAAATAACTCACGGTGAGCCTGAACAACATTTTTAAGGAAGAAAATTGTCCAACTTCAAATCCACTTGGAGAAGTTGCGGAGCAGTCTCCCAAATCAATAAAAAGTAACCGGAAAATATTTTACTGAGGTCTTTTTGATACAGGTCAAATTCAATTTTTTTGAAATTCAGATTTTGAATTCTCTTGAAAAAATTACCCATTCGTAAACCCACTTGAAAAGCGCAGCTGAACGATTCCACAAGCGATTGAAATAATCTTGGAATTATTTTATCGACGGCTTTTTGACACATAGTACAAAGTTTTTAAAATAACTTCTTTGAATTTCGAATTTACATTTTTTTCAAAATAAATAAACCCTTTCAAAAATATGGAACAACGGAATAGGACTATGCTGTTAGATGATTACAAGCTTGGAAATTACATGTTTAGTAATTTAATGACAAATTTAACAACACTGATAACAAAGTCTTGTTGTATCATGCGTAGAGCGTCGAATTACAATTTTCATTAAGAAATTTTGTCAAATATTAACTTGGCTGTGTTAAAGATCTTGCTGATATCTAAAGCACGCGATGAAACAAACCTAACAAAAAATATTGTGATCGATTGCATGGTCCTCTATGTTTTCGAAGCAGGTTTTTGAAAGGGTTTATCTATTTTGAAAAAATGTAAATTCGAAATTCAAAGAAGTTAATTTTAAAAACTTTGTACTATGTATCAAAAAGCCGTCGATAAAATGATTCTAAGATTGTTTTAATCGCTTGTGGAATCGTTCATCTACGCTTTCCAAGTGGGTTTGCGAATGAACAATTTTTTCAAGAGAATTCAAAATTTAAATTTCAAAAATAAATTAATTTGACCTGTATCAAAAAGCCTTCGTTAAAATATTTTCCGGTTGCTCTTAATCGATTTTGGAGACTGCATCGCAACTTCTCCAAGTAGATTTGAAGCTGGACAATTTTCTTCCACAAAAATGTTGTTCAGACTCACCGTGAACTGTCTACACGAAACACGATCTTGTCGCAGACCGGTACCGACACACCGGCGACAGTTCTCACTCTGAATACTCACTGCCTTCTCGAACAGATAGAAATTACAATTGTTGACGGAGGCGGCAATCGGCGAGGCGGAGAAATTTCTAGACAGAATGTTGAACTTAATTGTTGGCTTGTGAGAGACGAGAATGTGAGAGTATGATCCCATACCTATATTTCGAGCAGAGATAGACAGGTGAGTCATTCTTGGCCAAAGGCTAAGCCGACTTCTTCCTCTCTATTCTCAGTATTCTTTCCCAAAAGGCAAGCAGTTCTTCCTTCAGACTTGATCTCTTCATAGATCTTTTCTGCAACGACGAACAAGCGGGAAGAGATGACGACAAGACTGAGCGATGTCCTTTGCAGACAAAGTATCACGAAGAATTGCAGAATTTGATTTTGTTCGTCATATGAAGCCAGACAAGAGGAGAGACGTAATGAGATATCGAAATTCCATTGCGGCAGTAGTATTTGAATTCAAAAAACGACGTGAAAGCCAAATATTTATCTACGAGCTCCTAAAATTTTGTAATGCATTTTTCTTGATAACTGTCTTGCCTTTCATCTATAATGGGCGAGATCGGCCCGGGGGGGGGGCCATTCCCCCTTCCTAAAGTTTTTTCCGAATCAATCGTTGAAAATCGCGATCCGACATATCCAGCGTGCGAACTTTCTATGGTGACATTCATCTAAATTTATCAAATTTGACAGATTCTCGAAATTTTGCCCGTAGATATCCTTAAAGATGGTTTAGACAAGTAACCTAGCAATTGATAAATTTATCAAATCTCAACAGATGTAACCACCACGAGACATGTTTCGGCCTGTTGGGCCTCATCAGTCGTGGGTAGGTTTGAACCAGCGACGACGTTGGAGCTAGAGGACGTGCAAGCATACCCTCTAACCACAAGGCCACCGGACCATCTGTTCAGAGCGTGAATTAGCCAGGAAGGCACTGCTTTAACGCAGGCACGTGGAGGCGGACTGCATTCTGCAATCACTTAATACCGCATAAGTGATTGGTATTTTTGATTATCTGCGGTATTAAGTGATTGCAGAATGCAGTCCGCCTCCACGTGCCTGCGTTAAAGCAGTGCCTTCCTGGCTAATTCACGCTCTGAACAGATGGTCCGGTGGCCTTGTGGTTAGAGGGTATGCTTGCACGTCCTCTAGCTCCAACGTCGTCGCTGGTTCAAACCTACCCACGACTGATGAGGCCCAACAGGCCGAAACATGTCTCGTGGTGGTTACATCTGTTGAGATTTGATAAACCTTAAAGATGCCTTCACATGACGTAAAACTGGTTGAAGGTGCTGAAAAGTTACTTTTGACTACAAAATAAGAATGGATAAAATTGATTTCTATACATATTGTGAGGAATAAATAGCGGTAATAATGACTTTAGGCCCGGTCAAGAGGTAAGAGGCTCTTAGCTTCCCGTCGGATGTCCTACCGTTCGAATTTTGATCGTTAAAATCGACTTGGATTGTCGAACAGCTGATTTTATTCACATTCCTTACGTGCACAGCAGTAACCAATTTAGATTTAAAGAGAAACACATGTATCTTCAGACAGCAGACAAACAAAAGTCAAGGTTAATTTAAGTCACAGAAATTGACACACACATATATAGTGCAATTCTAACATACGCATATGAGGTGTGGGAAATCTTCATTTAAAAATAACCCTTCCAATGCATCTATGAAACGTTGTTCTACGATTCAGTGTAGTTGCTTACGATGTCTACGGTATAGCAGATGAATTATGATATGATTCATAGACCCATGTTTATAAAGCACTGTACTCATGAGAATCGATGCGTTTCTTTCAGCGTTTTCATACACAATGTTTGTGAGAAGTGGCAAATTCAGACCTTCGTGCTTTTCAAAACAGCGATTTCATGACTAGCTAAGTTCTTATTTTGGACAAAATGAAGAGTTCAAAAGAGTTTATTTACAATAGGTATGATTAAGAACAAAATCATGATGGAATTAAGACGTTACAATTACTTAGGTAGATAGTTTTAAATGATTAATTCATGATATTTCAAAGACTACAGTGACGAATCAGACAGTTAGGAAACTATTCTTCAAAACAAAGGCAATTAGTCATTGAGCAATCGTTCCGCTGTGGTGTGGCAATCTACACGTATAGCGACGCAAATTCATTTTGAATACCTCCTGTGATTTATCCCTTCTCTACATTTCCTAAGGTATGATTTCCATGCCTTTGATGATGAATACTGCTTAGCTAGATATCTGATACTCAAATTGAAATAGATGTTCACATGTACAGCCAGACAAATGTTCAAAACCCAGTTCTACGGAATGCGGTGGTATACCTAGCAAGCTATGTACTTATTTCTTAGCATTTAATTCGTGTTATCTTTCCGAAGATTATGAATAATTTCAAACCTTCATCTTTGACTAGCTATGTTCATAAAAATATGAAACCTTGCTGATCAATATCAATTGCTGATCCTTGATGCAATCATATGGAAATTAAATTTTGCAGTGATTTTATACTTAATCTTATCCAGGGTTGCCACAGGTGCTTTAAAGTGTTTTATTTAAGTGAAGATGCTTTAAAGTGCTTTAACCCATTCATTATGAAATTTGAATTTTAGGATGATGTCAGAAATGTGTGTGTATGCATTTTTGCCTCGAATATCATAACCAGAATACACAAGGATACGCATTTCACTGCTTTTGAATGTACTTTAAACTGCTTTCATTCCTTCTTTGTAGCTACCTTGCTGTATACACGATACACTTGCTGATAGCGAGCAGGTAATGCTTCTTAGGTCTTTGTATCTGAGATCTTTTAACGGACGAAGTATTGAAGGGTCCCATTTATGAAATCGAGTCATCAGTGGAGTATCATTTGAAGGATGAATTAGTTGACGTAGGTCACAGTAATTAACTATTAAGTCACACAAAAGTATTGAAGACTTTGCTAAATAACCACCTGAAAGAATTTTACTGTGGTATTCACAGATTCTTTGAAGTATAATAATAATAATGAAAACTTTATTGGTCAATACAACAAGCGGTGTATGACATGGTAACATCAGGCAAAATGAAGAAAATTTTATGAAGGAATTTCTGTACAAGGTGCTGTTGCGTCTCTTCAGTAAGAGAGCCGCACTAGAGAGGAATCCTCCGTCACATTAAAAAATTTCGATAACGGGTGGTTACATTTGTTTTTGAAATTTTTGAAATAAGACGTCTACAAATTCTATCCACCATGAACGAAAGAGAAGGCCTCTCAACATTTCCAGTCCAACGAATGGCTAGATGGTGAATCCTTTCAAGCTTGCGGTATTGAGAATTTGAAGGTCAGAAATTATCGGCCAACAATAGGCAAGGTGGCAAAAGACAAAACCGATGTAGGATTGCCAAACAATATTAGAAACATTGCAATTATTTCTGAATCTTTTTACAAGCGACATGCTACGGCAACCTAGTATTAACCAAATACTTGCAGTTGAAGCTTAGATAGAATAATTCGATGGCATTCCATTTTAGATTTTTGAGCCCCCGCATGCGAAAAGATCCACCGATTCTTGACATTGATGCATATGTTTTTCAACGACTTCCGCCATGTTGTGGTTTTGTGGAAGAGGATATAGACGCATTGAAGATGAAGAAACGTTTTGTAATGAAGGATATCCCTCATGTATGGATTCATTCGATGGCTGATTTCGGAGAAGAGCAACATGTTCGAGTTAACAATTATTGGACGGATGTGATGACAATTGAAAAGGAAGCAGGCGAATTGAAATTTTCCATTTTTGGCCAACGTGGTTAAAGCTTCTTTAGCGGCAGTGTCCGAAAATTAAGCGACAGCAGAATTTTAACGAACTAGCCCACATCATTCGGAGGGACAGAAACAGTATCTGAGCATCGTCACTCATGACCGTGAAATCTCATTTACAGGCACTTCATACCACATGCCACGACCATCCAGTCAGTGATTCTTTAGTGGAGGCTGTGAAAAGTTCAAAGCAATGTTTTGAGTCCCGTCTGGAGAAACAACGGGCAGCAGCCGAAGCGAAGTTGAAGGATGAAGAACAAGAATTCATAAAGCAACTCCGAGAAGACTAGATGAAGGATAAAAGGTGCAAAATTCTTGATGAAGCGGAGAAATCTTTATTTGAAAAGGAGGAGGAGGAAGCTGTCAAGAAGCGAAAGCAAGAAGAAATGATCCTAGCCGCTGAAAAGATGTCACAAGATGCATCGTCAATGCAAAGCTTGTGTGCTGAGGAAAATAAACTTGTTAGTGACTGTCTGCGTTCAAAAGCAAAACAGTTGCTTAAACAATCACGTGCCAATATTCACAGAAGTGTTGATGCTCTTAGTCCTGAAAGAAAAAAGGAAAAATCATAATTCGAATTAGAAAGCCCACATCACACTCGATTTTGGTCATTGTGATGCTAAAAAGATTTCCATAACTTCCGCTCAGCTTTTGTTTATTTTATCGTTTATTTCAAATTTTGTAAGGCGTGAAAGTTTATATAATTTTTATATATTCACCGAACACTGGTTAAAATTGCTCACTTGCTATCGAAATCGAGTTTAGTGGGCGTTCGATTTTAATTGAAGTATTCGTTTTGTTTTATGATGACAGGAAGTCGATAGCATGCGCAATTTGCATATTTCTGTATTTTTTTCTTTGTGATTTAAATTTCAAGTCATTAGTATTATATATTAGAAAATGCATGCATCTTCTGCAGTTGTCGCACACACAAGTAATTCAGAATTAAATTACCTTAATTTTGTTGATATTGATTTCTTGTATTTTATTGTTCAGAATAATGTTGATTATTAGCAAAATCAGTTTGATTCACTTTTGATTCAGAACAGCTAGAACAGGTAGTTAGTACATGTATGATTTGCGCTGTTGCAGCAGCTGTAGACAGAATTCAAATTTCTTACGAAACTCATGCCTCAAAAGCGTTCAGTTTTGTATCGTTAACTCTTGAAGAAATTGCCGTCGTTGCTTGTCGGAACATCTACATAACATTATCGAAAACGTGAGATGAAGAAATAAAGATCGTTGCGAGAATTGTACGAGTATATTATAAGAAAAAGAGTAAGAAAGTCAACTGTCAATCTCAAATCAAGGTTTGTTGAAGTTATTGTACTGATTTTGGGCGACATTTTTTGGTGCTTTATTTTCCTTTGTTTTTCAAAAACCTGGTAGCAACGCTGTTCCTATCCTATCATCAGACAAGTGAATACTCGATGCCCTTTTCGTTAAAAGTTCAATTTCGTCTCTCTGTGTTCAAAGGAACACCGTCGAATGGCGTCTTTGTTGATAGTCAGGCGTGTTCTTTCAGTTTACAACTCCGCTTCATTAACCGGCGCTGTCCAACGATGTGAGCCGGGTTGTTGTTTTCATATTTTGAATTCGCCACTCTGACAAATTCATCATTCGTTTTTCGAATTTGGATTTATCACTTGGAAGTGATTAATTCCAATCAGTGCTCTACCTATCTCAAATCAAGTATCCCAAAGTCAACAGTAAAGAGTTTGGACTGACTAGCAACGAATACACAAACTTCAACGGTTAGATTGCAGGCATGTCAAGTGAAAAGTACGTATTTTTACTCAATTTTCATCTGACAACAAAGGTCTGTCGCATCATATTGAACATCTAAAGAGAATGACTGATAGAGTATCGTTGTCAACTATGGGCCGGCGCCCCACAAATACATTTTAACCTCCTTGAACGGGTTGAGAAACGTGTCAAGAATCTTATGAGTGAAAAACTTGATAGCAGGTTGCAGCCTCTCCCGTCAGACGGGATGTTGCTTCATTCAGTCTCTTCTACAGATATTATTTCGGTAGAAGCAGCTCTGCAGTAAATGAGTGCGTACCCAAACCTAAGATCTTCTCCAGAAGCACACGCAGAGCTAATGCACTTACATACTATCATGTGAGCTTAGAACGCGCACGCACTGTGAGTCGCTCGAAAAGCTTTTTTGTTCGCACGGCACAGCTTTGGAATCAGCTTCCCCAGACCACTTTCCCTGACCAATACAATTTTGATACTTTCAAGAGGCGTGCGAACAGGTTTCTGATGGGGAAAGCTTAATCAGACTAGAAGATCCGTTTTTTCCTTTTATTTATTTATAATAGTACGATTTGTTACTTTTTCATTGAGTAACCCCTAACTTCGTTCATGGCTCATTGCTATTATAGGGGTGAAAATCCTGTAACAAATAATAACAACGATCAAGTCAATGAAGGACAGTAGCACTTTATTGACTAGGTCACGCTGATGGTACAAAAGGAATGCTAGTAAAGGCAGAAGTCATCTCCAAGTGAAATCGATTAATTTGTTATTATAAATCATTGTCCTATTATTATTGACAGAATGCTACCAGCGAGACAGTATATCAGCATGTCATTCTCTTTAGATATTCAATATACTGCGACAGACATTTGTTGTCAATCTACAGCAATGTGATGTAGTCGAATGACAATTTCAATTTTGGAACGACCTCTTTTACTTGAAAATCATTTTCTTAGTCAAAAGCAACATGAAAATACCATGAGGTTTTAGTATTTACAGTAAATGGTCAAAATATCCTTCATCTTTGGATAATTAACCATTCACTATTCTCAGATGCTGTCAACTGCATTTGCGATGTTTTCATTTTTGATTTCAAGCTTTGCACCAATTTTCTCTTTGGTTCGTCACTAGTTTTGGCTTTCCATGTACCTGTCCTTCAGCACCACTCAAAGCCGGCAATTTCATAGCGTCAGGTTTATGAAATCTTACCGGCCAAACTATTTCAAAGCTGCGTTCAGAATCCCTTTGAAGAAATTGGGGTTTTCTTAAAGTTACGGCAACATGAAGAAAAAAGTGCGATGGTGCTCCATCTTATTGGAAAATTGCTGTGGAGAACACCCTTTCGATTGACATTGTGAAATGAAGTGATTCTTCAACAACAAAAAGTATTTGACGCCACATTAAATGAGAGACATTTACTTCACGAACTTATTCTTAGGAAGCATCTTTACTCCCAAAAATTTATTATGCCTCGAATCAGGACTTTACGCCGTCGCTTATTCCTTTTTGTATTTGTCTTCGCAACCGAATTTGCTGAGAAAACCCATGGCCCACTTAAGGGTGCTGAATACTCTCACGCAACCCATGAAGCTGACCTGCGCTGAATTAGACTTTTTCTGTGTTTTTGACTTGTTCTTCACTGAGTCTCCAAATGTCTGATTTTTATTTGTTATTAACACATTATTATTATTTCATTACAATTATTGCCGTTGACAGCGTCGGAGAAGAAAAATCACTCAAATTTATGGCACAGAAAAAGCTGTCCACACCACAACACGTGATGATTGGAGAGAACGAGTCAAAGTCATGGTAGGCTTTTCACTTACCATGTGATGCAATTATGCCCATTTATAGAGCCATCTTGTAAAAATGTTGCGTAATCGCTACAAATAGAAAAGAAAAGAAGAAAAATATTTTTTTCAAGATAAGAAATCAAAAGTAATATATACAAGGAATCTAGACAAGTCTGGTCGCAAGATCATTCAGTCCGCTTAGAATGGAGGTAGATGGCACGAAACAGCTCTGTCTCCTTGCTGTTCTGCAGTATGGAATTAATACTCGTTTGTTTCTCTTGTGACAAACAATGTCATACAACGGATGTTTCACACCTTGACATTTTTCAAAAAGATTTTTATAGGCATTCAGGCGCATGTTATGAAAGTCAGAAATGTCAGTTGAGCATTTACAATTATTGTGGCAAATAACTTTACGTGCACGTTTGCGCAATTTATCAATTATTGTACAAGTCTCAAAACTCAACACACCGAACAAAGTCGTACTATATAACGTGATACTTATGATGGTGCTGCTAAAAACAAGCCATAGTCGTCATGAGTAAAAATTTCTCTTAAAACTTTGAGAACGTAAAAACGTCTTGTAGAGTGAGGCTAAGTGATCAAAATGAGAATTCCACTTCAAATCACACGACCAAAAAAACACATGGAATCTTGACTTCGGCCACAATCATGAATGGAAAAGGAAAATATGCGCTGAAATTCTTTTTACATAAACATAACGCTTTTGTCTTCGACTAATTTAACTGCAAACAATTTGCCTCTGCCCATGATCTAATATTATACAATTCAGCAGTAATTATTTGAGTAGAGTTCAAAGCATCATCTTTTCTAATAGGAAATATTTCACAAACGTCATCAGCATACATTGTCATCATAGTCCACAAGATATTGGTACAATATCACAGTGCGGGACCCAACAGTGATCCCTGATCGGTGCCACTTGTGACAGGCAAGACATTCCTCAAAATATTACCGATGCGAACATGTTGACAACGGTCATCAAGATAAGAGCAAAGCCACTTGATAAAACCATGTGGATAATCGCCACGGAACAATTTCTTCACAAGAATACTGTGATTTATGGAGTCAAATGCCTTAGAAAAATCGTAATTGATTAGCATGCGACCTCCAATATGTGGACTATCAAGATAGGCAGTAATTATGTCATGCATCTTTATCAGACAGCTAGTTGTGCTCGACTTCTCTTTGTATGCATATTGAAAAGATGGAAAATCACGCGTTAATAGCTCACGAGTACCCTTTGAAATCTGATGTTCGAGAAGTTTCGCAGGTGTGCTCAACAAGGTTATAGGACGCAGTTGTTCAATAGATGGTGAACGACATTTAGGAATCGGAGAAAAACACAGTTCTCTAAATGTGAATGTACTTTACGCTCCAGAATTGAACAATTTATCAAATCACACAAAGGTTCTGAAGTATATAGTGATGCAAGTTTATAAAACTTGTTCGGAATCTCATCAGATTCAGTCGCTTGTTTACATGACAATCGCTCGAGAAAACAAAATAGATGGCATGGATCTGCTAAGGGATTCTATTCATCATCATCAAAATCAGTACTGAGTGACTTATCATCCTGAGTGAAAAAATTAGCAAAATGTTCACTAATTGCATCTGCTGCACATTCAATATTAGGATAGTTGATTAAAATTTGTGAAAGGGGATTGTTCATGAATTTTCCTTTAACATCATTTACAACATTCCATGTATTCTTTGCTGATGTCTTGGAGTCCTGTACCCATTTTTGCTTGCATTTGTTGACTTCGACTTTACATTTATCCTTGTAGTGATTTTACAATGGAAAGCTCTTCTCACGATAAGCTTACCATCTTTTGTTAATGAGATTATTTAGGTGAGGAGTCATCCACGGGATGTCATTGTCACAGCACTGCATGGAAATACAGATAAACAATCAAAAAATATTCGATAGAAAATTTTTCATCTATGTTGGGTTTCACAAAAAGAGAAGCTGTCCAGTTTGCAAATAAAAGTGCCGACATATCTGTCTCTGTCACACACAACACGATTTTGTCTGAAAATTAACTTGTCATCTTAGATGCCATGCTATTTATTGACGGATATCGATAACAATAAGTACAAAAGATATACAAGCTAATTGTAGAAAGATAAATAAATTTTTTCTTGTATCACTAAAAAAATGCACTTCTTGTCATCTTTGTATATAGGTTGAATTAAAACTTGGCTATGGGAACCATGTCGACGAGAAGATAGAGGTGGATCAACCAATGCATTCTGATAAATATCACTCAAGTTACGACTGACCATTACTTGATCCAAGATGGAAGAACCTCGTGTAGGTTCTAAGACTTTATCGATGCGATCAAAAGAGCACTTAACTTGAGATGAAGCAAAATATTCAAATCTCCTGCAATGATCACACTGACATTCGTCAAATCACTTATAATACAGTTAAGATAGCTGATTAGTGAGTCAGAGGTATCGTGCAATTGTGACATAGTTAAACTCTGAGAAATGTATAATGCAACTAAAATGTGATGTTCGTTGTTGTACTTAAAGTATAAATACAATGATTCACAAAAATCAGTCACATATGCCAGACGTTTCACAAAAATGCCACAATTAGTCCAGACAGCCGTCCCACCCCCACGATTAGTACGATCACACATGAAGATGTCATAACCTGGTATAATGAAATATGAATCATCATGAGCGTCGCTCAACGCAGATTCGGTAACAATTACGATGTCTGATGATACGTTGAGCGGGAGAGTCGTAAATGCTCTATTTTACCTATTGTAGCAATAGAACGTGTATTCAACAAAAGGATAGCTGGGACAGAAGGGAGTCACATTGATCGAAGAACTATTTTACCTGAAGGAAAACATTTTCTCCAGCTTCTCGACGTCGTTGTACTTCGAATCGCAATAGACGTTCGTGCTCTTATTGTCTTAGCGTTAAATCGTGTTTGATGTAAACTTTCTTGAGAACATGCTCATTGGGTAGTCAGCTTAGTTTAGAAGCATTTCTCATCAAAACAGTTTTGCTGGCAGCTGAGTCAAGGATTGACTTTAATGGTCTCAGTCTTTTACCTTTGGTGCCCAACCGAAAACACCTTTTCAATGCTTTCATCATGGAAAAGTACATATGTTCACTCCTTTATATGTATTAACCAAAAATCGAAGTTAATCAGAGAAAATTTACAGAAAACACCTTTGAATTATTATTTTATCATTTACACCCAAGGCAGAAAACAATTCACTTAGTCTCCTTCTGTCATCATTATTATGAGGTCGACTATCAGAATCACTATCTCCCTCAGAAAGCCCAAAGATGATTGCATTATCGCTCTTCATATCACGACCGTAAACCTCATCTATGATCTCAGATTTCGGGTTAGTTTCAAAGTTTAAAGGATGGTCGCTTAATTCAGTTATGTTCTTCTGAAATCTCTTTCAACTTCTGCAATTAAACGCTTGCTTTATCGTAGAAGATCCGCTTTTTTCTCCAGATATCGCTTCAGTAATAGCAGTCTTGATCGACTGAGTATCCACAAAAGACGGAGTTGCTGGAGAATCAGCTGTCTCTGGCATCTTTCAACACTCAAAAGCTGTTGTTTGGACAATTTGCTCGATGCGACGAATGCTGTCGAAGGTCAGGCAGTCAGAACCATTAGAAATTGATGCCACAGTTACATTCGTAATGTCAACGTCAGCAATGTTACGTTTTAGTCACGTGAAAATAATCGATATTTGAGAAATTTCGCGACACGGCGCCAGTACTATAGCAGTTGATAACAGCTGATCAATAACTCGGTTGACGAAACCAACCGCTGCAACGCACAGCAACAGTCGAGAAACCGAAAGATTATAATTTGCACACGTAACGCAGCGACGGACGAACATGGCGGTTAAGTTTTCCAAAAATAGATTACACGGACACTACGGAATTCCAAGCAGCAGAAATGACACAGGAAGCAGCACTAAATTCTATTCAAATGAAACCACTGATGTCCAAGGAAGAAAGCCAAATAATATCCACAGGAAGGAAAATCAGCAGTAGGATGAATAATCCAGCATCCTGAGACGAACAGATTGATGCCAAAAATTCCACAATCACATGTGAAAGAAACCATAAACAGCAGTAAAATTGTTTACCGCAAGAGCATGCAGATAGTGCGACCACACTCGTTGACTGCTGTCGATGGTGTTGTAAATAATGTTGTGTACCAAATCTGTATTGCTCATTGATCAAATCCAATTCGATTATCTTTATCATCTGAAGTGATGGCCCGACGCAAGGATAAGGGATAAAGAAAATGTCTTAATTTGTCTTTCAATATTCTATGAACATTGATCTCGCGGAATTCCAGTCAGAGAAGCAAATGCTGTAGCTGGACAAGTTCCATGAACTCGAAGATTGAGCGACATCACACTTGTAGCCTATCCTCTGCAAGAAAGTGCATGGTTTTCATCTTCAAACTTTTTTCCTTCTTTCTGGGGTATCAAAGAAGGCGACTTCAAGTCTTTTCAAATTTTGAAATTAGACGTGTGATATTGGAGTGACAAATGCATCTCTCCTATGTTATGTGCACACAAAGTTTGAGAGGCACATCTTTCATTCGCATAGAACAGTTGGACAATTTCTAAGTGAGCCGATAGGTTTTCCTGATTCTTGACTAAATGATAGCTTGCAATTAGCCATCAATGAAGTTTTCGACAACAGCTAAAATTTATCTTTGTAATGAATATTCAGAACCTTTTTGTCAAATTGTATGTGGTGTGCTTTTTAATTGCTGACCAATCATAGAAGTCGCATTATTTGTGGCACGCAACATTGTGTTTATCAGATGTGCTTTTGATACTTTTATTACAGGCTCACACCTATTATATTGATATAAATGGCAATATCACTGTTTGAAGATGAACGATTTTTTGAGAAATTTCTTTAAATACTAAAGTCTCATGATAATTCTTTCCGCTTTTCGGTCAATAATTCATTTTTGAGCGCAAAGTCTCGTTCTCACACAAAAATGAAAAACTGCGCTAATTTTGGGACATTCTGTATTTTGTTGATCTAGTCACGCCGCTGTTCGGCTGCCGAAATGAAGAGAAGACGCCTCATTGTTCCACCTAATAATTAACCACATTATTCCTTCTTAAGTTGAACCTTCTATACAGAGTTTGAATCATCAGTGATTGCTGAATCGCGCTCAGACGACAGACATCTGTTGATATTGCGTCTGTTTACACGGACAACATATTACGCAATATGCTGGAATGGCATGAACAACATATAACTTGTATCTTCAGTTTGAGTCTTACCGGAGACGTAGGTGTTATGTAAATAAAGTTTGTGTTGACGAGCAATGCGTCGCCGCCCATGGATATGACTTAAATGTAATTCATGACTTAAAATTTCATTCTACATTTCGTGAGTATAATGATGAACACGGAGAACACCTCATAGCTTTTGATAGCAATGAGGCAGGGTTGTGCTGACTAAAAAATGTCAGTTCCTGCTATCAGGTCTCCGTGACACAATGGTTAAGTGCTTGGCTTAGCGATCCATTGATTCAGGGCAGGGTGTCTATTTTGCGGATTTGTCTGGAATTCCGGATTTTTTTGAAGATTTCACTGGGTCTCCAGATTTGACGAAAGGTGGATTAAAAACAAATGGTTAGGGGGTAGGGGTTGCAGCTTCTAACTGGCCGAAAAATGGTTGTCATGTCGGACATATTTTATGTATTGTCTCAGTTTAATTGCATATTTGAGCGTTACATGGATGATCGAAGTTTAGTACAGATCATGCACTGCATAATAATAATGTCAACGTGACTACCTCATTGAAATCTCATTGTAATTCAGACCATTTTATATACAGTTGGCGCAAATTACTTAGGCAGACCACTTACTTGCCCTTTGAACAGAGGATGTAAAAAAGCATGACTTTGCTTCATGAAGAAAATTTTGTCTAGTCTCCCCAATATGCCGGTAGATTTGTCGCTAAAGATGTTTGCTGAGTTTGTTGCTAAAGGTATTTGTATTTGCAATGTACAATGCTCATGATCTGGCTCGCACACCTGCTCATCCTTAAAAATGCGTGCCGGCTCGGATGTACATTGTAAATACTTTAAGCAATGAATTCTGCAAATATGTTTAGCAGCATATCTTTTAATGGGGAGACAAGATAAAAATACCTTCAAAATGGAATGCATCAAGCTCCCGTCATCTGCCATCAACTATGTTCACTTAAGGAGAACGTCTTCTAATGAATGGTTCTGTGCTACTACTCTTTGCATACATTCACACATAATTTCAAAGTAAAAAAATAATCTGAGTAGATAAAGACGTCTTGTATCAATTACCTGAAATTAAAAAATGAATAAAGATGAAAAGAATCAAAAATATTTTTATATGGTCACCCTTTGCTTTGAAATGCCTATCACGTTGTCATCAGCTCTATTTACTCCTCGAGGATCCTGACTATTTCTATTGTTAACTTGGCGCAATTATCTTCCCTCTCAGGTTTTCAAATCTGTCTAAAATCTGCAAAAATGAATAAATCGTACATATTTTCTATCTACATACAACATTTTATGCAGATTAGACAAGCACTTTTTGCATGAGAGACGATCACGTGAGGTGTAGCGATGTCAGCTGCTTGATCTGACTTCAGTCTGTTCGACGCATTATTGTTACTCGTGTGTGCATTGTTCTCTCTCCCTCTTCGTCTCATCCACTGTTATTTGAAATCTTCCCACGACCACTACCTTGCCACACCTTTGTTAAGCCAAGCATATTAATATAAGGGATGTGGCCTGGTCATCATCGCTTCACGAGTTGTCGGGAAATGACTTTGTTGACCTCAAGTGCTTTCTGCTCAGACGGTGAAGTCATAAGAAGTCAGATCAAGCTGCCGGCATCGCTGCACCTCAAGTTATCGCTCCTAATTCAAAAGGTAATTTTCAGATTTGCAAAAATTTTGGTATGTGGGTAGAAAGTATCCTCACTGACTCGTACATAAAGTTTTGTGACGATTGATTCACTTCTACGGATTTTAGACAAATTTGAAAACGCGGGGGAGATGGCCCATAAGTACCCACTTTTCTTGCATAAAAACATTCGCATGAACAAAGCATAATCAGCTAGCCTTGAGTTGTACAAGTCACGTGATGTCATCCCTTCAGGTTCAATCTTATTGGTTCACAATCAAACTTCAGTCCACTGAAATACGAGACATTCGATTAAACTGATGTCTGCGTGTCTTGATTTTCGAGCCTGCGTTTCATGTCTGCGGATAAAAAAAATGCGGAAAGTCTCCGTTTTCGCAAAAATCTCCGGAGACATGTACGTATTTCGTTAAATTATTCCCGGAGACGTCTCCGTACGAAAAACCGAGGAAGTATTAACGAGGCTTAACTCGCGATTACTCTTATACAGGATTTACGGAACATAATCTGTAGAAACTGAATTCAAGACAAAAATACTAAATTGCATAACAACGCGATTAACCACGGTGTTCACTTGAGGTGAGCGCTTAGTCCGTGATAAGTAAGGGTTGAGAATCACGGGTCTATGACCTGCTGCCGCTTGAAAATAAAGCGTTTGGTACTTCTATTCTCTCCCCCCACATTTTTCAGATTTTCCAAAATCATCAAATTTCGTCAAAGTTAGTCACATTGGGTTTAGAATAGACTTGATCTGTCACTGAGTGGTAGCACAACACCACTGAGAAGTCTTACTTGAACCCTGGGATGAAGGATTGGTCCCTTGGATACTCAGTTAGAATACAAGGTACAGCTGTGATTGTTGTCTACAGACAAATGGCGATCAGTTGTCTAATTCTGGGGCTGTAAATGTTCTACAAGTCAGATAAGAGGAGTTTTACACACTCAACGCTATACCACGTTAGTGAGAACAAGTAGGAGCAAGAGAAGATCGTTGAAGATGCAGCACCTCTGGTGTCAACAACAGAAATGTGGGGGGGGGGGAGGAAGAATAGAAGTACCAAGCGTTTTTTATGCATCACCCTGTATGTCAGCACCGTCCAAGCCCCTAGTATGGAGGCGCAATGACGCCAAGCCATCACATTTGTGCTATAATTTATCAAATTTTATCATCATCTCTTGAGAATTCACCCTCGAAGTTACGGCACTATAGTAAAGGTTTCCGCTTTCAAGTTATTGCTTCTGTTCAATATAATCTCAAATGTTTTTGTTCCTCAGGTTTGCCCTCCGAATAATGCAGACTATCCTTTGCATGCGAATATCTACTCACAATCGAGCAACATCGAAAATTCATCGAATTTGGAGTCTCCCACTATCCTCAATTGTCTGAATATGCCACTCGAAGATGGAAATTCACAACACGGTGAGTCAGCACAGCTGAATATTACGGCCACACACAATTAACATCAAAAGAGAACAAGACAAGCTTCAACCGTAACACACTACTTGCATGTGCCCATAAAGTAGCCCCATCAAAGCTCAACCACACTCTTCATGCCGATCTTTATGAACACAGCGCAAAACTCTTGCTATTAGCTACATTCCATGAAACAATTTGCCTTACCCAGTCTGCTGATTGTAGATACAATTGAACTATTGGGTGCACAGAATCTGATTGTTTAATCGTATCACTTTGCTAGAAGTGCAAACTGATTCAAAACAATGGCACATGCAGGAACCTACTAAGTGAGCAAAAAGAAATTCTTAATGCGCGTGCAAAGATAGGAAAAATAGTCGTGCGCTTGCGGATTGCTGTGAATTCCTTCAAATGCTCCGATCGCTACGATTCCTTCAGATTCGAAGAATTCAGATTATTGCGCAGAAGCTTTCTCGATAATGTTGGGCCTCCTGTCATTATTAAAAAATGCTAGCAGGCACACGAAAAAACGTTCACAACCTTCTCTGTAGAATTTGACATTGACTGTGTCTCTTTGCTGTGTGATCCGGTTGATAACAGTCACTGAAACTTCGCATGCTTTGGCGTGTTTGATGTTGAACTGGTTGCTCATTGTTCGATTTCTATGGTATTATGTCAGCAGATTGTGCCATTTCATTAACGTTGCATGTTCCAATGTTTCCTTTCTAGTCAAACAGAAGAAGAGACGACCTGTCTAATTCTGTGATTGGGTGTGGTGGTGGATAGGAGTCTCAGCTGGAATGACCATATTCAACAGAGAACAAAAAAGGCATTATTTCGTCTTGTATCCCTAAGGCCCTTGAAGCCATTTATGCCGCCAGAGTCCCTTGTACTAATTCATGATTGTTTAATACTAAATGTGTTCGAATACTGTGCCCCTCTCTTCACATCCTTCGAGTAAATCAAGAAAAAGAGTTAGGAAGTATTCAGAAGAGGGCTCATAGAATCATTTGCGGACGTCACTGTAATTGCAGTAATTTCGTTCCACTTGATTATCGATGAGTGGAACAAGGGTTTAAGCTTTTTACCAACGATCGCAATGATAAAATGATATCATCAAAAATTTCTTCCATTATATTTTCTAATCATAGATTCTCCGCACTTTGTATTGAAGCAAATTTAGTCTCTTTCGTGTGTTCTACCCTTGTCCTTCCGTATTGGTTGATTCATGTAGCGAAAAGCAACAGGCTATTGTCTGTCAGTCTGTCTATCACACAGATTGTCAAACAAAACTAGTTTAAAAACACTAGTTTGAATATGTCTTTTCTGACTTGTCTTAGTTTCTATAAAACGAGTGCAATATCACCTTATGAATAAATTTTTACGAGGTTTTGAAACTTGTAAATACGAGTAAGGTCAAAGCTGGACATTTCGGACTTGGATAATTAAGATTCTGGTTAATAAAGACCGCCGTTTTCTGGGATTAACTCTACATGTACAGTGTATATCTCATATATTGCTGGTTACTTCAGACTTCCAGTATTCCTATGATTGAACATTGAACTCATTAATCACTGTTTTGATGTTTTTGAAGTCTTGACTGTCATCTAAATATTTTTGGCCTTTTTTCGCACTTTAGATACAGTTGGCCTAACCAATTGCATATTGTAGGTATAGTAGTAATTCGAGTGTATAAAGCCTAAATGAAAACTTGCGATGTCTAATGTATAGGCCACATCCCCTACCTAAGTTTTGATGTATAAGAAGCTTTGTGTGACTAAACTGCTTTCTTCGGCCTTCCAATATTTGGAATATATCAATGCTGCATGTAATGTAATTTCAATTTCCTTGCTAAGACCAGTAAAGGTAGAACGGCAGTGCAAATTGAAAAATATGGATAACTAGATCTATTTGTAGTGTAGGCTTACGTATATTTCACTAAAAATGGTATATTTTCATTATAAAAAATAAAATGATATCATTGCCGATCATAGCTTTTTATTGACGACGAATGATGACGAAAATCACCCCTTACATTATCTTACCCCGAAGACACTTTAATTCAGCGGAAAGTATTGTCTGCCAAAGATCACAACTAAACTTCTAAGTGATTCATTTCTGACAAAGATGAGCAAGTTAGCAAACAATAATTTCTGTCTCTCAAATGATTGACAGCACGACCTTCATTTAGCTTCATGATTCTCTTCTCAATGTTTGTTTTTGATTAACTTCTTATTGTGATTCTACTGTAACTGTTCACATATTGCATGGCCTTGCGATTTTCATTAACTGGGCGTCGACCTAGATAAATTACATGTTCAGATTGCTCACTAATCATGTCTACACATTTGTGAAAAGCAAGACATTCCCTGAAGATTATCTCACCTCCTCCAAAATGGGACAAAAGGAGGGAACCATCGTAGCTACTTACAACTGCAAGGCCATCACAGGTTCCCTCTTCGCAATACGCGTCCACAATCAGGTCACCAATCATCTCACAAGCATCATCAAGCTACAAACAATACAGAGCAAGACGCTCAGGATAGGCACTGGATGCACACGCGACACAACATACTCGTACACACAGCACATACTAGCAGCTATACTAGAAGCTAGGGGTCGGACAGCCTTTGCACACTCGTAGATCTCATCAAGTTAGGGCCAGTAGCCTCCAGTGAGAGCATTGGTGCAGCCTGAGGCGGACAGACTCGAACCCTGGACCTTGTGCACTTTCGCACCGAAGCTCCGCCCTTTTCTACCTGCGCTATCCTACCACCTGGATGCAACAATAGCCCTCCTCATTCCTGAACATCTCACATTACGTACATGCAAAACAACGAAAAGGCAGTAATGCTCTAACTCGGCAGCATTGCAGTAACTCGGCCTAGAATAGGTAGATCCCGAGAAAGCAGGACTTATCGACCCTGATCTCCAGCTGGAGACTGAAAGACAAGCCAGCTGCCCAATGCTGGAGTCGGACCCCCTCAGCGGCTTTCAGCAAGACATCAATATCTCCGAGACAAGCTCTGACGGATCAACAGGATCAACCCACGGGATTCTAAAGTAGCCGAGGCGAAAGCAGTCAGTACTACTTCTCGCAGACCTTTGAATATGAGTACCACATATTTTTCATATTGGGTTTGCAAAGAGCCATAAGATCAAAACGCTCCAAATATAGCGTAATTGTATCATCAACACACAATTTGCACATCATTTTATCACTTCAATGCTTTACTTTGAAGTCTACGAACTTTTCGCTCAATTGATAAACTGTCCTTATTTACATAAGGGTTGGCATTTAACCACTTCAAAATATTACGCGAAAACAAATTAAACTTGCAATGATATCCTCTAACGCATCATATTAGCAAATAACAGATAAAATCAGATAGGACATAATAGATTTGATGAACAATTCTTGATGCCTATCCTTTTGCATGATATCAGCTGCTGATCCAACCAAATTTCACTTAAGAAATTACACACTATTATCCAAATGCTAAAATTTAGCAGAAGGACGGGTAGGGTCACCCCAACTCAGGAAGCAAACTCAGGTAGAGTAGTTTTATTTGCTCCAATGTCAGCATCAGATGAATCAAGGTCAACACTTGCATCCTGAAATCAAAAAACCTTGCAGTCATTCAGGGACGGCGGAAGACGATGAAAGGGGCAAGGGCACCAAATCAGATGGGCACTTTTTATGTCTGAGTTCTCGACCATTGTATAGCCAGGGATGTCTATGAAGCATAGAAAGCGTTAGGGATTTCCAACTCTCAATCCGTAGGATTTAGCTGACGAATTAGGTTTCTGGGCATATGGCATTTATGAGTTATAGGAACCCTTGTGAGCAGTTGCACTAAACGGTCGTTAAATGGTTCCCGAATTTCAAGAAAATTATCTAAATGCAGATGTATCATTGTAATTATCAGATATTGGCATTGTCAAACAACTGAAGAACACAAATTTCCTCTTTCATTTCGAACGAAGATAGATGGAAAGTATTATATGATAATTCTGTTAGACGAATTGACGATGACCTCTCCCTCTCACTCCTCTCTGTTATAGATCAGAAATACCCGACCAAATAGCACTCATGAATCTGAAATCTTTACCTGATCTTTTGCAGCTGTGCAGCTGAATTTTTGATCAGTCGATTTAACCCAATTATTTCTAATAAACTTCAATCACAGGACGGGATAAGTAATAGATAGTTGGGCGTAGCTGAGGTTCGGCGATGTGTTTCACTGTGAAATTGTTTGAGATTTTGTGATCCTTCTGAACTGGTGAACAGAGAGTTCGATTTGTGACATGATTATCTGTCTTTAGATAAAGTATGGATATCCACCAGAAGACTTCATAATTTTGAAGTCCGTGAGAATACTGGTAAGAGACGTATGACAAATACACGGGGATGGGTTTCAAAAACAAGGGCTTTGCGATAATTGCTAGAATACTGCGGACTGTTTTTTTACGCGAGTCACCAGCATGTCCAATAATGTGTTTTCAGCAACATCTAAGAGATAGCAAAATCTTCATCACATCACACACCAAAACTTGTCCAGGAGAACTTGAAAAAATTCAGCTTTCCAAATTTCTATTGTTTCTGATTCCGATCCAATATTTTCGAAGCTTTCAATGTTTTCCGTCAATGTAGTTGGATGTGGAAATGGAAGAAAAACTCATCGATTGCTGTATGCAATTTCGATGATTACAAAATAAGTGATGCATTATACCTGCCCCATCGAATTCAATTTCAGATAGTTCAATCAACTCCAGACGAATTTTCGGGTCTGCCTTCAAATCTGTCGTATTTATCCATTCAGCTAATGATTTGATCGATTTGATAATATGTTATTCATGGTTTTCATAAAATAGAACACATTTCCCAAATTTGATAATCTCTCTAATATGTGCTAGCCAAGCATAGTGGGTGGAAATGAGAAACGTTATGTATCCGAGTATCCTGTCAGTTGTCAAATATGAATAAGCTTGAAGCAAGGCTACTTGGAGCCTTTAAATGTTCCGCACATTTAAATCAATTACACATTTTTCTTGAAAATGATTGAGATTTCAATGATCAAACATGTACATGTAGATCCGTGAAAACTCGATTTGATGTGTATATTGTATATAAGTCAATCGGTCATTTAGAGGCAAAGGAGGTCTACTGTGGAATAAATTGCAATGACTAGCACAGGGCTCCTTATCTTTAACAAGAGACCCTCCATTGTGGTGAAAAATAGAAAAGCGATTTCCGAATAGTTGGATGCCAGCTCATATGAAACCAATTTTCTTGCCACCAGCTTTAGCTATGTTGCTGATAGATGAACTAATAAAACAGACATAATTCAAAATGAAGAAATATTTGCCAATAGATTAAAAAATCAGGGTTCTTTTCTGTCGAAATAAACAAAGCCAAACGTCAAAAAGAGGAAACCATAAAAATACATAACTGATATAAGTAATGCTGCTATGCTGAATTTATATTTTGTTAGTGATAGCTAATCAAGAAATACGTTCTCGTTTTTCTGAGGAGTAACCTTGGTAGGCCTTTATCACAGTGTCTGAACAAACAAAGGCCGAACAGCAATCATAACAATTGTGACATTTGTAACAAATTACCTCATAAGTTCTATTGCAACAACCGCTTCTTAGTTTATTGTTTCACCTGCCGTATTTGTTGCCAGAAATATGTAGGGTGAAACTTTTCATTTAAGATTCAAAAAACACAAATGCAGCATTCAGAAGCAAGACAATAATAGCGCCCTTTCAAAACATTCCAAAGCTCATAATTGTTCTCTATCTATTGATGATTTTATCCTTGGCATAGGCCTACTTATCCGTTGCAATGATGCGATAGAGACCAAATTTATCAATCAATTCAAACCTGAACTAAACAGGAAACATAAGCACTGTTGAATGGTCTATTAATGTTTTATAGAAAGCCGATTTTAATGCATAGACGGCTATTTCCCGTGAAAAAGTCGGCAGGACGACGAAGCGTCGGGTGTCATTACAAGAAGTTTTTTCCAAAATATAAAGTCGTAAATTGGGAGTGAAATTCGGTTTCCTATTTTTCACCAAATGTTCAACCTCCCGTGTGAGACTATAAACCCTTCATACTGAAGACCCAGCATACGTGTAGTACTGATAAGGGCCCCAAAGCATTGAGGGGCACCTGATGCTAGTGATAGGGTTCCCTAGAGTAACAATGGTCATTTAATGCTGACCATTTTCAATTCAATTAATTCATTTTCAATTCAAAACTTATTACGATTGTCTCAGTAGTCGTTTGAAATAGCTACTGACGCTTTCAAGGATGAATTTTCCTCCAAATTCCGTGATGAATAGGAAAATCAAAATGTTCTCACCTTCGACCATTTGATAGCCACTTAGTATAGTAAACTTCATCTGAAATTTCTCGCAGCGTTTCATCAAACGTTTTAGAAGTACCACTCTACTATGCTTCCTCGTTTGATTTAGATATCAATATCAGCTCATTTTCATCATCAAGTCTACCGTCAGAAGATGCAGCAGTAAGTCCTGAGGCGATCACACCTTTACTCAATGGCGGGACGTTGCGATGAACTCGAGGATATGCACCAGGCTTCAATTTCCTCCAATTCTTGCTTTCACAGTCATTTGGTAAAAAGTAGTTATCGCAGACTTTCATCATCATGTCTTATACTTGATCAATAAACTTATGAGATCTGCACGACGTGAATTCACGAGCCATTTCTTCTGTAGATTTTTATCACATGGAAAACTTGATACAGGCACTTTTTTCAGCTCATCAGCCTTTTTTGTATCCATTTAAAGAATTAAACACTCGACGACAGTAGCTGAAAATCTCTAAATTCACGTCAAAAATGTACAGCAGCAGTACCGATCAATGTGAGACTTTATTAAGACAGTGGACTTATGAGTCACTCATTGAACATTCCTATTCGATGCCGGGAGTATATTGTAATTACTATTTTTACTATCTCAAGGCTTGCAACTACCTGTTTTAGAGGTACTTCATATCGGAGATATTTTTTGTGGCGGAGATATTTTTTCCATTTTCGAGAGTGGCAACACTGTTCTTCTGTCCCTGTGTCGTCGCTCCACCTCCCTCCGTTCTCTCTCTTCTCTCCCTCTGTCCTCTTTCTTCTCTTCCTTCGTCCTCTCTTCTCTGTCCATCCATCCTGTCTGTCTTCGCCCCCTGCGTTGTCTCTTCTCTCCGTCCTCTCCCGCTATCCTGTCTCTCTTCGCCCCCTGCGTTCTCTCTTCTCTGTGTCCTCCCTCCCTCCATCCTGACTCTCTTCTCCCTCTCTCCATCCTGTCTCTCTTCTCTCTCTCTCCATCCTGACTCTCTTCTCCCTCTCTCCATCCTGACTCTCTTCTCCCTCCCTCCATCCTGACTCTTCTCCCTCTCCATCCTGTCTCTCTTCTCCCTCTCTCCATCCTGTCTCTCTTCTCCCTCTCTCCATCCTGTCTCTCTTCTCTCTCTCTCCATCCTGACTCTCTTCTCTCTCCCTCCATCCTGACTCTCTTCTCCCTCTCCATCCTGTCTCTCTTCTCCCTCTCTCCATCCTGTCTCTCTTCTCTCTCCCTCCATCCTGACTCTCTTCTCCCTCTCCATCCTGTCTCTCTTCTCTCTCCCTCCATCCTGTCTCTCTTCTCCCTCTCTCCATCCTGTCTCTCTTCTCCCTCTCTCCATCCTGTCTCTCTTCTCCCTCTCTCCATCCTGTCTCTCTTCTCTCTCCCTCCATCCTGTCTCTCTTCTCCCTCTCTCCATCCTGTCTCTCTTCTCTCTCCCTCCATCCTGTCTCTCTTCTCCCTCCCTCCATCCTGTCTCTCTTCTCTCTCCTCTCCATCCTGACTCTCTTCTCCCTCTCCATCCTGTCTCTCTTCTCCCTCTCTCCATCCTGTATCTCTTCTCCCTCTCTCCATCCTGTCTCTCTTCTCTCTCCCTCCATCCTGTCTCTCTTCTCCCTCTCTCCATCCTGTCTCTCTTCTCCCTCCCTCCATCCTGTCTCTCTTCTCCTCTCTCCATCCTGTCTCTCTTCTCCCTCCCTCCATCCTGTCTCTCTTCTCCCTCCCTCCATCCTGTCTCTCTTCTCTCTCCCTCCATCCTGTCTCTCTTCTCTCTCCCTCCATCCTGTCTCTCTTCTCCCTCCCTCCATCCTGTCTCTCTTCTCCCTCCCTCCATCCTGTCTCTCTTCTCTCTCCCTCCGTCCTGTCTCTCTTCTCTCTCCCTCCATCCTGTCTCTCTTCTCTCTCCCTCCATCCTGTCTCTCTTCTCCCTCTCCATCCTGACTCTCTTCTCCCTCCCTCCATCCTGTCTCTCTTCTCCCTCCCTCCATCCTGTCTCTCTTCTCTCTCCCTCCATCCTGTCTCTCTTCTCTCTCCCTCCATCCTGTCTCTCTTCTCTCTCCCTCCATCCTGTCTCTCTTCTCCCTCCCTCCATCCTGTCTCTCTTCTCCCTCCCTCCATCCTGTCTCTCTTCTCTCTCCCTCCATCCTGACTCTCTTCTCCCTCTCCATCCTGTCTCTCTTCTCCCTCTCCATCCTGTCTCTCATCTCCCTCCCTCCATCCTGACTCTCTTCTCCCTCTCTCCATCCTGTCTCCCTTCTCCCTCCCTCCATCCTGTCTCTCTTCTCTCTCCCTCCATCCTGACTCTCTTCTCTCTCTCTCCATCCTGTCTCTCTTCTCTCTCCCTCCATCCTGACTCTCTTCTCCCTCTCCATCCTGTCTCTCTTCTCTCTCCCTCCATCCTGTCTCTCTTCTCCCTCTCTCCATCCTGTCTCTCTTCTCCCTCTCTCCATCCTGTCTCTCTTCTCCCTCTCTCCATCCTGTCTCTCTTCTCTCTCCCTCCATCCTGTCTCTCTTCTCCCTCTCTCCATCCTGTCTCTCTTCTCTCTCCCTCCATCCTGACTCTCTTCTCCCTCTCTCCATCCTGTCTCTCTTCTCTCTCCCTCCATCCTGACTCTCTTCTCCCTCTCCATCCTGTCTCTCTTCTCCCTCTCTCCATCCTGTATCTCTTCTCCCTCTCTCCATCCTGTCTCTCTTCTCTCTCCCTCCATCCTGTCTCTCTTCTCCCTCTCTCCATCCTGTCTCTCTTCTCCCTCCCTCCATCCTGTCTCTCTTCTCCCTCTCTCCATCCTGTCTCTCTTCTCTCTCCCTCCATCCTGTCTCTCTTCTCCCTCCCTCCATCCTGTCTCTCTTCTCTCTCCCTCCATCCTGTCTCTCTTCTCTCTCCCTCCATCCTGTCTCTCTTCTCTCTCCCTCCATCCTGTCTCTCTTCTCCCTCCCTCCATCCTGTCTCTCTTCTCCCTCCCTCCATCCTGTCTCTCTTCTCTCTCCCTCCGTCCTGTCTCTCTTCTCTCTCCCTCCATCCTGTCTCTCTTCTCTCTCCCTCCATCCTGTCTCTCTTCTCCCTCTCCATCCTGACTCTCTTCTCCCTCCCTCCATCCTGTCTCTCTTCTCCCTCCCTCCATCCTGTCTCTCTTCTCCCTCCCTCCATCCTGTCTCTCTTCTCCCTCCCTCCCTCCATCCTGTCTCTCTTCTCTCTCCCTCCATCCTGACTCTCTTCTCTCTCCCTCCATCCTGACTCTCTTCTCCCTCTCTCCATCCTGACTCTCTTCTCCCTCCCTCCATCCTGTCTCTCTTCTCCCTCTCCATCCTGTCTCCCTTCTCCCTCCCTCCATCCTGTCTCTCTTCTCTCTCCCTCCATCCTGACTCTCTTCTCCCTCCCTCCATCCTGTCTCTCTTCTCTCTCCCTCCGTCCTCTCCCTTCTCTCACCTCTACGCCTTTCCATCGCAGACAAGGACGGTGGTTGGTATGTGAATGCGGTTGACGATCAGTTTGGGAAGAAGGTAGCGGGGAAGCGTTCTGCTGCTGTTCTCTGTCTGTTCACAATCAACAGACATTAGCTGTATGGATGCGATGACGTCAGACTGTCTAGACAGCTGAACCTCAATTGTAGTACGTCATTGACAAGAGTTTCGCGTGCTTGTGACAGATACGAGACGATAACTGCTGATCTTTCTCACGATTCAACTGTCTGCTTGACGTTTATCAGTCTGATTACAGTATGTGGGATCTGCTGACGACAATAAACAGTAGAGAAAGTCTGTCTGAAATGTTGAGAATTGAAATTTTGATTCTGCGTTGATCTTTTTGACAGGGATTTGGCAAATTAATGTTTCTTTTGACATTGTTGAACGAGTGTTCTATATCTATGACATGAAACTTTTTCTTTCTAGTAATAAGTAGAAGCAGGCGACGAAAGATGATAAGTCTGTCCAGGGTTGTGTGATTAAATCTTGATGATGATGATTCGTGAATTCCGATCAGTATCTTGAATTGTTGATTTTGGTTGGAAAAATCAAGTATTTGATGGTCTTATATAATATGACAATATGTTAGATAACAACAATTTATTTCGTCTGTATTACACAGGCATTCTCAAGTAAATAGAAATCACTCCCTCACTCCACGATTTAACGTCCATTTCCCCCGTGTTTCAAGTGTTGGACGTCGGCAAACGTCGGTCCGTTTTGTCGGCGGTTCTCCACATGTTCCGATCTTGAACGTCAATACGCCCAAGGTTTAACGCCTTGAAGTCGGCTCGAAGGTTGTCGCACCACCTCTTCTTCGGTAGCCCATTGGCTTGCGTCCTTCTACCTACAGCTTCACTACTTTCTATGGCCAGGAATCTTCTTACATTCCTTGCACATGACCATACCAGCGGAGTCTTCCCCATCGAATGACAGCTCCCAATGGATGGATGCCAAGCCGTCTCCTGATATCCTCAGTGGGGAACGCGATCAGCTAGCCGCTTTGAACAGATTCACCTGATCATCGCATGATCGTGCTCCTCGTGATGAGAGGCCGCGAAAGCACTCTGGAGACCTAAATGAAAATGTTGAACACTGACGTTTTTCTGCATGCATATATCTAAAACTGCAGAAAGGTGGCAGACTCAAATGTGAGCTATCACTATTTTGATGTGAAAAGTAAATTATTTTGATTAGCTCTATGAGGCTTTTATTCACGCTTTTTACAGTATTACGAGCTAGACGGTGCATACTGTTCTATGTATGATTATCACTGAATATTTCAACGTATAAATTCGGGATCCTGACTACCTCTAAAGCTGCCTCAATACCGGGATTGTGATCCTCTCTGTTTATAGATGCTTGTAAATAATGGCAGCAAATCAGTTGAGGATTTAGACTCAACAAAACAGAGCAGCAACAATACGAGTATTTCTTTAACTGCCATATTGCATTAGGTGATAGTGAAATGTCATAAGTTGAGCGAGAAATGGTATACGGAAGTGCGTAAATCATATACCACGTAGGTTAGAGTTTGCTTATAAGCTCGTGCAAACATGCGCACCGTGTTTTTCATAGTGGATATCAGAAGACATATTCTTAATTCTAGTATGTGATGATCTTGCAACTATTCAGCGTCACAGATTACTCTGTCAGCGACACGTTAACTCTGTCAAAAATAATTTTTTTTCAATGTCCATAAATAAAATGTTTCAAGATATTTTCAATGGCCTACATAGTCCTACTGATGATATTTGATTTACTTTCTCAATCATTAAATTATTGAAAAATCCCCTTTCTGTAGAGTGATATTATTGTTTTATGCGTACATAGTTGCCGTGCTTTACAATCATAGTAATAAGCCTTGATGCCAATTAAATATCAGCCCTGTATGTGTCCTGTTCATTGAAAACGTTAGCCAGTCTGGTGTGAGTATGTATAGCTAGATTTTGATGCTAATATTTCTGAAGAATATAGGATATAGTCATCAATTCTATTCTAAGCAATTTCCTTTACTAACATTTCTCACAATGACGCCAAGCTTTTGTCATAACTCTTTGCTCTGCTACGAGTGAAAATTCTGCTAAAAAGATGCTCATAGTTTTGTATGTCATTGATAATACTTCCTGAATACATTTCATATGAGATGTTAATTATCATGTCCTTTATATTAAGATATGTCTAATAACGAGGAAGTTTTAGCTCATTTGTAATAATTGGTCAAGTGAAAATTCTGAAATTCTCCTCAGTAGTCTTTATTTGCATCAGAAAAGTTAAAAATTCGACCAAGTATATCTCTTTTAATTATAAGTTATCCCCGACGATGGTTCTATGGCTTGCATGTATAATAATTATACAATTACTGTCCCTCATTTCTTTTCACGTTGAATTACCTGCATTTCCCGTGATCATTTATATTTGATGCTTTAATACATAATTTCTATATGAAGGGTATGAATCCGGAATTAAAGCACACGGTTATTGACTAATAAGACTAGTGTATTTGTCGTCGCTGTCGTAGCATGGCATTAACATCATCAAGAGGTTTTTAAATGCAATATGGAGATTAAACAACATTGTGTAAACAATTTTTCTCATGAATTACACTTTGAATGACTTACTATACCTAAAGGAATGATAGGAGCAGCAGTCAAAAATTCAAATTTTTTTTTCGCGATGGCAGTTCAAAAAGTTATGTGAAATTCAGTTTAGCAAACAGACGTAAGTAGGGTTAGATTGCTTAGCTAATCTGAAGACTGCTATTTGATTTAGCATGCATGTGTAAATATGGATAGAGCTGTCTGTTACATTTGCTGCGAGCATAGAGACCTGAATTTGCTTACGTCAGTATGCTAGATTAAAGTTGTCTCTATGATCCGAAAAAGAATAGAGACCGCTGGTCGATATCTCCACTAATATTCACTTTTGAGTTAAAATGCTGGGACACGTGAAAGAGGATCGTGCTACCATGCTTTTAGTGCAAAACCGAAAATCGAAAATTTTGACTTACGTCAGTATTCAATCCTACCGACAGAATGATAGAATAATTACTGGAGAACTTTAAGCATTATCGGGACACTTGGTCGTATAATACCCCTTCCACCATAATCCCGGGATTAAAACCTACCTAGCAGCTCACGTGACTACAGAAATGGTTCTTTCGGAAAATAAGTTTTTAGACAATTCCCACCATGGATGCGAACCTCAACAGACCGATAGCAGCTACTAACCGCATTGGTCTGCAGACTTTGATACAATGATCTTTCTTCTGGTACTTACTTCTTGGTCTGCTATCAAACTATGCTACAGAGAAGTTGACATAAAACTCGGCGACTTTACTGTATCACCTTCCTTAAAAAGGAACACTTTAATTGCCGTAAAACCTCTATTTTACCGCTATGGCGCTCTATTTTTCGACTAGGTGGTCAGAGCTTTGAGAAGATAAATTCATAGATGAAAAGAGAAAGCAGGTAGCACATTTACACAATTAGCAAAAGTCACGAATACAGGGTGATTACTAGTAAATTAGGCTCATCACAAATTCAGCGTTGCCACCGCTGCGCGGATGATGGGTTTGAGGTGCGCGTGCGCGTAACCTGCGGAGATGAGCCTGCACCTGCGCGAAGATTGGTTTGACGTGCGCGTGCGCGTAACCTGCGCAGATGAACCTGCACCTGCGCGGATGATTGGTTTGAGGTGCGCGTGCGCGTAACCTGCGCAGATGTTTGGTTTGAGGTGCGCGTGCGCGTAACCTGCGCAGATGAACCTGAACTTGCGAGGATGAAGGTCTAAGAAATATATTCTTTTATTTTGGGTTAGAAGAGATATGTTTTTTTAAGTACCGTTGGCTTATTTCTTGTAAATATACAATTAGATATTTTTCTACTACATGTTGAACTACTATTTTGACTTTATTTAACATGATTCAACTATTAGGCTATCGATTAATGTGTAGGTAGGCCTATATCTGAAAGTGACTTTGATTTGATGTCCGAATTTTCTATCTAGTGTTGTAATAATAACAACTTAGTTTAAGCTCAAAACTCATTAGCGTGGAGCCTGCTGTCGATGTGGTTGAGCTAAAATGGTTATTTGTATCAAGGAACTCAAAAGAAACGAGTAGGTCGATATATTTCTTAATTGGCTCACGTGTGTGGAAGTCAGCTAACCAATTTTCCCTCAGGGACGAAGCCTTTCATTTTTTGAAGAGAGAAGTCGAATGATAATATAGCGCAAAAGTCCTTGTCAGTGCATCTAGGGCGTCCAATCCTTTATTGAAGTCCGATTCAAAACTTCATGTTTATAATTTGTATAACATGTACTCTTAGTAGTTCTGATATTCAATGAGGTTGATCATTGTATTAAAAATCAAATCTTTACAAAGAAATGAAAATCGGAAATGTCATTGAAATCACTCACAATCAAACAATAAATTTTAGCACGGTCAAGAATACTGATATTCATAAAACCTAGACCAAACTAGAAACAAGTTTTAAGCAGCAGAAAATTTCCTTTTGTAAACATTTTCCATGAAACAAATTACCAATCCACTGCTTAGTAGATAGTTTCCAGGAACAACGAATATGTTCCCAAAAGTAAGTGCTCACGGATACAATATCCTAGTATATCATAGGTTTGAGTTTAGACCTTCATTTATACTGCCCTGCATCGATACACTGTCTGCGCGGATGGGGTCTCGAGGCCCGGTTGGCAACGCTGCAAATTCACTAGTGAAAATCAAGTGACACATCGTTGTTGTAGCTGTCCTCGTCATTTTCATCAACGTCAAGTTGATGAATAAGTTCACGTCCACTGGTAATGTCGGCATTGGCCCGCGCTTGCTGGAAATGTTCCTGTCCAGTATGAATCGATCTGAGAGAATGGATCTTGCAATCCTCAGAGCAGTCTGGAGCGTTAGTCAGTCCGCATCCGTTGAACGACTTGATGATCAGATCCTTCGGCAGCTGATCCCAAGCATCGACTATCCACTTCAAATAAACTTCTATTGATGGTGCTCGCATGTTGCCGGATTTGGTGCAGCACTTCTCACCGTGTAACATCCAATTCTCGTAAAACTGTCGGACCTTGGCCTTTAATGGGCGCTCCAGTGCGTCGAGGGCCTGTTTGAACTTGGTGCAGCCTTCTGGAATCACCGCTGCATCAATCGTGAGCTTCTTCAATTGCATATCCTTCGACATGTGAAATTCGACAATCCATTCTTCCCTTCCAACGCCTAGAAAGGCGATTTCAGCCATAACCACTGCCAAAAAAGAAGAATTCTTCAAAGTGGCGTTCAGATGGAGGTACAATTTCACCGAAAAGTGTCCTATTTAAAATGAAGAAACAGACACTTTCTCTATTTTGTCTTCTCTCCGGCTTTGAGGATTACATGCTCTCATATGGCCTCCACTATCTTTGCTCATACTGGCGCCTCATTCGTAGCGGCACCTATAACTGATAATCCGACCTGCGCTCCTTAATAACACGCAACTCACGCACACCGAAACCTTACATTTGTCTTCCGTCGCTGAACAATAATTAATTGCTTTTCAAATCACATAGTGATTTACAGGTCGAGACTTAGTACAACTGATGATTCACTTTAACTTCGCAATTAAGCTAAGCAACGAAGTAAGTGCATTTATTGAAATGTAAATGGAAATCAAATATACTCATACAAAGACAGTGAAGCGGCAAATCAGTCGAAATTTAGACATAAAATGCTGAAATATAGCATGAAATGTTAAATATAGGAATCTACTCGAGTCCTCAACCTTTCCCATCATCACATCCTTCTCTAGACATCCATCACTTCTCGACAGATGGCCTACGTAGCTAAATTTCATCTTCATTATCGACAGTTACTTTACTTTATCCATTTAACGTCCTTTTCTCCACCTCCATTGGGTTGGACGATGATTCTTCATGGAATGCCTTCAGCTGTTCCGATTGAGGACGTATCGGCTTCCTTGAGGTCCAATTGCCGACAGTTAGCGGACACCTTTTTCCCAAGTCTTCTTTGAAAGACCTCTTGGTGTTGGTTCATTTTTCAAACTTTCTTCACCCAATCGCTGTTATCTTTCCGCACCACATGGCCGTACCATCGCAATCTGCACACCTTCATGGCCTCATCGACCGACAGAAGGTCTTCGCTGGCAACTCTATCTTCGAGAGCTGCTCCACACATCGATCTGATCATCCTTCTGTCTGCTACCTCCCTTCTCCTCTTTTCTACAGCTGTCAGAGCCCATGTATCACTTCCGTAGGTCATGCAGGCTCTGACGCATGAGTCGTAAATCTTTCCCTTCATCCAGTCTGGAGTAGCACGACTGGTCAGGATAGACGATGACTCTCGGAATTTTTTCTATCCTGATTGAATTCGAGCAGTCACAGCTGCCTCCATTCCATCACCGGAATCCAACATGTCTCCCAAGTAGCAGAAACGGGTAACAGTGCCGCTGCCTTCCTCCAAAGTAATTGCCTTCATTGGGCTTCTGCTTCTCCTCACCACGGCATCAGTGTATATGACAATAATTGCCGACTTGCGGCTAACATAAATGGTACTACATGCAGTGATGTACAGAGAAAATATGATTACATTTAAAAATGAAATAACCTAAAACATGGCACGAAGGATGACACTGGTAGCCGAAATGATCAAATGTCGATGTATTAGTCTGCTGGATTGAGTAAATGGAATGTGCTATGATGGAACATGCAATGCACATGATGGAAGGAGAGCGATATCAAATTGAGCCATTTCAGAATCAATAGCATTCGTTTAGTAATTATCTGTGCCTCAATTATTTGGTTTCAATCATATCTCATTCTTTTTATATGCTAAAAAGCAATTCCATCTGTGCTCATTTCAAGACATTCTCTCATTGTATTTCCGCACTAATATAGCACTCTTAAACAATAATTAAATAACTATTATCAAGCTGGAGATTCACATGTGTTGTTATTGTGAAATGAAACCCTTTCTCAATTTATCTGATAACTGGATCAGCGCTGCTTGCAATCCTTCCTGTCTGCTACATTCTGACTTGGATGAAATAGTCATCGAAATGACTGTTATTTATTATTAGTTCCTTAATCATAACGTGGGGAAGAAGCCAAGCCTGACACTTTCATAGAATACTGTTTATTCGATAATGATTACGAAACTGTCTGTCTGCTCTATCCAAGGACGCAGTAAATGAAGTGTTTTCATAGACAGATGGTCTCCCGCTTCAGTGTGATGTTCATTGAAGGCAGACTCTTAATCACATTCTTTCTCATTGAACCGTGTGTTTCCAAATAATTGTTTTTGTAGCAGTGTGTGCGGCGTATCGGTGCACTGATGAATCAGATATTTCTGCGTTCACCGGTTGTGGTGCCGGTGCATCTCGATGAATTTGATATTATGATTATTTCAATGATTAATTCATTCTATCTTAGTATTTTCAAGATCTTCTACCTTCGTCCAACAATTAATTTCTATCTTGGATATTTCAATTATTATTATGATGAACGAAATAATGGTTTGACAGCTATTTCTGCGTTCACCGGTTGTGGTGCCGGTGCACTTCGATCAATTTGATATTATGATTATTTCACTAACCGTATTTTTCCGTGCATAATGCGCAATTTTTTTCGAAAATTTCAGTATTAAGTTCGGGGGTCGTATTATGCATGACAACAGCGAAAGATAAAATTTCACTTATAGACCTGTATGACTTCATTACCGTAGAAAAATGAAAAACAATGGTATTCTTCAGCAAGCTATTTATCTATAAACAATCTACGGTACAAAACAAAATATTTTGGTAGTCCGATATTAAAGTCAAACGAAAGGTCAAGTCATAGCCACTACGGGTACTGTCCCATGTGTTTTCTGTTTTTAGTATGACTAGACGCGACAAGTATATTTCCTATTGCACGATGCATTTCAGCTAAATTTTACGTGAGTTTGGGGTGCGTCTTATACATGGGATCGTATTATACACGGAAAAATACGGTATAATTAATTCATTCTAAGTTATTTCAATTACTATTATGATGAACGAAATGATGTTTTGATAGCAGTAGTCCCCATATTGGGTGCTTGGACGGAGCGTCGTGATCTGTTAGTCCGGATGTCTCCTGATCGGAGGGTCGCTAGTCCAAGCACTTAACCACTGTGCCACGGAGACCATTCTTATATATTAGTCACTGAAAATATGGAGAGAATTAATCCAACTAGAAGAACAATTCTAGTCTAGTTTCTAATTCCGGACTATTCATTTCTATATCATGGAATGAAGCCTCATGAACGCTTCTAATTACACAGCCAATTCACGTTTGAGGTCTGCGTTCGTAATATGACCACGATCATCTTGTCATTCGTGTCAAGTTCGCGTTTTCACAATATTAGAGTCATGTCTTATTTTCGACAAGCATTCGTCGTAAATGTTTAGTTTGAGATAATTTGATAAGTTAATCTGCTCTCGCTATAGACAAGCTAACTAGAATCCATTTTACTACACGTCGATGAAGGATAAACAAACATCACGACCAAACTAGACTCGGCTAATTTTGCGATATAGTTGATCAATCGCGTCATGTGCTGCGCCCAGTACGCTACCCAGCTCTCGAATTTGCAGCTCCCGGATTGAGCAGAGCAGTATCCGCCATTGTATAAGCGTATTTGTATTCAACAACGGGGCTTACCAGTCTACAGCCTTTTGACAGCAATTATTTATCTTTTAATCCAGTTCAAACTACTTCGTAATTTCTCTATTCTGGCGTTCTCCAGTAAACTATTGTTTTGTGTTGAACTGCTAATAATAGCTATTTACGCAGCAGGTGTAAAGTATCCATCTTTATTGCATTTTTCGAGATTAGCATTTCTATGCACTAGCCCGATGGGTGCTGGCATATTTTGTCGATCGAGAATAATGCAATTGAGATGGATGTCTTGTACTGGCCTGATAATTTGCGCTTGTTGCGAAAATAACTATTGATGTTCCTAGTTGATACTCACAATTGACCTTCGTTTAAAAGAAATTTTGAGATCATTAACAAATATCAAATTTAATGAAATATTAAAGTATTAAAACAAACGATAATGTTCCCATTCAGACTGAGTGCACTATCATCAAGAGATAAATAAGTTGGCAAAGCAAATATATCCGGAATCAAAGAATCAAACCTGATTATTTGGATAGACTTGTCCAATGTTTCTGTATTAAGTTTGCTAATGACAGAAGTCTACTTTCCCTGCACTTGTGCGTATTTAAAGTGAAAATGCTTGACTTAATTAAAGATTCATAATTATCATCCTCATATAATCCACAAATGCAATTAAGATGGATATCTTTACACGAGTTGCGTAAGTAAGTTTATATCTCACAGTGCAATAATCTCTGGCTATTTTTTTCTTTTTTTTCATAGCTCAGAATATCTATATTTCAGTAAGAGTGTCAGTAAAGGTACAGTAAGTAATACATGCATATCATCAGTAGTATAAGACACGTGCTAAAGACCATTACGAAAAGTCAATTAAGAGTCAAAAATTTTAAACACCTAACAATCAATTTTTCTAAAGTCGGCTTCCCGACAGACAAATTCGATATCAACATTTTGTGAATCGTCGTTGAAATAGAGTGACCTAGATCCACGTAAACATAAAAGACAAGAACGTAACAGATGAAAGGACAGTCTAGTCCTCACCCAGCTGATGGTCTTGCTGTACTCGACATTCCTTTTTTCAGATAATTCTTCGGATAATCTTTTGTAGAATGCGCGACATTCTTTCGCCATACCACCGGTACATGAAAAGACCAACGGAGTAAAAGAGCCTTGATCTACTAACCATATTCTTTCGTTGTATAATCGCTTCTTTGATTCTTCATGCTGCCGATGAGCAGAGGAAAGTTCGAAATCAAGGTTAGTCTTGGCTAGCGGGTTGAGCACCCTTACAATATGCCATTTGTCCCTCGATCCAGACACCCCTGGTTGCTATGTCAACACGAGCTTCATCGGTGATAACAGTGCTTTTCGGGAATGATTCTCCTGATAGTGGAGGCTATCCTCTGGCTATTGCTTCCATAATAAAGTTGATGTTTTCCAAAGAGTACATGAATTTCAAGGAGTGCAATAAACCGTCTTTATTGCACTCCTTCATTGAAATATATTATCACATAGAAAGTTTTACATTCTCTAAAGCGATAAATCGAAAATAACAAATATTTGCAATGCAGGTGATAGTCACTAACAGGAGGCTTTTGTAATTCAACTCTAGCTGAAAAGGCAAATGAGGACTCCTTCTTTCTATTAATCAATAATCGACGTATAATAAAAGGAAATATACAATTTATATTTCTCTTTATTATATTTCGATTTTTGTCAATAAAAAGAAGGAGTCCTCACTTATAATGAATGTTTGCAATATCTTGAATTACTAGAGCGGAATGAAGAAAATCTGAGCAATGATGTATCATCAAAAATAGAGAAGTATGATGAAAAAGTGATTATAAAAGAACACTGAGACAACGAATGTGTCACAGTGGAAACAAATAAAGAGCAAGAAAGAAGACGCTGCAATGTTCATTCAGATAATTCAACGCAAAACGAAACTAAAAAATATCCCACTCAAAACACGATTGAATCAAGTCAATTCCATCAACTCCAAAATGAAAGAGGATTCCTTCAAGAGTGAGCGTGCCTGCACTTCTGTATCGGTGTTATAATTTCCATAGTTTCTGAAAAATAAAGTATTGCTACAAACGTGTTACACTGCTCTAAAAAACGATAAATTCTACATGAAAATCTCAAGAAATGCCGCTGATATACAATTCCACAACAAACAGAGGCGGATTTTCGACAGCTATAAAATTTGGATGGTCATAAGATTTTGAGGTGGTCTCCGTGGCACAGTGGTTAAGTGCTTGGCCTAGCGATCTGTTGGTCCGGAGGTCGAGCCCCGAAGGTGTCATTGGAAGTCGGCAGGAAGGGCATCCGGGCTAAAAGTACTACAACGCACCATAAGTCTGATTATGTCAGCACCGTTCAAACCCCAAGTATGGGGAGTAGTGACGTAAAAGCTTCATAGATTCTGAGGATCATGCGAAATATAAATGATTTTCATGTTATAGTTGTACGGTCGTGCTCGTATTTCGGCTCAGAGTACCCTGGCTCGCAATGCCTGTTGCAGCAATGAACGTTATGTGATAGAAAGTCCCCTCCCCTAATGGTGTTTCGTGATGGTTGCTTCTACTCCCCTCCCCCTGTACCCCATCACGTGATTTTGGCTGTTGCTATACCACACCCGTATTTATAAGTTTATCAAGTGCAGTCTCTCTGTTCTATCCGTTAGACTCTTCTGAATTAATTGTTCACAACAAATGCTGCAGGATGTCATCAATATGATTATGAAACGTTAATGAGATGTTATTGCATTTTGGTCGAATTGGTGACATGGGGATCTTCAACCTCAACCTTTCGCTCGCCAACGAAATTCGGAGGAAATCGGCTAACTCTGTCGGAGGGGCTCAACGGATGTACATCGGCAGAGCACTCTATAACTTGACTGCATCAAGCTTAGTGACTGTGTTAAATATGAAGAACGGAATTAATCAAACGCATGGCTTTTTTCTCCTAATTATGAGGTGATATAGATGTTAGTAAATCAGGCTGTCTGCTTTGATAGCGCAGTTAATGGCCCTTTCTGAATCTGTTGATAAGCTGATATTATATTGACAAAAGCAATTAGATGATAAGATCAGAGCAATGTGAAGTCTGTCTGCTCAGATGCCTGTTCTTTCTTTTGCTCAAATCCCTGAGTTCTGTCCGATCATCAATGGTGATTCTATGCGAATTTTTGGCTTAAATGTCTTAAATGACTCATTCCGTATTTACAAGTATTATTAAGTCCACCATTTGTCCTCTGATGGAGTATTGTTGTCATCTCTGGGCCGGCGCCTCACAAGCACATCGTAGCCTCCCTGAACGGGTTGAGAAACGTGTGAAGAATCTTATGGGTGAAAAACTTGTTAACAAGTTGCAGCCACTCTCCGTCAGACGTGATGTTGCTTCACTCAGTCTCTTCTACAGGTACTATTTCGGTAGAAGCAGCTCTGCAGTAAATGAGTGCGTACCCAAACCCAAGATCTTCTCCAGAAGCACACGCAGAGCTAATGCACTCACATGCTATCATGTGAGCTTAGAACGCGCACGACTGTGAGTCGCTCGAAAAGCTTGTTCGTTCGTACGAAAAGCTTCCTCAGACCACTTTACCTGACCAAAGCAATCTTGATACTTCAAAGAGGCGTGCAAACAGGTTTCTAATTGAGACATCAGAATCAGATTAGAAGGTCTGTTTTTCTTCTTTTACTTATTTAAAACAATGCAATTTATTACTCTTTTATTGAGTAACCCCTAGCTTCTTTCATGGCTCATAGCTGTGCTAGGAGTGAAAATTCTGTGAAATAACAAGTCACATAAAAACAAGGATGATGAAGTCATTCATCGATACCATTATGCGGTGAGCTGATCGAAATCCACCAGCAAGAGAAAGGCATTCCCAACCGCGGAACAAAAGACCTCAGAAGTGGTACAATGTAGAAAATCAACAATCAAGAAGACAAAACATAAATGTGTGTCCTATTCAATATGTGGACAACATCCTCTGTTTTCAGTACGCTTGAAATTGCCAGGAGTGTTTTTAGCTGAACCTTTGTTAGTCTGAAAATTTCATTCATCGGAACTCCTAATGAGATGCACTTCAGCAGACTTCAACTGCTTCTCATAAAACGTTAATACGATAAGATGCTTATGCTATACATGATACGTAATGGCTTTTATAGTGAATGCCTATAACGAGGATATCCTTTTCTCATTTATTGGTTGAGATAAGCATATTACAAAAGAAGCTGATGCCTATACTAACAATTTCGACATCAAATTGTTAGCATGACACAATAGAAACACTAACATTTCAATTTACAATGTTTTTACAATGAGATTTACTATAAAATCGCATCATATGATTTGTCTACTCAGACAGGCAGGTGAACGAAACTTGATGGTGAAAAAGCTGAACAATTGAGTGTTAAAGAAGTGTAGATGCTGTGCTGATGATCTAAACTCGCAAATCAATTGACGCGGTATTCCATTTTCTCAGCGCTGAGTTCTCTTTCTTAAGCTACGTTCACACATGAGACCTGAGACTGGCAATTATCCAATCAAACGGCAAGATTATAGTTTCCGTCATCGATTTCAAACGTCAATCAAATTATGCTGCGACTAACTCCACGTAGTCTGAACAGTCCTGAGATATGCCTGAGACCCACTGACTTCATCCGTTGTCGTTACTACCAAAAGCGGGACACTAAATAGTCAGAAGTAGAAAAAACATGAAAAACAGCAGACTTGCATCTACATGTTCGTAAAGATACGCAATAGTCAACTTAATGTCAATGCGTTGAATCACGACACGCGCAAAATTTCAACAAGCAGGAATCTTTTGATTAGGATTTCTTCGGTTAGTTCATTCCCACGTGCATGCCGAATGACACCAGTGTTGTCAATTCAGTTTTTCAAGAAACTCAGTTAACCGAGTTTGCCGGAATATTCCAGTAATACTCGGTTAAATCGGTTACAAAAGAAAAATACACCAGTAGGCCGAAACTAAAGATTGGGAAAAAACTTGTATTGGGTATACCCAAATCTTGGGCCAAAACCCAAGCCCAAGTTTCAATAATTGAGTAAAATCAAGTAAACGAAGCACATTGTTTGTATTTTGTGCTGACATAAGGATTCTTCTATTGGCCAAAATTCCTATTAGGTCCACGAGAAATGTGGTATTAGTGTGAAACGATTTTTTTATTGAAATAACTGTAATTAGTTGCCGAAGTACATGTATTACGTTATAAAGCTTTCTTTTATTTTAACCTACACTGATATACTGACTACTTGAAGATCTTTGATTTAATTATGATTGAATTGCACATTGCTCATAACAAAGCAATTGTTTTCATTTTATCAATCAGAAATAAGCTTACAAACAGACTTGATAAATGGCAACTGCGTAGTCAGTGTATGGCTAAACATGTTTAGAATACGAAATTGGAATTAATTCATTTTTGGATAAATGTCGGGTATTGCAGAAAGTTTAAGGATGTGAAGATAGATGCGATGATATCCATGTAAAATGCATGAAATGTATAAAAATTTAATATGCTGCAAAATACATGTAAGCTTACAGCAAATGAAATCTGTACGAACTTTCAATGCGCGGCATTGTCAAACGCAAAATGAAGCATCCAATCATCACTAGTATTTGATTTTTGAAATATTTTGTGAATTAGGTGAAACTTTGATCAAAAAATCAGAACTTTATGATCTTATCACGCATCAAATCAAAATATCAATTTTATAACTTTATTTGTGTAGGTCGTATATGCAGCATTAATAGTGCAGCAGACTCAAGTTTTGCATAGAAAAAACAAGTTTTGTATCACTTACCGAAGGTCGACCCAAAACCCAAGGTCCAACCTTGCAAACCATTAGAAACTGATTATTATCAGGGTATATTTTATAAGCGCTTCAATCGAGAGCTATTTCATCAAAGTCTGAGGGAAGAGCATGAGTCATTTCACCATCTAGGTACATGGCCCCAAGTAGAAATTTAAAAACATGAGAATTATTAAGTTCAAGAGAGAAAGGGAGAAATGTTTATATATTTGCAAAGTAAATGGAAATCATGTAAATCATAGGCACATACAAAGACATTTCAAAATTGGTGCAATGGTCCACGGAAGCAGTCTAACAAAAATTAAATGTTGAAACATGAATGTTAAGTCAGTCAGTCCAAGTATCATTAACAATTATTGCTGCAGCCGGGAAGAACGAATTCCTTCTCCTGGTAGCTTTACAAGGTGGTAAAACTATACCTCTCCTCAACATGGAGCGGTTGAAAGAGGTTGTTAGAAAGTAATATGATGGAGCTGATCTGAATTCCCGCTAGAGGGGGAAGTTAGAAGAACTTCTAGACTATGCAAAATTTAGGCTATTTTTGTGGTAGGCTATCTACTATTGATGAACATTTTGAAGGAGGCAGAGAGCCTAGGGAAGAGAAATGCTAGTACCTCATGTTACAGACCACCTCGATGGTTTTGCGCTTGATAAATTTGATAAATGTTTGTGAAGATCTTTTTGCTACGTGTTTTCAGAAGTATTCGCTTGTTTGATTTTATTTTCAGTGCTTGAAAACGGGCACACAGGCCCAGCAGGCTTACGAGCATTTCATGCTTGTACTGAAATCAGTTGACGAAAAGGACCAATATAAATGACTAGACCTTCAATAATAATTTGAGATTTAAGTTCAAAGGAAATTAGTTAAGTAAAAATTATTCATTTTGTTAAAATTTCAATGCATTAAACAACCTACGTAAACAAGTTGATGACCTGTTTACGTGGAATATTTTACGAGTACCTATGGGCTTTTAGCGGTTTGCCTGCGTCTATTCTTCACGACGATTTATGACAAAATGAATTATGAGTCTCAGAAAGCTCTCACATAGTCTGAACGGAACCTGAGAGTTAGCGCTACAAAAAGGTATAAATAGAGACATTTTCAATTTATCTGCTACCTGATGTCGGTAGTGTGAACGGGTCTGAGACCTAGGTCTCAGCAGATCTCAGGACATGTCTCAGCGTCGAAAGCTAAGTGTAGGAAAGGCTCAAGAAAATGAGGGGCAGCTTTTTTTCCTGAGATCTCTCTCTCTCTTAAATGTGAACGGGTTGGTCTCAAGTCTCAGGTTTGATTTGAGATCAAACTCTCAGGTTCTTCTCTCATGTGTGAGCGAGTCTGTGACAGCATAAGGAAGATCGAAAGACGCCTGACAATGAGGTGGTATGAGTGGTCTCGACAATATAATGATAATCATATATTGTATATGTATATACGATTCATTGTACTTCATCTTGTATTCAGAAGTGGCAGATACAGAAACATGAGAATCCAATAATAAAAGTACAAAGATGAAAACGACAAGAAGGAGCAAATTAGGCATATTTGATAAAAGAAGATCGCAAGCGTGTTGCTGCGCTGGTCATAATTGCTGCTGTAATGCGCTAGATTGATTATCGATCAATTCTAGACAATGGTGACTTTCAATGTTTGTCAGTTAAAGTGCATTGTATGAGACAAGACATATGATGAGAAAGGTGTTGTTTTGTTTTTATATTGTCGTCTGATACTGAGTTAAAATTAGCGTCTTGCGATCGACTCGTAATAATTCTTGTCTCGTTAAGTTTGATTTAGAATATCATCTTCCGTTGAATGATGTTTAGCAAGAGATGAGGTAAGTCAAAATATCAAACGGGCTCACCGTAAATAGAAGAAATTGTTAAATCTGCGTCGAACGAGGAATAAAAATGTGCCTTGAATGAGATGTCTCCTGGGGGTAGCTGAATTCCAACTGCACGTTGGATGAAGTACAAATCTTCTCAATCCAAATATTCACGCTAATCAATAGACACATTCATCATCAAATGACGGACGTTCAGACGAAGTTAATGCGATATTTCACGGCGCATATATATATATATATATATATATATATATATATATATATATTGTGTAAGCGAAAATTAGTGTATTTTGGTAAAATAAAATCTATATATATATGGGCTACCCATGACTAGCCTGCGTAGATCAGGTCGAAACCGATCGGGAATTTTTGGTTTTTTGTACTTTGACTTTTTTCCTTGAGTGCTTTTTGGGTTACTTATATATATATATATATATATAAAAATATATATATATAATCAGATATACATATAAAAATAACTGATAGTCAGAGCTACGTACCTTTTGATTCAGGGCATCCTAGGCATATTTTGAAAAACATACCGTATTGTTTGGCTAAACGTATTCATAGCATTGTATCTAATGATGATAATAAGATGCTACAACTAAATCAATTAAAGTCAATTCTCTTAAAATTGAAATATCCTCCAAGCTTAATCGATAACTCGTTCGCCAGGGCTCGTAATAGTTCTGAGGAGAGTAGGTCTACAGTGGTCAACAAGAAAGAAGTTAAAAATGCTGTGCCGTTTATTTGTACTTTTAATCGCAACAACCCTAATGTATATACAGAGGTGATAAAACCTGTTGCTCAAAGTTTGTGCTTAGTTGATCTGTTCCAAGAAATGCGTTTTTTCAGGTCTTACAAACAACCACCATCTCTGCTTAGAATCCTTAATAGCAATAATAGAAAGACAATTGAAGGTATTTCTCCATGCGGGGAACCGAGGTGTAAATGCTGTCCCACTTTGATTTTGTGGTAGAACCCGGCTTTTTACTATAAATAGAAATCTCACTTACACATCAAGAAATGTTATTTATGTAATACGGTGCAATGCTTGTGGAGATTTCTATTTGGGTCAAACGGGAGATATCTTTCGTAATCGTCTGACTATCCATAGGCAGCAGATTGATCATGAAGAGTATACCATTCTAAATATGAGCAAACACATAGCTAGGAATCTCACTTCGAAGTTTGAAGCGGCTCCCATCTATCTTTTTAATGCCAACGCCAGCCGCATAGAACGCGAAAAGAAGGCGGCAGATTTCATTTCTTTGTTAAAGCCTCAGTTAAATATAGAATAATTTCTATGTTTTATTTCCTGTTATGTATATTTGAGTTTGAATAAATTATTTCATTCCCATGACTAACCTGCGTAGATCAGGTCGAAACCGGTCGGGTTCCTTGAGTGCTTTTTGCGTTACTTATTATTTGCCATTTTGATTTTGTCATTTATTTTATATATATATATATATATATATATATATATATATATATATATATATATATAGAGAGAGAGAGAGAGAGAGAGAGAGAGAGAGAGAGAGAGCGAGCGAGAGCGAGAGCGAGAATAATATCTATATTTCAGAGAAATTGAAAATCAGTCAATTCGTTTATACATTCATTACGGAAAGTCATATACAAGGAAAAGCAGGCTTCAAAGGAAAAACCATTATCTAAAAATTACAAATCTCACCAAAAAAGATAATAATCTCAGATATGACATTCACTTTAATGGGGCCGATAATATTTAATTCGATTGAATATCTAACATGCTCATAGGAAAAATGTGTTCTTGCGTTTAGTCGTCTTAATTTTTGGATGGCAAAGGTGGTTCGTTTGTGGGAGACACTCTCCAGACACCTGATAGCATAGAGTCTTCGAGATGCTGAGAGGCGCACATTAGAAAAATGTTGGTCCCAAGACTCGTCAATGTCAAATGTCATCATGTAATCTATCTCATCATATAACAAAACAAGACCATTTGTAGAACGGAGTATCACTGTTTGCATAGCCTTGTTACGATTGAGCACTAGGTTTAGACTTCTGATCTATATTGCATAATTAAAATTTTAGCCGTTTAAGGTGAGCAAACTTCTCTAGTCGGGTTTAAAACCATGTCTTTTTATGTTTTAAATCAAAAGAAGCATTGTTTTAATTGATCAATCCATTAAACAATCGGAAGCCTTAATCCTGTTTTGATGCGTGTATTAGCTAGCGTCTACTAAATTTACTCGTATTAGCAGTATTCTAAGAAAACGCATTGACCTCTTCTGGATTCTAAAAAGCCATTGACCGATTTAAAAGGTGCAGGACGCCGAGGGCCCATCTAACGTGCATGTTTTTACTTCACCTAAAGATTAGATTTCGACAGAACTTTTGGGGGTTTTACTTAACTCAATTTGGAAAAATCTAAAAAGATTCTCTAGACATTTCTAGATTCTCACTCAAAGCATTCTAAAAATTCGAAAGAAGAAGCATAGAATTGACATCAATTTTCAGGGCATTTCCGCTTAATGCTGTGACATCGGATCCACGCGTTGCATGGAGCAATTGCGAATGCATGTATTTCAATGTGTTGTCAGCTAAAGCCATCCCGTGACCAGCACTCGAGAGCAGCAAAAGAAAATCACTTCGTTTGTCAGCAAGAAGTTGAATGACTCTCTCGCAAGTTCACACATTTTGACGTCTTTCTTGCGAGAGAACAGTCGTGCAAGAAACACGAAACGTGGAACACGAACTAGGTTTTTCGAGGGTCTCATATTTAGACTGAGAATAATGTCGTCGAGCATAGTGTGATCAAGTGATTGACGAATTACAGTCCCTAGCATAGAATAGAAAACATTGAAGTGAATCATGCACTATTTGCTTCATTTAAAGCGATAAATAGGGGCGATAGTGCTCAGGACAGCACTTTTTCTACCTTATAAGCTTCGAAATAAAAACAATTACAGGTATCCCTTGTTACATTAATTTCTATGCTGCAGATCAGCTGCGCATTCAATTTTCCAGAAGAAGATTACGGATATCATTAGCTTTTTGCTTTCTAATTATTGAGGCAAGGATCCTTAATAATTATAATACAGTAGGCCTACTTTCGAATAATTTCTATCTTAACAACTGTTTACTTTTTTTCGATCCCTTAACCGACCTTCTATGGGGATGTGAGTAAAAAGACATAGATATTGGCATATCAAGGAGGAATCAATATTGTAGCATTATATCATGGATTTTTAGGGCAGTAATATCAGACATAGACGATGACAAGTCTATGAATATTGCAATTCTTGATCAGTGTTAGGTAATGGAGAGATAAAGAAATCTTTGATTGACTTTTATTGAATTCTATGAAAGTTTGCTCTCTCAATAGATGATAATTCATGGAAGGTTTGAAAGTCTATGAATGTTTGCAAATGTGAATAGATTTGAATTCAGATTTCTATCTAAAAATGATTTGAAATATCCATTTGCCATTTCATTCATTAATGGATTCTCAAGCCGGAATGACGGACGACGGTTCATGATTATCTGGTGCGGTAAGAATTCTATGTGCAATTAGCGGGCATATAATGGTGCATTATATACCCTCCAATGCCGGGCAATAATGCATTTCAAACTCATTTCAATCATTTCTATGACCTCCAAAGCCATCGAGAATGAAATACAATGGTTATTTATACAACTAGTGCATGATTGCATTTTTATAGCATTCCATGAGTTAGATATCTTAAATGCCCGAACCCATAGGGCATTAAGTTCGAATGCTATGATGAAGCATGGAGATCTAGATATCCATGGATGAAGCAATCTCATGCAGGGTTTCGGAGCCGTGGTCCAGCTACCATGGCTCCAGCTCAAGATCGACCCAAGACCCTTCGGCATATGCACGTATGTGTAGTCAGGCCCATCAAAAAAGCTGGAACCGGGCCGCTTTTTTCGGGCCGTATGGCCTTAGCCCGGACCTGGCCCTGGCCCGTGCCCACATCGACTCCAAAATATTAGGCTCGGGCCCGGATGAATTTTTGTATCTGACTCCGAATGAGAGATTTTATCGTTTTGACATCCTTAATGAAAATATCAATTACGTTATTTGAGCGTAATCGCCTTAAAAATCATTCAAAAAATCCAATTGTTGATTACATGATCGAATGCTTTAGGCCCTATGTATCGTCTGTAAGTAAATTGATAACTGTTGAGCAGAAATATGAATTCTAGGCTTTTAACATAGTGAACTTTCATTTGTTTTGAATGTTGTACATGTATAACGCACCTGTCTATCACAAACAATGTGAATCCTATTTGATACGTCGATAGCTGCCATTGTTGTAAGTTATATTTAGGTTTATTAAAGCGTGGAAAACGAATTGCACAGAAGAGATAGAGCGAAGTCATTAATTGAACTAAATATTCAATCGACTCTTTTGTCCAAAATTCCAGAGAAATGTTGCTTGCTAATCGTCTATCAATTGTTGTTTCTGGTTGAGAGGGCATATTGATGACTATTCCATCATTCCGTTATGACTATATATTTCATATTATTGCTTAAGAACCACCATATGAAAATGATTCAGAACAGTTATAAAATGAGAAAGATATTTCGAATTTCAGACAATAAATGTCGGCCCGGGTACTGGATATTTCAGGCCCTGCCCGCTTCCAGCTGTGGTCATAGCTGTGTCCTATATCCAAAAACATGACACGTTTCATTGACATGTTTGAAAGATTGGCGTTCGGTAATAGTTCATATTAATCATAAGTTCTAAAGAATGAGCTCTTTTACTTTTCATGAGGATTTTGCGACGCAAAAATCAGACCCCAGGTATCAATATTTGACTGTCCGACAGTAAAAGTCTACCACAGACTCATAGAGTTCAGACAATGACAATAATGACAGACGAGTTCGGGCAGACTGGTTTAGTTTGTTCAATCAACCGATTGTTTTAAGGGCCATTTATGAGCTGTAATTGTCTCTCATTTGTTTTGATGTAGCGGATCCTTATTGTTTGTATTTAAGTGTCTGTTGTGCAAACTTTACTATTCCTTTCTTTTGATAACCATTGTTCTATCACTGAATGATACTGATTGATCGTAAGCTACTTTTTATCAAAGCTTTTCATTTCTGAAGACAAATAAAACGTTCATTAATTTGCACACTGAATAGATTTACTTTCGACCGTGAGAAAGCGCTTTCAGATAATATCGGAGTTGACTTTGTGTTATTCAGAACTAGAGAACTGCAAACGGTTCAAATAACCTGTCGTGGAGCCACATCCACGCCGTACTCTGATTTGCAGTGTAGGAATCGTCTTCGGGCGGTCGAGTTTGAGATACATTTCCTTGATGTCCTCATAACTTTATATTTCCTTCAAATTGTGTTGACGTACAATGAAGTCTAATTTGCTCGGTTTGCAATCAAGTCTATCATGACGAACGCTTCGTGGTTGGGATATGAGCTCTCGGACATACATGCATAATCTTCTGTCAAGTAATGAGTCTATCAATGGATTATAGATAAGCGCGTCATGTACAGAAGAATGAATGAAAAACGATTGAGGAATGACATAATTTTCGGTTTTACGGGTCAAGATTCGCAGTAAGAAAATAAATGAAGAGGCCTTGTTTATGCTCGGAGCCTTTCTTTCACGTGGCCGAGTTGTTATTAATCCCACTCTCATTCTTATTGTACTGAGTGCTTAGCAATATTGAAGGAGAATAAAGTGATTTATACTGCATGCTGAATGAATATTCAACAGTGCTGACTGCAAAGTAATTGCAATTATTTCTCAATTACATGGGCACTCAATTACTCGTCAGGAAAGTAATTGATTATAATTACTTATTGCAGTAAATGTCATTTCAATAACGCAATTCCCATTGCAATTAGAATTACAATACAAGTCTGACACAAATTCATGATTTTTGTCAGCACCACAGGATTAGACAGCTCGCTCTGTAGTCAACACTGAACACAACCATTTTTGGATATACTTGATCAACCTCACAGTGTGACTTCATGTGGCTAGTGAAATAGCTATTTTCTTGATAGAGGAAACATCAACTTTTCCTCTCGCAGCTATGTTGTACAGCCCGAGCGCAGCGAGGGACGGACAGATAGCTAAGGGAGGAAACGTTTATTTCTTCTTGAAAGAATGTAGCTTTTCATTTTGTGATTTATAGATGTCTATTGTTCATTGTGAAATTGATGGTTGTATCGCGAAATCTATGAATGAGCTTATCCAAGGACTATATCGATGTCTTGGTAGTCTCTGGCTAATCATAGCTTGTTTATACACTTCTATGACTTTTTTTACACAGGAGCTTACACAAGAGCAGTTAACTGCGGGAGGAAAACTTAGCATTGTGATCCCGTGGGACTGAAAAGTTGATTTTTTCTCCCAGCAGTTTACACGGGAGAGATATATTTTCACTCCAACACAAAATGAAAAGAAAATGTTTGCCATAGCTGTTGATCCATCAGATGGTTACATAGAGATCGAATTCGTTAAATGGACAGCTATCAGATGACTTGCTCTTATCACCGGTGTGAAATCTTACTCCGGATAGTGTCGTCTGCAGCACATTAACCGGATGCAAATTGAAGATCACTGTTACTCTTCGGTGATGCGAATAAGTGGATCAGGTTTCAGTGTGTGCTGAATGTCGTCCACATTCCAGTGTCTGTACCTATCGATTGGAATAGTTATTCAACAAACATTTTCTTTGGCAATGATATATTTCTCACAGCGATTGATCGATGGCTATCAGACAGACACATGACAACTCTATTCATGAATGTGTGTGATCTTTCATTTTTCACACATGTATTGAATGCTTTATAGCAAAATTTCTCAGAGTTTAATAATTTCTTGATATATGCAGATGAGGAGAGAGATGAATGAAAAAAGAGATTTGTATGTGCTTTCTCTGATAGTGAACAGCAGATTAGTCCAGGGCCGTAATCTTTGGAGCAAAATGTCTTAATATCATTTCCTATCTGATTAAGTCGTACAGAGTTGATCGTGAAAAACGCACCACCTAAATTGTGTCAAAGTTCAATCGATTCTCCTGCCTTTCAAACTTATTTTGCATTGAAAAGGTATACACTATTCAAGAGCTTATGTTCTCAGCTTTCCAATGAGCCACTGTACATTTGTTTCCGTCATTGTCTAAGGTGGACAGAGGTCAAAATGCACAAAAGTCGCCATTTTCAGCAATCTCAAATTTTCAATGTAAAAACATGTGAGCATGCCAATGAATCAGAAGGCCTCAGACAAGGGCCTTTTCTGGAATTCTTTTGAATCATTGTTGGTCGAAATCGGTGTACTTCTAGAGAAGTCATGATGCGTCAAATTTGTTGCATAATTTTCCGTTTCTTTAGATTGTTGAAAAGTTGTTTACATCTTTTGGCGCTAAGAAGGTCATTTTCAGGCTTTCAATATCTGTGGTACCTAGACGTCTGCATAGCCAGATCAAAGTGCTGACCCATATAAGCTGTAGACAAAATTTCCATTCTGTTTTGAATTCATCTTATGTCATGATGACTCATTCGAAGCTTGAGAAATTGCTTTTGAAGGGCGAAGTATCTGCTCTTCAGTCAGAAGCACAGTCCGAACGGCTAGTTAGCCGAAAAGTAGGCGTCCCAAAGACCACCATCTAGTGGTGGAAAACTGATTTTTTCCTCCCTTTCCAAAAAATTTGGGATCCGGTCGAAAAAAGACAAGTTTTCGAACAGATCGGAGAAAAGAAACGATCGTTCTCTGTCTTCAGCCGAGTTGAGGAGTTCACTTCGACAGGCGACGGTTTCTGCCATAATAGTTAGACGTCGCCTGAAAAGTGAGCACTTCAAAAGACGCAAGAGACCCTCAGGGATCGAACTGACCGCCAAACACAAGAACTTGAGGTTGAAATTAGGCAATGGAATCGAGTTGTTTGGAGTGATGAAGCTTCTGTCTATTCCAGAAGTCGCGATGGCCATTTGAGAGTTTGGATGAAGTCAGGTGATGCAATTCCTGATCATTTGACATTGCATGTGAATCAAGGAGGTGAAAGATTGTTGATTTGGGCTGCGATATGGATGAATGGCCGAACTGAACTCCATATCCAAAGGGAGAACATGAATTCCGATGGATATGTGAATGTTTTGCAAAGGTACATTCTTCCATTGTCTTCCCGATTGGGTGATCCTTCCTTCGACTGGTTTTACATGGACGACAACCCCACTTGTCACAGGAGTTGTGTAACTAATTCATTCAAAGCTCAAGCCGTCATGCGAACTTAGAAATGACCCGCTTGCTCACCATACCTCAATCCAATTGAAAATGTCAGGAGTCTACTGAAGCGTGGTGTGCGGCGATCAATTCTTCCTGGAGATGGTCTTCTCGACCTGAAGCTTTGCTAAGGCAAGAGTGGAAGAGTTTAAATCAAGAAGTAATCAACTGCCTGATCAAAAGCATGTCTTCCTGGATTCGATAAGTGATTGAACTTTCCGGTGAGGTTGCGAAATATTAGTGACCGCCAGCGAACGTACCATGGACCCTTTTAAGGGCCAAGCGGCTCTGCAGAGTCATTGAACAACAAAGAAAATTTTGTTTCAACCTTCATATCTGCCAAATTTGCATCTGTAATTGACAAAATTTCATTAAATGTGTCAAAATTTAGGTGGTCCACTTTTTATGATCATCACTGTAGAAGACACAATGAGCACAGTTTCTTGTGTACGTTCAAAGTTTTAACCTTCATATTTGCAAATCTTCCTTTTCTACTTGATTATGGCTTATGGCCGAAAGCTTATGTATTAATTATTATAATTATTATCAATGATATTATATAATATATTATTTTTTTTCAACCCTCAAAGTGTTTTTCGAACTTTTGTTCAAATGAAATTGAGTTATGAAGATAATTGATCTGAAAAATGGTCAGCAATCAATGTTTCCTTGGAATTTGTCCGTACAATCATTCAAATAGACTGCATTACAAATGCGCCTCATAATGTGTTAATTCATGTGATTTGCTTACCTGGACGTATTCTTCAATACTGCTTTCCGATTGTTAATAAGACTTTCTCACGACATTAAAGTCGATGATATTAAATAAGCAGAATTTGGGAAATGATTGTTTACGCGTTTTCTACGTGATTTAAGCTGGCAATATTCCAAGTGCAATGTTAAAGTCCTCCGTCCTAAGTTTGTCGTCAGATGACTTAAATTATAAGAGATAATGTAGCGTGCTACTTTTGAGATTGATGGAATGCCTTTGACGCATGAATGCTCCGAAACCCTATCAATAGCGGAGACTTCAGAAAAAAAATCATCAAGTTTTCCTGGATAGAATGACCTGTTTTGGAAATGACTCTTTTTCGGAGGTCTGAATTTCCCCGCTTATTCCAAATAAAAGGATTGTATGATGACTTTCTACGAAGCGAATAAACTGTACAGTGTTATAAATATATTAATCTATGAACCATATAATGATCTTGTAATATACCTAGGATTGTTGTATGTCCCGGGAAATGGAATAGGTAAGACCTAAACCCTAAAACGGTGACCTAATCTCATTCATTACGGTGGATTTTGTATGAACAACACTTCAGAACATAATGGAAATAATCAGAACAAAGTAATATGTTTATCAACATTATATTATAATGAAAAAACATGATACAGCTTTCACTATTATATTTAGTTCACTTATTGTGACTGTTAATTTAATCACATTTCGGCCGTGAAAAGGTAAGACAACGTATTTCGAAAATAGCTGTTTTGAGAAATCCGTGGTAAAAAACAAACAGGCACTTTCAAGCTAAAAACAACGTATTTCAAAATACGTTATTCAGTTTCAGAGGCTTGAAACACCAAAACAACATTTTTCACAATGAGTTATTCAATTTCAGCGTTATGAAGCGCCAAAACAACTTGTTTTAAAATGCGCTTTTCAGTTTCAGAAGTATAAAAAGCTAAAAAACATATTTTGAAATGAGTTTTTCAGTTTAGAGGTACGAAAGACAAAGACAACGTATTTCAAAAGGTGCCTTTTCAGTTTCAAAGGTATGAAAAGGCAAAATAACGTGTTGCAAAATACTCTTTATCAGAAAGGAGAGGTTTGTGAAAGTGCACAATTCTAATCGGCATTATTGTGAATAAAGAGTCAAAGATTGTAGCGTATTTTGAAATACGTTGTTCTGCCTATTCATAGTTTATCAAAATGCCAATCAGATGAAACGTATTTTGAAATACGCTGTTTTATAGTTTCATTAGAAAAGATATTTCATCGGAGCTCGATGAGATAGTTAGTTTGATTGACGTGTAGCTTGTAATTCCAAATTGTTTTATCCTAAAAAAGCATTATTTTTTCTTGTTTGAAATAACTGACTAATCTCAGACGGAAATACACACACTGAATTACCCATATGACCATGTTAAGGCAAAACAGCGTATTTTTGCCTTTTCACGGCCAATTTAGGCCCTTGTTTTATTATAGTATTCAAGATCCAGAACAATTATAGGGATAAATAGACAATCCTGATGCATCAGACGAAATGGACTTCATCAGAGACATTTGATTGATTAATGGTGCAGCACTGATGATGAATTAGCATGGTTAATTGATGGATCCTATTTCCCGGTAAAATGATTTCTCGGAATGGGCCGGAATTCCCGGGACACACTAATTATACCACAGACATGGAATACAGTATTGGAATATAAAAATGTCATGTAAATACTTCTTATCAATTTTATTTGGTGGTGGCATATTTGTTTATTTTCTTTATCACTCTCCTAATATTATTGTAGCATCTGCAGGTCCACTTTTGTCTTTATAAAAATTGTAGGATATCATTTTATAGATGAAATGGTTACTTTGAAGAATGATCTTCCACATGTCATATGCGTATGTTTGAGTTATATTCCATGCACACTCATAGGCACTCACAGGTAGACTTTCAATGCATTCAACCAACGTGTGTGAAGTTAGTGCAATCACCCAGCGGAACCACTTTTATTGCAGCGCGATTCGATTCGAAACAACTTCCGTGTTAGCAATTTTAGCCTTCTGATCACGAATCTGGGCTCAGACTTCGTAAATTCACGGTTGTTTATGAGAGATTCAAATTGAAAGATTAAATAAATTTAGAAATTAAAGAGTTGCCTTTTTGCTTTTCTCGATACCAGTAGATAACGTATGTGGAGTTGGCGGAGCCATTATTTATTACAGCGAGATTCTATTCGAAATAGCCTATACTTTATCAGTTTCAGCCTCCTGATCACAAATCTGGGCTCAGATTCCGCAAATTCACAGTCGCTTTTAAAGATATTTAAAGATATATATAAGTGGTTCCGTTGAGAAGTTAGCGGAACCAATTTCTTAGTTTCGCTTGTAGGCGCAGTAAATCAATACTTTGTACCTATCTGATGCAATTTAATGTGCTGATCAAAAATGTATGCTTCATTTTTCACAACAATGAAACTTTTGAAAGCGGCAATATCGCAACATTTTCATGTACATGTACGTGCATGAAGTTAGTGGAGCTGCACAGCGGAACCATTTTCTATTGCAGATTGATTCTATTCGAAGCAGCTTCTACTGAATCTATTTAATTAAATACTACTGAATCTATCTATTAAATAAGACAGTTCCGTTGTGAAGTTAGTCGCTGGTAGGCGTAGTAAATCAATATTAATTTGTACATAACGTACCTGATCCAATTTGTTTCGCTGATCAGAACTGTATGCTTCATTTTTCACAACAATGCAGTTGAAAGCAACAAAATCGCAACATATTCACGTATGTGTGTGAAGTTAGCGGAACTACACAATGAAACCATTTTCTATTACAGATTGATTCCATTTGAAACAGCTTCTACGGTATCTATTTCAGCCTCCTGATCATGAATCTGGACTCAGATTCCACGGATGTACAGTTGTTATCGAGAAATTCAAGTTTAAAGATAAAAGTGGTTCCGCTAACTTCACGCACGTATTCAACCAGCATGGCATCATAAATTGCTATCTTCAAGATTTATCACCAAAATTCGATAAAATTTCAATAAATTCAAAAACCTTTGTACTCTTGATGAAACAATCAATATGTTCAGCAGGTAATAGATATGCGAATGAAGGCATTTTTTCAGCGCTCTGTAATTAGTGCATGAAAACATGCATGAACTTGTACACATGTCCATTTATGAAAGTATATGCGTATTTGCAAAGGAAGTCAGCAAAGCATGAAATGCACATTTATAAATGTCGAAGTACCATTAATTCATATCCCGAATATTTTGCCATCAACGCGAACCGGAAATATATTCGTTTGTCCGACTCGAATTCGGATCAGGTCGGGTTCAGATTCGCACATCCCTGCTGCACACATGTTAGTGGTGGAAATATATAAGGACGTTGGTCACCAATAGTTACGTGCAATAGTCGTTCCTGAGATAATGATCTGAAAGGGTAACTATATCTTTCTTCTTTTAAAAATCACTGAACTTAAAGTACACAATGATGCTAAAATTTTGTATCTATTTGTGATATTTTGCATCCTAAAATGCACTAAAATGAACTCTTCCACATGCAAAATGAACACATTGTCCGTGGAGTCTAATTACTTGAACAAGCTAGCTTGTGACATCTAGATTGGTTGAACTCAGCTACTCAGCGCTTATTTATCCTAGCTTTGCCGCGCGACTGATAGGCACTGCATGTAACTGTATTAGCGGCTATTACTGCATTGCGATTGCATTGATTAAGAGCTGATACAGTACATTCATGTTTAATTGCAATTTAGCCATCTAAAAGCCAACCCAACACTTCGTACCTGTCTACAGCTCATGCAATCTTCCCTGCTTCCTTCCCTCCAGTGGAGCCATGGTTCATAATCATGCGTTATTTGTATATGTGTATATATTACTTCCTCATTATTGACAACAATTCAATGTACTACGACAGATCTTTGTTGTCAATCTGCTGTGAGACGTAGTCTAAACACAAGGCCACCGGAGCATCTGTTGAGAGGATGAATTAGCCAGGAAAGCACTGCTTTAACACTGGCACATGGATGGCGAATGACATGCTGATATGCTGTCTCGCTACAACATGAATACTGGTAGTATTCTGTCAATAATAATAGGACAATAAGCTGCCGATATCACTTGGAGATAACTTCTGCCTTCACTCGCATTCCTTTTGAATCGTTAGCGTGGCCTAGTGAAGAATGTACGATCTCGTCTCCACCGCATGCTTCGGTTCGATTCCTGGGTCAGGCGAGTGCGGTCGGGGAATCAAGAGTGCCGATGTCTTTTATTGACTTGATAGTTGTCCTTCTCTTGAGATATTCAATCTCCTTATTATTACATTGAATATTCTTTTACAGACGACAGTGGAGGCTGCAGAGCGAGTCCCCGTTCCGCGGAAGCTGCTATGACACCTTTGTCCGTTGATAATCAGATCGTCTCACCGAATTCTGCTCCACCTGGATTCGGATATCCCGCACATTCCCCCAACAGCTTTCTTTCTGAAGATAACGAGACGGTTGACCAGAATATGGGTGAGTGTATTTCTCGTCAACTTTTGAAATCGTTTCAGCATTCACTTGTGTAGACAGGTAGCAGACTAGAGCGACTGTAGAGAGCCGGTATTAAAGTGAATTTCCAGACGAAACAAGTTTTAATCTGATGTGGGAGATGCCGCCTCGAGGGAGACACTGCGAGGCTAGACAGAAAGACATTTTGTTACTCGTGAGACATCCCAATGATAAAGAGTGAATTTTGCCTGTATGAGGAATTAAGAAAATGATTATTTTCCATTGCTTTGATATTTATTTGATAGACTTATGTAAGCTCAGATTTATTGTGTACATGAGTGCATTGAAAACTTCTGCTTTGTATCGTGTTCTTGAAATGAGTTAATGAAGACGATGAAAAACAAATCTGTTTTTCATGTTTCTGTGTCATCTAGGCTGCTTTGAACCGCTTTGGCAATAGACAGTTGGCAAGTGTATGAGGGAAGTGGAAGCGATGAGCCAAAATCTTCCGTTTTTGAAGGTGTATGGATAAATGATTGCTGTCGTTGGATGAATTATTAATGTGCTTGGAGAAAAAGCAAGGTTCCATCGCAGAACCTTGAGGAAAACAATTGTGAAATTCATTTGTTAGCTTTGTTTGGTTTGATTGCACAAAGCTAATGTGCTATTTTTGATTGTAGCTCATGAACAGCTAAAAGACAATGAACAATGAATACAAAATAATCAGCAATGAATGAGATGAGTTAGGCGATAGATCAAATTGATATACATAAGGACTCGAACCTACGACCTCAGGTTATCTAGATTGTCAGTCTACCAGCTGAGGTAAGACCGTTTTCTTGTGACCGATGACAGTTGGTGGGATGGAGCCCTTACATATCAGTTGTCTTAGCAATTTATTATCAGTGAATGAATACTTCGTCACGATTGTGACTGCCGATGTTATGATCAGTTATACGATGTATGACCACTTATATATTCTTTCATTTGTGAAAACGATGTCTCTCTCGAGGCTGTTTTGATAGAATACCATGAAATATTACTTGAAATCATATAGTTTAAGTCAAAAGTGACACTACAACTTTGAAAATAAATTGAAAATTCTATATCTGTGATAGTCACAATATCTGAACAAATGGACATGGAGATAGGACACATACTTGGATTTATATCGCAGGTACTTTATTTCACACATCAAAGCAGCTTTGAGCCTGAGGTTGTGGACATCCAACAGGATTTGGCAATCCTTCTCGCTGCGAGCGTGTTTTATGGATGACCCCTTTGCAATTCATGTGACTTCACTTCAGATGATGTTAATTCACAGATATCTAGATTTCCATGTATTTATTACAGCGACATATTTGGATGTTCTTTACTGCTGTCTTAAATCCAGATCAATCAGATTAAAATATCTGATAACACACAGTTCTTCCAAGAATCCAATAGAATTCTAGTTTTATGTCTTCATTGACACAACAACAGACCTGTATTTCAGGATGACACTGATGCAAATGATATTAATAGCATAGTAGTAATAATGTTGAATTGCATCAACGCAGAATCATTGAGTGAAACTTAGGCACAATTTTCAGGATTGTTAAGCTGCATTTAATGGTTGCTGTCAATGATTTTCAACTTCAGCATCGATTTTTTTTTCATTTCAGAGGATTTGGCATTACCTGGAAGTCCTACTGTCCCACACGGTGAGTTTATCAGCAGGTGTATTTATGCCAACATATTGTGCGGTCTATATTTTGCATCTACTAAACAGTGAATTGGTGGTATTTGTAAGAAAAGATATCCCACTCGAAATCAGACGATCTGTATTGCGACATTTCCTAGTTCTTCGAATAAGCACCGCGACGTCTACTCTAGAGTAGCGTATCAGATTCTTGTGTATCAGATTTCGTGGTGAATTAGTAATTGTGCTCAGACTGTCATGCCTGGTTATTGCTTAATTATTGAAATACTGCGTTACCAAAACCTCATAATTTATCTGAAGATGACTAAGAAATCATCGATTTCATGGGCCGATGTATGATGTCATGGTACTACCCCCAACTTGGTGAGAGTTGCGAGTAAATGAAGGCTGCCCCATCCCATAGCTTCTAGTATGGCTTTGAGCCTTGGGTGGGGGCAGGGATGAGCAAGACAATCAGTGCTTAGACGATTGTTTATTTTGAGAGCACGAAAGCATAAAGCGAGCGTCAACTAGTCAAGATCTGATCTTCCGGTAGAAATTAGCAGCTTCTGAGAAGCACTGCTCACATTCTACTGAGGTTTGTCGTACAACAATGATTCTGAGGATTTGCAGGGGTCCCAGCGATCATCAAAGATTATCATTAAATTTTGATCGCTAAATATCATATCATTCAATGAATTTCATAAAATATCATGAAGTCTGGAAAATAGGCCTGATAATTGCCTATCATTGCGTGATTAAACAAAGATATTTGATAGTAAGCTACTTGATTAGTTTATGTGTAGATATCTCTTGTTTTCTGGCTTGTATGTAAGTTGTTTGAGTGTAAGTGATTTCGATTTTATTCCGCAAGACTTCAAGGAATAAGTTATTAAGTGCTGTAGTCAAGTATTTATGTATTTTGGGTTTTGTATAGTTCAGTAAATGCCTATGATTTAGTACAATTCTGATCATAGCCACTTCAGATGATCGAAATATGAATTTGGTATTTTTATTTCTATCAAAGATTTTCAACCGCAAAACATTTAAACGAGAATTGCTACATTGAATTTTGAGCACTAATCACATTTGGATTGAAATATATCTGAATTATTCTATTCAACTGTTTACTATCTTAATTTTGTCTTTTCAAGAGAAGCTGTTGAAAGATTCGCACGAGAAACATGACAGGCACTTTTCACAATATTCGATCCTGTTCTCTCCACGTTGTGCGCAGCTCTCTTCATCATGAGTTCTTTGAGAGCAATTTATTTGAGACTTGCAACTCTTTTTTAATGTCCAAGTGTGAAGACTATAGAGCGATTAAAGAGATTGCCGAATTAACCTTTTGAAACCTGCGCTTGTGTGAATTCTTGATCAACTCCAGGATATAAAAGAACGATTTTGGCCGAAGCAGAAAAGTGAAGCAAACATTTCAGCAAGCGCATGTATAAAAGCGAATTGTCGCTGTTTTGAAAGACAAAATTATGCCCTCTTTTTGTCATTTGCAGCATTCGCTGCTCAGGACCTGGAAGCGTCCACTGACTTCGAAACCTGTAAGTCATGAGACAACGATTCATTGTTGAAAAAAAATAAGGGCCGCTTTCATTTTTTTACTTTATTCATCATCACGACATGTTTCGCCAGCTGCTCCCAAGTGCTACGCTGGAATGAATTTACAACAGCGGTGGACGCTTAGTGTACACGTCGATCAGATGGCCGTGTCTGAGCCTCTACTTTTCGAAAAAGTACTTGGACGGGGCTGTGTGCGAGTTTTTATAGCCTTGTCCCTCGCTGGCACAAAGTGGCCCTCATCAAGTCCCTATGTCTCGGGCGGAACTCATTTGCTCAGCAGACTGTTTAGCGGCCGAGTTACAATTCATTAGAACATCTCAGTTAGAAAACGGCTACCCACCACTTTTATCAGCCAGTATTTGAAGTTAAATCACAACCGTGAAAAATGTTTGGGTCTTGAAAAGAAGCCTATTTATTCAGGCTGTCATTCTTGAGGATCGATTACGAGATCATGCTCCGGGGGGGGGGGGGCTCTCCAATGTGCTGAAATGTCCTTCTCGTTCAGCTATAACTCCGGCAAGTGCAGTAACTCGCCACTTGCAAATTTGTCATTGTCCCACCGATTTTGCAAGAACTTGCTTTGAAGTTGTACACCGTTCTAATCAAGATTTCATTTTACGTATTATGGTATAAGGTATTCAACTCCAGATTTATGTGTTCAAGAGGAGCATGTCATCGCTCTCGTTCTTCCCTGGTGTTATTTCCCTTCTTTGAATATTTCTTTTTATCTCAAACTACTTATTTCAGTTGTACAGTATCAACACAGCATTCCTTTATCTTACGTTATCTGTCAATTTACTTCGTTAATGTTAATGTAGACTGTTCTGCCTTTGGCTATTGATTGGCTCAGGCAAAATAAACTACGCATTAATCAAACCAAGACTCAATGCATGGGCCTAGGAAATCATTCCGAACAGCTTCAATTCCATGTCAACGGAGAAAGTCTTCCTAGCAGGACAGCATCAAACTTCTAGGAGTGATGATTGACAGAAGCTTTTTATACGACTTCCACATAAGGAAGACTATCCGCACTATTGCATGGAAACTTTGTGGTATAAATCGATTGCGAAAGTTTGTGGGTAGAAAGACGCGCTGGAGATTAATCGAAACCTACATTCTTCCGCATTTCGATTATGCTTCACCGTTGTTGATTTTTGCTAGCCGCACATCGAAAAGAAAACTGGAAGCAATGTATGAAAGATGTTTCCGAATTACGACGATGGACCATCGTTCCCCTCTATCAGAACTTCGTTGAATATTTGCATCAGAAATCATCTGAAAATGGATGCAGTTAAGTTCTGAGCTTGACCCGCTGTTACAGTCCAGACGAGTGCTATAATAGTTCTCTAGTGCTCTTAGATCCTCTCAAGATTTCCAACGGCATCAGTCCTCATATCCATTTCATGAATTGCTATTTAAGAAGCATCCTACTTATCAGTATGTAATAAGTAGTCGTTAAATAATCATTTTATTTACAGTAGAGAAATAATTATGAAAATCTGCTCGTCTTTTTCAGCACCGTCCATTCATCAACCATCAGGAATGCTCTCTCATCATCCTACACCCGGTACGAATGTCTCCTTCACGAATGAAGTTGCACCTGTCTCCTACACAGAACCAGAGCATTGGTGTTCTGTTCATTACTACGAAATGAATTATCGTGTTGGAGACACTTTCCACGCATCTGCCGCCTCGCTGATAGTAGATGGTTTCGTGGATCCAAGCTCACATGATCGCTTCTGTCTAGGCCTGTTGAGTAATGTCAACCGGAGTCAGAGCGTGGAGATGACAAGGAGACATATCGGTGAGGATCAGTCGATATATGCTTCACTAGAGAAATTCCCGCTATGTTCATGGGTTATCAAAAATCAATTGCCTTGCAGTTAGTTGATTGCTGCTATCAAAAAGTTAGAATTGATTAATTGCTTTACTTGCAATGCGGAAGGTATTTCATTGATTGCTTTACTTGCAATGCCTTCGATCAACATCGTAGGACAAGCATTGCACCTCCAGTTATTCATTTAGATACTAAGTTTACTGAGCTATCTTATCTACAAACTGATAGTTTACAGGATTTGGTGCAGAAGCTATTCAGTGTCTCTACATTATTAGAGACTTTTTAATCTCTGCTTTATGCTCGCTATCTATGCACGTGTGATTATTCATTCACGTGCTTCAATATTTGATTTTCTCTGTAATTAGTACTTATTAATAGTAATTATGTAATAGTATAATGTTAATATAGTATTAACTAACATATTATATTATTGTAATATTTAATTCATGATACAACAAATTTATGAATTCAAGCCGAACTTGAACGTTACAAAGATCTTTTATATCACTTTGAATAATTTATAGACTTTCAACTATCTGCATGCTATCTATTTCTACAGGAATTTTTTATTCACACTTCTATATTCTTTATCGTACATTTATGTACGAAATATCTTTAGTCAGATCGAGCTCATTCTTACTATTGGGGAGATTGAAAGTACTTTATTCCTAACCAAAGTTATTTAAATAATCATAGAAATTAGTGATGAAATGCCTGAAATATATCTAAGACTGTGAAATTTGGAGTTGCTATAAATCACAGATATAGCTTATATATCTGATTTAAGTGAGAGGATAATCACTAGTGAGTGGTCAAGCAAGCTGGACATGAGCCATCTACCATCCTTTGTTAACCTGTTGAGCCCCGAGGACGTGCAGAGCACGTCCTGTGATAATTGCTTCAATTGCCCAATATATCATTAACTACATGCTCTCAACTGACAAAGACGTGCAGTGCACGTCCTTTTCTCATTTCATCTAATTGACAATGTAGGAGATCGACTACACTCCGACAACTGACATAGACAAATGCAAAATCGTTTGATATGCTTTGCAATACATTCATGTTGCATACAATAATGATTATTTATGCAATTATAGATTTTATGGATATTTAAATTCATCCGTACAGATAGTTTACTTTAAGTTACTTTCATGAATAAAGTATAAGGAACGATGAATCAATTCCAGATTTTTATTCGAATCCTATTCAATTTTCAGATGATATTTAGAATCTTAATTATCCGTGCAGAATTGCTGTAAAAATACAGGCATGAAGTATAATGATTTCGATCTCTATCATGCTTATCTCACAGTGAGTTATTCTAAGTATAATGCGAAACAATGCAAAGCGCTATTGATTTCAATGTCATTAAATTTGAATCCCGATTGACTTCAAATCATCCGAATGCGCAGATATCTATGAAATTCTTCTCACAGTTCTGTACAACATAATGAATGCGTGGCTAATATATTTCAAAAATCGCTATTGGTTTCGCTGACGTCAATTATTCCGATTCAACATTGCATTGTATACTAAACTGTCGTAAAAACCTTTTTCTCAATTCAATCTCGTCATGCAAAAGAGAAGGTGCTTATCAGCGAAGCAAATTGCCGCACAGCTCAATGCTTTGGATGACAGTAGCTACTCTGAAGATAGTACAAGTAGTGATGACGATGAAGACAACGATATTCCCAACATCGCAACTGACATAAGACAAGGAGAGTGGACTTTCGTTGAAGAGGGCCATGACTTTCACGAGATTCGTAATTTGCAATTCACCCAAGAAAGTGGAATAAATCTTACTTACGATGTGCCATCTGACGTGAATAATAACATTGAATTCTTCATTGATTTATTTCTTGATGACAATCTATTCCAATTGCTGTGCGACTGGACAAACAAGAAAGCTGAACTGACATTCGAAGAGTACGACGTGAGCCCCGAGAACAACCTACCGGCATCATTGGCGAAATGGCGTCCTGCTACCATTATTGAAATGAAAAAGGTCATCGGAATTATGTTATGTATGAAATTGAACCAAAAGCCAGAAATTCGACATTATTGGTCAAGAAACATCCTATATAAAAGTGACTTTTTTCAGAGTCCGCATTGCCTTCCTCGAAATCGGTTTGAGGTCGTGAAATTTCTTCGGTTTTGTGATTACAGTGACTTGGATGATAATGACACTCTTCGAAAAATTCGCCCTTTTCTATCTTTTGCCCAAGAAAAATGTAAGACTGTCTATAAGCCGAAGTAAGACATTTGTGTTGATGAGAGTCTGCTATTATACAAAGGCAGAATCCATTTTCGACGATACATACCTTCGAAAGAGATCGCGATATGGTATGCTGACGTACTGCCTATGCGAAAGTTCTACCGGATATACTTGGAACATTGAGGTAGCAGCAGGAAAAAAGGAGAACGAAAACATACTGAAGGACGTCTCGGATGATGCTAAAAACTTTACTTTCAGCGAGAAAATTGTGATCGCTCTTCTTGCCGACCTATCAAATTGTGGATATCATCTTTACTTTGATAACTTTTTTACAAGTGTCCGTCTGGCTGCGTATCTTTACGAAAGGAATACTTTGCTTACGGGAACTATTCGTCCTTTCCGTGGTGTTCCACAGATTTTGCGAGATAAGAACGTTCCGGCAAAATCACACGCATTCTGCAGAAAGGACGAGGTTTTGTGTGTGAAGGCAGTCGAGCGAAAGTCATCTGGCCTCAAAACAATTTACTTGGTCGACACTGCGAACACCGCTGGTACTTCCTCGCATCAAAGGATTTTACGCGGAGGAGTTGAAGATAACATCAACAAATCATGGTCTGTCCTGGCATACAATAAAGGAATGGGTGGTGTGGACTCGCGAGACGGTAGTCTGCATCAATACAACATGGCAAGAAAGAACTACAAGTGGTTTACAAAACTTGGAATTCACCTGACACATGTCATGATCCGGAACTCGTGGATTGTATACAAAAGTTGTGGTGGAAACTGTGATTTCCTAAGCTATCAAGAAAAAGTCATTGAAAATTTTGTTGTGAAAAGTGGTCAAATTCGACGCTCTGGACCTTCGGGAGGTCGGTTGCCTCTCAACGCGAAAGATTCTAACAGTCTGCACGCCCTCAAACGACTTTCGCCTCGTCCGAACAAAGAACGCACGGCAAAGAAATGCCGCATTTGCGCGAGTGATGGTCGCAGGAAGGAGACTGTTTTTGTGTGTCCGGATTGCCCAACAACACCAGCGCTATGCGTTGATCCATGTTTCCGCATATATCACTCAAAAGACGAGGAAGATTCATAATGCGGCAATCATCCTGTTATGTTTAGTTTTTATTTGTTAAGTCCTTACTATGGATCTTATCAGGATGCTATACATGTATATAATAATAATGTTTGATGCATTACATAGAAAAGTGTTTGTATATATTTACATGTAAAGAGGTCACGCTAATTACAGTTGATTCAAGTTTTAATTGATTAATGAAGTTTCAGAGTACTGGGGCGAAGAATGGTTAGCATAATAATGGTTAGCAAATAATAGCTCAGCATTATTATGCAGGAATTTTGCAATCTAATCATAATTTTATATAAAACGAAGTCTAGTTTAGAATAGCGTAAATTTATACATGTACAGTAGAAGTTCATCAGTTATTTGGCCTAAATACATTTATTAAGTATAGTCCTAACCTACTACAGGTGTATTTTAGACATTAGTTTATTCATTTAAAGAATCCTAGGAATTCCAAGGACGTGCTCTGCACGTCTTTGTCAGTTGGTGTAGTGTATCGCAGGACGTGTTCAGCACGTCCTTGTCAGTTGAGGTAGTGAAAGTTAATATATTGTTCTCAGAATCTGCCATACTCAATGGGACGTGCACTGCACGTCTTAGTCAGTTAGAGTCATGTATGATTTTAAAAACTGGGGCTCAACAGGTTAATGATGGCGAGAATTGAACAAAATTGGAATCAATAGGTTTGACTAAGACAGTGTTAGTGCCCAGATCCAGACCGTTCTCGAACCTGAAACGATTACGACTGTAATTACGTTGCGGGCACTATAGCTTTCGCTATAATTCAAAGGTGTATCACTGTTATGTCATGTCTAGATGAGACTATTGACTCGGTTATACAAAAGGCATGAGAACGGGCTGATATTTAAAATCACTCACAAAATGCTTATCCGAATCGAACAAGTCATTGAACATCAGCAGAAATATCTTCCAGTTACTGAAATCAGACGGGGAAATCATGCTGGCGAAAATGAAATCAAAGTTCTTCTCCGTAAAGCATACCATGAAATTTCAAGATGGAGATAGAATATATTTAGCCCTCCTACAGGCAAAGTTGGAATTGCTGTCATAAATGGAATTACGCGAATAATTAACTTATCTGTTTGTAAAGCGACATGGCAAAGTCTTTTAATGCTGCTTTTGTATGTTTTCATCCCATTGATGCTCCAAAAGCCAAGTGGAAAATCAAAAACAAGAGAGACAATGCAAAATATTTATTCGCAAGATTAGAGAAATGAAAAAATGCAGATCTTAAATCGTTATTATCTTAAGCAAATGAGACACAGAAAAAAATTACTGATCAAAAGAAATGTCCATAAATGCAAGTGAAGAGAAGCAATATTGCCTATTGATGATGAAAAGAAAAGTTTCACAAGCGATGAGATATGTAAACGCTGATGAACCATTGAATGGAATTCATGAAATTAAGTCTCGTTTACTCGAGAAGCATCCGCGAAGTAAAGACGCTCATCCAACGACGCCATTGTCTAGAACTAGACGATCATCTGAAACTGATTTTCGAAGAAATTAATAAGAAAATGGTTCAGAAATGTTGGCGCATTTTATTGTGTTCTAGACTTTTCAGGGATGCATCAAAACATTGATGTCAAGCTATTGCTGACATGGCAAAGTGATTGTGCATTGAAGAAGTTGATCATGAATATTTGAATGAATACCTTTCATGTAGGTTGAATTGGTAGTTCATGTAGTCCAATGTAGGTTCGAATATTCGAAAATGGAGGTTTAACGATCGTTTATTCGAATATTCGGGCAGAGCACTACTTAAAAGTGATTCGCATCAATAAAGTCCGCCCTGTGACATTGATATCCAAAAAATGTAGGTTATAATAAGTCACGTTTGATGAAGTATTTCCCTGTAGATAAGAAACTCATATTAATTTAAAGTTTTGTTTTACAGGACAAGGAATTCGTTTGTTTTACATCGGTGGTGAAGTATTTGTTGAATGTTTGTCGGATTCAGCCATTTTCGTTCAATCTCCAAACAGCAACAGCCGCTATGGTTGGCATCCTGCTACTGTTTGTAAAATCCCAGCTGGTAAGTTGATTGCCTTTTTATCTACATGTATCTAATCAAAGAAAGTCTATCTGGTCTCCGTGGTACGGTGATTAAGTGCGTGATCTAGCGATCTTTTGATGCAGAGGTCGAGCCCCGAGAGTGTCATTGGTAGTCGGCAGGAAGGGCATCCGAGCTAAAAGATCACGATGTTTCAGATAATTGTCAGACTATGCCAGCACCGTCCAACCCCCCAGTATGTGGGGGTGGTGACGTTGAGCCATCATTTCACCGCTGCTCAACATGGATGGGAGAATGACGTCAAATGGTTTAAGTAAGTTGTATCGTCACTACTCTCCCCAACAGGAGGTTTGGACACTTCACTATGTGATGCTTTTAGCTCGGATGGCCTTCTTGTCAACCTCCAATGGCATTTTCGGGTCTCCTCATGTAGACCTATAGATCGCTAAGCCAAGCACACAACAGCTGTTCCACGAAGACGACAGTTATTTATCTAATCATTTAATAGCAAAGCAGATGAAAGGCTAAGCTACAGTATGCACGTTGTATTCTTGATCTTGCAAGATAATAGCTACCTAATATCTCCGCGGTTGTTTCCAGCCTTAGGGGAACTCAGGTGTGGAAGATCTTCGATCGTGTGACTTTGAATTAAAAGCTTTGCTAGTCTGTGGTGGATCTGTTTTTAACATACGAGTATATAAGAATCATAACACTAAAATCAATCTCTTCAGCTCAGAATAGTGGCTTCGCATATCCCGGGAATCGGGAAATGCTAACTTTCTATTCCTTGGATCCTGGGAATTATGCTTAAAAAATCAAAGCTATCAAAATGTTGCATGTCGATCAGCATGCCTAAGATAAGCTTATCATATCATTTGTTAAATATGATTCATCTTTTTGTTGCGATATGTTTATTGGTAGACTATGCAGATATGATCATGAATGTATTTTCATGTCTGCTTCAGTACGTCAAACCCGTGTCATCATTCGAGAAGTGAATCAAATTTTAGAAAAATTGTCATAACAAAAATTTCTTACAAAAGTATTCAAAGAACGCGAAAAATTAAAAACAGACGATGATTCAGACGAAACAGATTCAGCAACATAAAAGATGTGTGTTTTGGTTAAAATTTTCGTCTTAGAATCAATGGCCTATCAGTTGGTGGAAGTACGCCTGAATACTCTCAAACTGTGAGAGGCTATTGACTTTCCCGCTAAAATTCTAGCTGAAACATAGTTTTTGATGCTGTTATGAACTTTTCTGCTATTAAAATTTTATTTTGAGATTTTCCGTGGGATAGTTTTATAAAAACACACTCCACGGGGACCATTTTGACTTGACACCCAAACAATATGGTTCTCGCTGTCGTGGAATTACGTGAAAAATACCATATTGTTTATGTTGTCAGCGAATTGAATTTGTCATTTCAATTCACTGGCTTGAATTAAGACGTACTACGCAACACACTCCAGGCTCAAGATTTTTCGGTCAATATATTTGGTCCTCTAGTTTCGAAAAAAATCATGTAATGAAATCTTCAAGAAAGATACATTCTAATGTAAACTGAGCGCCCTGAGTATTTGTTAAGTGGAAATATGCTGACAACCCTGATTATTTAAAAAGCGATTGATGCTGGGTTGCATTTTAGACTCTGATATTTCATAGATAGAAAAATGATCCACTGAACTTGTGATAATATTAGTGCCTTGACGTGTTTCGTGTGGTCTATTCACAGGGCCACCACAGAAAATAGGTATAAGATAATAGAAAAATATACCTGCCTATCTCTCAAGCCTACTCAGGGGACCTTTTTCCGGATTTTTTGTAGGCCAATAGTCCATCCTGAGATAAAATGAAGCTTTTACGTCACTACTCCCCATACTTGGGGCTTGGACGGTGCTGACATAGTCAGACTTATGGAGCGTTGTAGTACTTTTAGTCCGGATGCCCTTCCTGTCGGCTTCCAATGACACCGTCGGGGCTCGACCTCTGGACTAAAAGATCGCTAGGCCAAGCACTTAACCACTGTGCCACGGAGACCACTGATATCCATCCTGAGATAACTGTTAATTATTTCAAAATTTTATGTAATATACTTAGTTCTGATTCTGATGAGATGTTACGCACAAGGTTCCCTGTTTTCAGGTTGTAATCTCAAAATCTTCAACAACCAGGAATTCGCACAATTGCTGGCTCAATGTGTTACACAAGGCTTTGAGGCGGTGTTTTCTCTCACTGGTATGTGTACTATCCGCATCAGCTTCGTCAAGGGTTGGGGAGCAGAATATCGCAGACAGACCATCACAGAAACTCCGTGTTGGATAGAAATCCACCTAAATGGACCGCTGCAATGGCTGGATCGAGTTCTATCAAAGATGGGCTCGCCAGGTGCTGGTTGTACAAGCTTTAGTTAATTCATTGACGTCTTCACCACTAAATTCGAAGAGAATAATCGGCAGCCTTTTATGTTTGTTGGAAAATGCATTCAATTGCTATGATAGTGATCACCATGGCATAGTAATTCGCCATGGAAGCGCACAATAGAAATCAACGATACCATAGATATTCATAATTTTTTCTATTTCTCACATACACAGATCGTACATTAATTTCTTGTATAGTTAACCTCAATGCAACCTAACTTGTGGTCATCTTCAAAGATAACGAGTTACAGTTGGAAAGGCTTTCGATTATTCTCGTATCTTGTCATCGTATCAATCGCTTCATTCGCTTCATGTAAAAGGACGATTGTGTTTTGGTGAAAACATTTGTTACTGGAATTCTTATAATAATGACTGCTGCATAACAATCCCCCATGTACATAATCTATATTCCACTTATACTGTGTGCTGCATTCGATGCTACCGTATATGTGCTGATATGTTTAACATAAAAATCTTCGTCAGAGAAAATCAATTGAGTCATAGATGACGTGTTTATCTATCGAACTCTGGATTTTCAAATTATTTCATGATTTCAAGAAAAATCTATGAAACTCTTTAATGGTTATATTTTATAAATCTTTCAAGAGAAAATAATTAACCAGTAATTGGGATTTTATGATATACACAAGTAAAATGTCGAAAGAAGGCTTTCTTTTCGTCTCTGTGAGCCTGTCATGGCCACGTGTTGGCTTACCCGGTGACCAGTGGTCATTGTTAATGTCGTGGAATGGATTTTGACTTCGTCGTTCACTTGATCCCTCCCCGTTCGCTATTCGTCGATTGTCACATCATCAACTGACTGGTGTGAACTGTGCGTGCCATTCTATTCTTCATAGACTGAATTAGCGGGCAGTTCCTGTCATGGTCAAACATGATTAGTATCCTTAGCGCGATTGCGCTTGCATGTGAAGTAAAACAATCCCGCTCTGTAACTTGGTCTTGTTTTTGATCATTTCTATGTAGATAGGTTGATAGATAACCTAATTTTAATATAGGATCGGCGACATACCAGGGATTCAGGTCACAATGTTGTCGCAAGTTTGACCTTAATTATTTTGCACTAAGTATATTTTGCATAATACATGTGCATGTATGTCAGCAAGCTTTACCTATAGCAGTGTTTCTTAATATTTACTGATCGCGGACTAAGCGCTCACCTCAAGTGAAATACATGGACTAAGACTAATTCAAATAAATACGGATCTATCATACGTAACGGCGTCTATTCATCGCGCTGTAATACAAATTAGCATTTTTGTCTCAAATTCAGTTTCTACAGATGATGTCCCGCAAGTCCTGTGTAAAGAATAATCGCTAGTCAGATGTTAATAGTAATTACGAAACTTGAAGAAAAGAGTATTTATGTGGCCCATACAAAAACTATACAATACAGTAGCACGTCAACTGAGCAAGCAAATTGGAACAACGTATTCTTTATAGGCAATCGTGAAAAATCAATTAAGCTTAGTGCGTCACCATATTGGTGGATAACTGATGCTGACTGAATCGGACGCTCGTATAATTTGCAGTAAAGTAGCACTATCATTGACAAGCCGCTGTGTCAGCGTAACCTCACATGAAGGAATGTGTGCTGTAGATCAAATTGAAGAAATACTTCTTTGACTGTGAGACAGCGTCATCGCATTGCCAGTCAAAAACAGTGGCAGGCGCCTTTGGACCAAATCCGCCATTATGATTAAGTGCTTTGCACCAAACTTATCTGAGTCCGCGGACCGGATGTTGAGTTGATCTGACCTATAGGAATGGTAATCTTGTTGCACTAACAGCCATGATTTGGAAATCATAGACGATATCGTCTATCAAATTACTTAGAATGATTGGCCTAGATCCCTCCCTAGGCCTGGGTCCCTAGTAGAGGATCCCATGTGACGCTATTTCATTTGCCTTTTATACATACTTTTTTTCAAATAGGCCTAAAAGAAAATTCATAGGTCGACGTAAAAATAATTTGGAAATGAATAAAGATATGGTCCTGAAAATTTGTCTAAGTCTTCATTTCACCCTGAGAAATTCAGGTTTTTGTAAAATTTATTAGCTCTTAGCTTATGTCTCACTAGATTTTTCAGTTCAAAATAGGCCTATGTGATCCCTCCAACATGCTTGTCGAACTCAATATCAAGGTCAGTGTTTCCCTAGATGAATGAATGAATTGCATGATATGTCGTTGAATAGGGCCACATATTTTGATAGGCCTGCAAGGACGATACAGCATTTTTTTCATACACCGTTTCTAAAAGCTGGCGCCATATAAGTCTCTGCGTTTTTTACCATAGGTTTGAGAGAAAAGCGCAGGCTTGAAACATTCACCGCAGGTTCGCACAGTTTCTGCCTCGCAACTGCGGTAAACTTAAACGCAAGATCGTGCGGATTTCATTTCATATTTATAGTTGACGCTTGCCTTGAGATATCATTTCTTGATGCAGGAGTCATCTGAAGAAGTCGTCAACGACATGGTGCCCTTGATTTCGATAATTCACTCCTCAAAAATCGTAGGCGGCGGTGGAGAGACCGATCGAGAGAGGAGTAGTGGAGGAGATGAGACTACATGACGAAGAGACTCGATCATTTCAAATATTTCCGCATGCGCCGTAAAAGTGTTGATCAGTTGCTCCACGTCGTTGATAGTCCCCATATAGCTCATCAACGAAATCATGTGTCACCTATCGTTCCCTCGACAACGATTGGCCATTACCTTGCCACGGTCGACTCATTTCAGACTATTGATAGGCTATCAGGGATGCGGAGTCGTAGTCCTATCAAATGATAGAACTCCGCATCCCTGATTGATATAAGCTTTCGTTGCGGTGCCACTACAGTACAGTGAGCCTGATTGTCTACGAAACCTGCGAACTAATTTGGAAACTTAAATTCTCCGTCAAGTTCCTACCTGAATGAGCGACTAGGACAATATGCAGATCATAAGTATCCGCATTTTGCCAATTGATTGATGATTTTTGTAAATTTTGAGGAATTGTCATTTCGCTCAAATTTAGATCACATTTTTATCCAGATCTCATGAAAACTCATAGAATCGAGATGTAACCATGTATGCGAAATTTTATTTGATTGGACAATGATTATCCTTTGCAAATTTTCATAAAATGGCCAAAATGTCCATCTGACAGACATCCAATATTTAATTAAGACACCTGGTAATAGTGCCAATACAAAACTTATACAAATAGGCCTACTAGCTGATGCTGTGGTCGAAAATTTGATTTTCGAATTCAGCGTGAAAAATTGACCATGTAACACTAGGTAACATGCCACGCTCAATTACGTGTAATTTACACGTAAACTACGCGTAATTACACATGACCCGAAACATCCGTGCCTGTGCGTGACATTCCTGCAACATCTGTCGGCAGTCCTGTAATGTAGATTTTGCGTCTCATGTGTCTGTATGTATCAGAGGCTAAACCATGTGATAAGGACCTCAAGTTCATGCTCAGGGCAGGCAGAACATGGTTAGCGGTTCATCCATGGTTCAAGTGGCAACGCATACAACCGTAGACGACGAGTAAACCATAAACACTCGCCCGCGCGTATCCTTAAACATTCCCCATTTTTTTTGACAGCATCAGATCACGTGATTACTGACTCTGAAGTGCAGCGCGCATGTACGCGGGTAGAAGTATAAGCTGTTCTGAACCACGTCTGTTTCGTAATTACGCGTGGCAATGTCACCTAGCGAAGGCTTATGCAAATTTCGGTTCGATTCCTGGGTCAGGCGAGTGCGGTCGGGGAATCAAGGGTGTTGGTGTCTTTTATTGACTTAATAGTTGTCATTGTCTCTAGATATTTAATATCAATCAATTAAATGAAATGGGGCACTACGTATGTCAACTCATGAATTTTTATTTCTTGATTGCTGCTACTCGTCCTCTCATTGTATAAACGCTCTGATTTCTATATATTGTTGAATGAAGTTCTATTATCTTCTGGCCTTGTGTATTTGTTCTAGCTAATCAATTGGTCCAACATTCTCCAACTTTAGCTTTCACACTCATTCCTAAACCGTCAACATTGATCGACTTTCAATGAGAACGTACTGAATTTTGCAGTTCTTGAGAATATCTAAACTGACACATGTGTATTTAATTCACTCTTTGTAAAGTTGCATATTTTCATTCATTTGATCATGATAACATTTAGGGAAGACTGGGGACCAAAGTGCATTTTTTCACTCATTCTCATTTTTTTGACGAAATTATTGCAAATCAGAACTCAAAATTTTACACAGATGTGAAAGATATCTTCGCAAATAAAATATTTTTTGAAGTGTAACTCTAGCATATCTAGTTTTTGCACAAGACATGTTTTTGTAACATGTAACGACCCTGCACATTGGTCCCCTATAGCGGGGACCAATGTGCACTGCATGGGGACCAAAGTGCACTGAATAAAAAACCATGATTGCGCAAGGAAATTTCATTTTATACAATAGATATCGCCAAAACACATTTTTCTATGATTTTTACTGTATTCATTTATTTTTTGTGAATTAGTAAGTGGATATAAAAACTATCATAGGCAAAAAGTGAATTAATTTTTTACAGCAATTTTTACTAATTGCTTATTGGACGTATCTTTATTACATTAATTAACTGTTAATAGTCAATTCGGATGTGGTGAGTTCAAAAATGATAATCATTTCTCTCTATCAGATTAATATTTTGACCTAGGATAAAATCTTTATTATAGGCCTAGGCCTATATAGGCCTACCCCACTTTCTTCTCATCAATTTAAAGATGTGTTTGACTTCTGAAAATAATGACCTTACGGACAAAAATGGTTATAATGGTTCAACAGATTGGATTTGGTAAGAAGGCAGTAAATAATCATTTTTTAAAAAAGTAAACACTCCAGCGATCTACCAACAAAAATTGGCGAAAAGTCGATTTTTGAATACATATTATGCAAATAGTGCATTATGTAACATAATAAAAACAGACAGGAGTCGGAAATGTTGCTTTAAAAACATTTGTCTTGTACTCAACCAGAATGTGCTAGCCACATTCCAGTTCAAGTTCAACCGTGTTTTCAATTGAGGAGTCCTGGGTTCCAGAATTGGTTTCGTTACCTTTGGATGCAGCATTCTCCGGGGGCATATCGGTGATAATAGTTGATTTTCTTTTTCAGACAGAGCCTTCGTCGGATAAGGTCTGATTATTTCAGGTAACACTGGCTCACATAATTATCACGCCTCGTCGTCAACAGGGCACCGTCATCAGCAGGAGATGTGCTTGTAGAAGGTTGTTCAATTTACGAAGTTCAAGCACTCAATCGGAGGGAATGGATAGCAGGAAATCCCCTTAGCTGAAAGCGTTTGAGTTGACTGGGAATATGCCGGCTTTTTGAAAGCCCGATACGATATTCATGGGCGCAAAAGCTTTGTAAAATGAAGCTGAACTTAGTGAGGCAACGTCATGAATAGCAATTGGTTTTCATGGATGAGTGAGCATTTGATTGTTGCACTCACTCACATAGAACGTCTTAAATGGACCATAGACGCAGACGTACAAGGGCTGCATGCGATGGCTTAAATTACATTTTTAAGGTTTAATTACACTTATTTCATTACGTTGAGACACTGAATACATGGTTTGCAAAATACAAAAGAAAAAAGGAAATTTATCATGTATTGCACTTTGGTCCCCATCAGTGGCGGCTCGTGCAGTCCTGCTCATGTGGGGCGCAATACAAACGTCTTCATCTTAGCCCATCATCTACTACGGTCTCACTGCAAATATGCTACTGTGGTCCTTCATAATGACATTATTTTCGGAAGCCTACTTAAAAACAAAATCATCGCTCGAACACTTCCAAGTTAAGTAAAGAAAGAAAAAATTTGAATTTGATAACAGAAACCGGCATCAAATGTAGAAACGACTTCATTTATCATTTTCATTTATTCAAAGATAAAGCAATTCATTAAAAGATATGCAATCTGATTCATTTTCAGTCGACACAGTGAGACACAGTTATGATTGAAAGTGCTTCACCAGTCCAAGGCTTGTATACACGCATCAGAATAACATAAGTTTGACCAGAATCTGACTTCCATGTATCTTCGATGTATGATCAGCAAAATATGTATGAATCAAGGCGCACAGACTGTGCGCCCCATCCGGTAGAAGAGAGGGAGAGTGACTCTGAATGAGTCACTGAACCACGCTTTGAATGTGTTTAGCAGTACAGGTTGAACCATTGATAGTTCAATTCAGTCTATCAGATCAGTTGCGTTTCAGCGCAATGTTCTGTGTAATTTTCTTTGATGTAAATAATTTTTAATGGAGGGCTGCGCCCCAGGCGCCCATATGGACGGGCCGCCACTGGTCCCCATTTCAGAGGGCACTTTGGACCCCAAAGCAACTCATTTTCAAAAAACCAACATTGACAAATAACTGGGTATACAGATGCCATCCCCGAATTATGAAGCAATTCTAGATGCCTTAAATGTTAGAAATTATTGTTATTCTAGGCACAATGTTGACGAATGAAATTTAGAAAAAATAAACAACGGAGACTCAAAAATTTACTTTCGACTGCATTAAATGTATTTAAAGACCTACCAAATAAAATATTTCGAGATAAATCTTGATTTTTCCGTTGAAAGTCATGTTTGATCAGAGAATTACTCAACTAGAAGAAGAAGTTCGAATTCGGTCTTTATCACGTCGAACTGGCAGATGCACTTTGGTCCCCTATGCTCATAGGTCCCCAATCTCCCCTACTTGAAATCAGCAGTGTACTTGGCAGTTTTGTGTCTGAGATATTGGGGATAGATCATTTCAATAAACCTCATATGACTTGACAATATGCCTACGATGCGTGAATTAAGAAACACAAATCTTACTTCGCAAGAAAAACAACAAAATATTCGTAAAATATTAAAATCTATTTCAAATTACGAATCCGATCTTTCCGACGTTGTTGCATTTTTCTTTCACTATGCAGTTTATTGGCAATCAGTCGTTTGATGCTTTGTTCGCCTATTCGATGATGTTGCTCCACAAATCCTGAAAAGAAGTGATTAAGTCAAGACCAATCATAGTAATAGAAACTGTCACGATGATATCATTTAATTGGCTAAGCAAGGAAAATTTTCTTTCAGGATCCGTGATTAAAATTATAGGCAAATATAATACACATGTGGGGTTATTGGAAGCTAGTTAAATGTAATACTTGTATATTGAGCGCCATTAACATAAATAACAATGTCTCGAGATACAATCACTTGTACTTGGTGAAGTATAGGTACACTAATCCCAAAAATGTCTGTCACCTTTTGAATTGCTCTTTAATGTTGATAGGTGAAATCGCTATGAAATTGTCAACTTAAATTAATCTATGAAAAGATTGAACATTATAAGGCATGAATAAGTTAGTCATTGAATTGAAATATATTTCTAATTTAGGGCTGTGCGCTGGCCGCACCTGCTTGCACCGGTGCATCGGTCGTAATAAACCGGTGTACCGAAAATTTTGAATTTTATAATTTACACTGAAGCACTGAAGTGTATCCGAAAAATAACTTCGCTCTAGACTGACAGTTGATAAATACTTGAAGATCTTGAAGGTAGGTTGTCTATCTTGCTCTAAATGTTCAGAATTTAATGCAAATTTCAGAAAGTGCTAGGAATCTTCAACAAACTTCTTCAACAGGCTTCTTTTAATTTTATTTTGCCAATATTTTCAAATGACTCTCATCATACTTGGCCGCAACCAGAAAGTGACAAAAAATTACATGGACAAAATTGCTAAGTCAGTGGTGGACGAAACGTCCGCGTTTTAATTCGCTTTCGGCGAATAATCGGCGATTTGATTCGCTTTCTCCATCAGCATCGTTCCATTCATGGGTATGTTTCATGCAGACGTTATTCTCACAGAAATAAACTATGAAAAATGCCAAAAAAGACTGTTTTCTACCTTCAGCTGCAAGTGCTTTGATGCTATTGGTTGATACGAGCGTTCGATGCAACCTCGTGAATCCAACTCGACTGTCCGTACTAGACGGCGCTTGTCCGCATTATACGGCGTATATAATTAGGCAAAATTCCGTCCCTAGCCGGTGTGTCCGCAATAACCGTGGTCGCAATAAGCGGCGTCTACTGTATTGTTTTCGTCTTTTATTCACATTTTTCTCATCAGGAAATGAATGAGTAATTTAACGATATAGCCTTGATTTTCAAAATATTTCAATTTCATCACTTAGAAATTTACAGTTTGTGGCGGCCGTGCTGTTTGCCACATCTGCGTGTATGTACATGTCATAGATAAGTTATGCAGCTATGTGCATGTACATGTCCTATAATCTTTGATTACAGTTGTACTGTTATGCTATGTTAAATTTATGATGCTGCTATGTAAGGAAGTCATACTAATGCAAACTTATTGACGACTTAGCATCGCTTTAAGTTTATAATAAATTGAATTGAGAATTGAATAATGTTTTCGTAGTTAGATAAATCATACTGCATGCTTTAAGATCATTCCTCTATATATGTGGCGACTAAGATTTGCGGATAGAATTATAGAATTAATTGATTTCAAGTGAAACTGTGCACTAAAATATCAATTTGATTAAAATTCGAAAGTTTCGGTACATCGAACAAAAAAACCGGTTCTCGCAAAAGTACTGATGCACCGGTGCACCGCTGACAGCCCTAATTACTATAGATGTTACAAGATGCGCTGGTATTAGAAACCTTTGATTTCGAAGTTCATTGTGCTCAAGTATAACTACACGCTCAACAAAATGAAGGCAATAAAATTGAAAACAATTTTGGAGGAGAAAAAGTGAAGGGAACTAAAGAAAGATGGCTTATTCTTTTCAGTAATGAAGATGACAGCAACAGAAATGGTTTAACTTCTAAATTTAAGGAAAAGAGTAGTTTTAGGGTAGAGAGCATGACGCAAATCGAGATTTAGTGAATGAAAAACTACCACTAGAAAAGGAAGCGCAGCAACCACCTTCTGCATGGGATGTATGTTCTGTTCTGAACAACAGATTTTCATCCGTAGTACAGCCAATAAAAATGTGTAATGAGCGATCTACAGCGGTCTGCACAAGGCCGCTATGAGAAAGCGGAGACTGTTTTTTGCGAGCACAAAGTGGATTGAAATAAATATTGGCTATGAAAAAAATAATTCATCTTGAGGGATTTAACTTCTTGAAATGCCAATCCATCGCGGTCTAGGGGTGGATGACCGTTCCTCAGAGCGCAATTGATGACTTGATAATAATTAATGTGAATATTTTTGACTCGAAGAATCAGAAATGTCATGAAGTCATTAGGACGCCACCCTCGTTGCTGACATTTTATGATCCCATCATTAGTTACTATTAATAATCTTATAATCACTTATATAATAGCAGCATATTATGATATGATAAGAGGTTTTCACATGCTTATATTTGGTTATATTAAAAGGTGACACACTCATGGGATTACAAAAATAGTAGATGATCGCAAATCCAGGCTGTCCACGTCAGATTAACCCTGAAATTCAATGTTTTCAATGTTATAGACAAATCGTTTTGTGAAAAACGACTCGCTATTCGCTGAGATGAATCAAAGTGTGATATTGGCTGTTGTTGAATGTGTTCATCTAGTCGACGTAGTTGAAATTCTAACATTCCATAGAGTAGGTATATTAGGTAGAATAGCAACTCAGCATTTATTAAATCCCCAATGTGTATACACTTTCGATTTTATTAAATAAACTCAAGGGAGATACAAGTGGTATTGTCACCAAATGTTAGATATGCAAATTTTTGCAGTTTTGCAGAAATTACAACGGAATTGAGTGATCATGATTGTAATGCAGAAGGAATGATGGTATTTCACAGATTCTCATGACAGCTTTGGAGGGTTTGTTAAATTAGCAATACGATAGGTTCCTATTACTTTCATGCTCAACCTCAAGAGAATCTTCTTAATCATGTCATAATCAACCTGCGACTGGAAGAGCAAAATCACATGATCAAAGACGATGATTTCATTTAACTTTGAAAGATATAAATGGGTCCACATCACTATTCAGCAGAAATGAAACATGAACAAAGTGAATCATAAAATCATGCCGGTGAAAATTGAATTGAAAACTTGAAATTTCAGCCAAGAAAGCATGAATAATACCACGACTTTTTCATAAAGACTTCCATTCAAAGATAATTACAATACAATTTATGAAATTCCCTTGACAATCAGCTTGATTTCCGCTTAGTTCCGCTTAGCAAATATTCATTCCTTCTGATATCCAACTTGTTTCATACTACTTATATAAGAGAGTCATCTCGGTAGTAGGCTATATTAATTGGCAAAATTTGACTTTTTTCAAAAGTGCTCAAATAATTTTTTGGACCACGGGAACGTAATCTCCGCAAACTGAATCTTTTGATATAAAAATTTTCACTATATGCAGATACTTCTTTGAGTCGACACTCTACCTATATATCCCTACTCTATGGTAGCAACTCAGCATTTAGAAATCCCCAGCATGCATAGTTTCGATTTTATTAAATGAACTCGAGTTGAACACGGGTATTGTTACCTAATGTGAGATATGGAAATTTTTGCAGTTTTGAAGAATTTACCACGGAATTGACTGATCATGATATCAATGCAGACGGAATAATAGTACTTTACAGATCCTCCGTGTCATGACAGCCTTGGAGATTTAATGTTTGCTAAATTAGGCTGCTATTGCTTTCATGCTCAACCTCGAGAGTACTTTCTTAAGCGCGATCATATCACAGGCAACCTGCCACTGGTAGAGCAAAGTAACAGAATCAAAGACAATGATTTCAGTCAACTCTGAAAGATGTAAATGGGTCCACATCACTACTCAGATCCAAGAAATGAAACACAAATTTATAGTGAATCATAAAATCATGCCGATGAAAATTGAATTAGAAACTTGGAATTTCAGCTAAGAAAGCCCAATAAGATCTCGACTGTTTCATGAAGACTTGCATTATGATGTGCTTCTTGAAATTCTCTTGATAATTAGCTTAATTTCCGCTAAATTCAGATGCTTGTTAGTAGATATTCATTCCTTTTGATATTCAACATGTCGCGTACTACTTATATATTGTCCTCATGTCAATAGTATTTCTAATTTGCAGATATGTAGCTTTTTAAAAACTGCTCAAACAATTTTTTGGACTGCAAGGACGTTATCTCAGCAAAGAACTGAATCCTTTGATATAAAATTTTCACTGTATAAAGATATTTTTTGAGACACTGTACCTGCAATATAATTACTCTATGTAACATTGATATTGATTAACTTTTTGTACGCTTTATATAACAAATAACTTGACTTTTTCCAGATTTATTTTCAGTTATGAAACGGAGAATGTTTTCCACTTGGTTTTACCCAACTGTCTACAGACAAAAGACTAGGTGCTTTATGGCTCATTCGCTGAAACATTTGTCAGAAAGAAAATCTTCGTAATTGACGACTGTGACTACTTTTTCGATGAAAAATATGCGGTAGGTAACTTTTCGCGTTTTCATTTTATAACCAGTGATGCCGATTTTATTGTTGCTCAAATATCGAAAGACCGGTCTTGTAAACATGGTCCGGCATTGCGACCCTTAGTTAAGGCTAGAAACCTCTAGGCGGACAGACTCGAACCCTTGAACCTCCGCACTTCCGCACGGAATCGCAGTCCTTTACCAGCTATGCCATCCTACCACCTAAAACAATCTCATCTGATTTTTGAATGAAATTTCTATGTCAAAGGCACATAACATCTGTGATATGATTCGTTTCTCACAAGGTTTCACAAAGGCATGTTACTATCTATGGTAATTTCCTCGCTATTACCTCTTGCATGAAATTTGACTGTTAAAGACATTAATTCAACGAAGTCCAATCAACAAAATACTTATGTAAAATGAATCATAATGCGCCTTAATTAGTGTAGGGGAACTGAATTTCACTTACTACATATTGCATCAATGATATCAATTGGAAGCGCAGGTTTTGCTTTTTTATGTAGAAATGCATTTGAAGATTTGCCGAACACACTATGCGACGCCATATACTCTTTGGTCATCATAATCGACATCAGATCACGAACCATGACACCAGGCTCGCTTGTCCGAACTGTGTTCAATTTAGCTGCCGATAAGTATATGTCGCAGCTGTGATGAAGTTTCACCTGGAATAGAAAAGACAATTCCCCTCATTATGTCATTTCCACGAATTTTCTATGAACGCTTTCAGCAACATGTAAAACCTTGGTTTCTGTAGAAGTTTTAGCCAGGAAGTTGATTGTCTCTGACAGTTCGTGGAAGTACGCCTATTTTCAAAATCATAAGCTATTGAGTTTTCGGCTAGAATTTTGACAGAAACCTAGGTTTTATATGCTGCTAAAATCTTTTCTGATACATGTATTAAAATTTTGTTTTGTGGCTTCCCTTGCATTTTTATCAGACCATTTTAACTTGATACCTGTGAGAGGCGAGGCGGTCTCATTCAAAAAGAAATCCCAGTATACACGGTGTTCGCGATCTTCTTGCGGATTTTTATAAGTTATTATCTATGCAATATTACACAGGTTTTTACACTCAAGGTATCAAAGGTCGAAGTCCACTGAACACCTGAATTACGAAAATTATACAGTGTGCTCTATGTGACCTCCACCTCAGACTGTGCAAAGCTAACGGCGCTATATAGGTGCGACAATTAATCAATAATCTGCGTTGATTTTGCTCAATAAAAATTTTAGTCCTCGTCACACTTTATGCAAATGTTTTGAATGCGGTGTTTATTAAACATCATTTCGCATCTGGCTCAATCCCTAAAATTCCAACAATGGCGTATCTAGGCTTTTTAGAGAACAGGGAGAAGGCCTATCCCGACAAATCCAACAAATTATTCAGTTTCGATGATTCTTTTTTAAGAGCCCTAAGTGGTAGTGACCATCCTGCTGATGAATCCGTGTTCGATTTTGTAGATGTGCCATCATAACTGAAAACACTTTGTTCAACAAAATACTCCTGCACCGTACTACGCGCACTGGTTATTACATCACTTGGCAACTTATCCAATCGTGAGGTGAGATGAGACCATAGCACAACAAGTTATGAATGGTCATCGCATCGGTTTCTCGCTAATCAAGTGAAGGTTTGTGAGGTTGACATTCCCATTGAGATAGAATGTTGTTTCGTCACTGAAACTGATACCGGGTGATCATAAAGTCACGCAAGTGAAGAAAATGCTTTGTTTTGAGTTTAATTGAGTTTAAATTGAATCGAATATCATTTGTCGTGATTATATACAATAGATGTGAACATAAATATGAGCATTTGAAGGACGGGTTGTCTCGTGACTACTTGATTGTGTCATGTGATCAACATTTTACATATATATGAACATTTGAAATTTCAGGCTTAGCATATCTACATACGTCAATTGCGTCAGACGCATCATTCTTCGCTTCACTTCATTTCACCTCGTCACTCACAATGGCTTACAACGTTGCTGAACGAGTGTGCTTGATTGAAAATTATTTTCGTTCTGGAAGCTATTCTATAGCAAAGAGTACTCTCTTTCAACTCAATCCATCCGCTCCTGTTCCGCACGATTCAACAATTAAGATATTAAGATAATTAAGATCTCGAAATGGTCGATACATTTCGAGAAACGGGATCCGTGCATGACCGAAGACGCAGTGGAAGACCGTCCTTCGATGATGAAGATGTCGCAGCCGTTCAAGGTGCACTTATAAACAGTCCTCAAAAATCGCTTATAAAAGTTTCCCAACAAATCGACATGTCCTACTCCAGTGTTCAGAAGATTTGTCGAAAAGTTTCGCATCTGTTTCCCTATAAGACCTGTGTGATGCACACAGTGATGCAGAATGACTACGAGCAGCGATCGATATTTTGTGATTGGCTTATTGCCGTGACCAATCATGATCCTCAGTTTTTGAAAACATGCTTTTGGAGTGATGAAGCTTGGTTTCATCTCTCTGGATACATGAACTCACAAAATACGCGATGTTGGTTGTCGGAGAATCCACATCAGTATGTCGAAACCTCACTTCATCCTCAGAAAATCGGTGTCTGGGCTGCAATGTCTGGAGAACGGATTCATTTCTCTTTCTTTGAAGGTCGAGTGGACAGTGACAAGTATTGTTCATTCATCGATCAGTTCGCTGAAAACGAAAGACATATTGCATGGTTCCAGCAAGACAATGCAACGGCCCATAATTCTCGAAGAACTACGCAACATCTTACTCAGATATTCGGAAAGCGACTGATCGACAAGCAACTCTTTCCAGCGCGATCACCGGATCTCACACCAATGGATTTTTCTTGTGGGGCTACGTGAAGGATAAAGTGTTTGCCAACAACCCCAAAAGTTTGAATGATTTGCAAAGTGCCATTACGTCCTGTATTAAGAGTGTTAACTCAGACATGCTAATGAATGTGTCATCCAATGTCGCAAAGCGCGCCCATTACTGCAAATCTCAGAAAGGAGGGCATTTTCAACATCTTCTTCAAATCGCAATGTGTTCTTCTAAACCCCTCTAACTGAAAATTGAATATAAATGGGACCTTGTTTATCTAGAAAATTGTAGTTTTATCCACTTGCGTCATTTTATGATCACCCTGTACTAAAGATGAAATACAGGATCCTGCATGTGAAACTTTCAATCATCAAAAAAAAAATTGAAGTCGATTAGGACTAACTTAAGGATTCAATCAGCCTGCTGTAAACCTCTACGCTTAAAATGTTTCATACCCCTTCCTTGAGCACCTTGACTACAGGGAACAGAGCAAGTTCGACTTCCTGTTCAACCTTTCTTTGCAACGAAGGTTAAAATGATCTCTGTCCGCTTAACATCCGAAGGTCTCCGCGCTTTGTGATCATGCTCACATTTTCTCGGAGCAATGGAAGGGGTTTCCACAATCAGCATTTCCAAAGAAGCAATGTCTTGCTAAAGAAGCTTTCAGTCGATGTTAAAATTCTCACTAAGCCTACGTCTGACCTTCTCGCGATCATGTTATCGCAAAAATGGCAACTGAAGAAATCTCAGTCATCTCCATAAAGATATCAGATAGCCTAAATTATAAAAAAATCAAAGCATGGTTAACGTCCAGCAAAGCAACCAATACGCTTCATTGTACATGATTGATTTTCGCATTTATAATGAAACAGAGCTCAGATTTATTAATGAAAAAGCATTGGGTCATTTATTCAATAAGCAGTAGTAAGCACCATGATATTAGAGACAGAAATCCGCAAGAAGATCGGGAACATTCTGTATTTCTCGACGGGTTTTGATGAATTTTTGCACGAAATTTTGAAATTCACAGTTCATGACAGTTCAAAATGACGGACATTAAAAGGAAACTGCATCTTGCGGTTCGATTAACATGCATCAATAAGATATCTAGGAGGTTTCCCATTTCAGCGTGGTGAGTAGATCACGCATCTAGTGCAATTTTAAGTTTACAAGTGACCATATCATCTCAGAGGGCGCCTTAGAGCTTAATGAGGGCGTCTTAGAGCTTTACGAGGGCCTTCTTGGAGCTTCATGAGGGCAGGGTCACCAGTCTCATACAGACAAAAAAAGACCAAACAAAATAAGAAGAAAAAACTGTAGAATTAACCCATTTTTGGTACATTAATACACTGTACTATCGCTAACCCGCCTGCTAGCTTGAGAACGGATTAGCTCATATTCTGTAACACTGATATGCTTCTCGATAGATCGCTTCCTCTATTCCGATTCCACCCATGCTTATTGGCACAGAATTATTATATAAATGCAGATTGGTCAAATAAATAGAATTCGCAGCTTAGTTGGCATTATCAATACTTCCGATAATTATATTAGGCCTGAAACATATAGCTACTAATGTAAATGTCAACATCTTATAATTACCGAATAGGCCTATATGATCAATTCAATGTGGGTCTGTAAACGTTGTTGTACGTGCACATTTATACATGTATAATTTTTATAAAAATATTCATTACACGATTGATGGATCTAAGGCTGCATCATCTATTCTCACAGGCATTTAATGTCTAAAATAAATATTTCATTGATCATGAAATATTAACATTCGTATTATGCGTCAATCAAAAACTTCATGTAACTTAATAAATAAGAAATCAATTCCAAAATAGTGTAGGGTAAGAGGGAGTGATATGGACACTTTTTGTTCTTGTTTCTTAAATCAAAATGCACTAAGATGCAACCATTGAAATTTAATGAAATTTTACATGTATCTCAAAAATGAACTGAAGATTCTTGCTAAAGCGTATCTTTAAAAACGTTTTACTGATTTATTGACGCAGTTCATGCAAAAGAAAAATATTTTGCAATTCTCAAGCGATGATGAAAATCATCCCAAATTAATAATTTAATAAAATAATAATAGCCAATGGTCCTAAAAGTATCAATTAAATCTGATTAGATTCAGAGCGAAGTTTTGGAAAATGTTGACCTTTTTTCATAATGATTGTAAGTGATATTTAACTTCGATAATAGGTGGTCTCCGTGGCACAGTGTGATTAAGTGCTTGACCTAGCGATCGTTCGGTCCAGAGTTCGAGCCCCGAAAGTGTCATTGGAAGTCGTCACGAAGGGCATCCGAACTAAAAGATCACAACGCTCCACAATTCAACGTAGCAAAGTGAGTCAAGGTAACAAAGCTAAAAAAAAAAACAAGCTAATGACTAGTTAATTTTCAATAGGTACAAAATATGATATAAAAGAAAATTTTCATATCCTAAGATGTCTAAAAATTTTAAAAATACTTACTAGAAGGACAAACAACGCTTCTCCTCATGTGTAATGAATTGGCGAGTAAGTCGTTCTGTTCAAAATTATGTTTATCACTTATATATTGAAAAGATCCTATTTAACAGTCTGCCCATTCAGATGATAAGAGGACAGGTCTGTTTCCAATCAAAATAACAGATCTAGATAACACAGCGGGATTGTGCTATCTAAAATCTACCAGGTGTGTAAGAGAATTAATATTAGTTCCTTAAGCTAAAACGTGAAATAGAAATCTACAAAATATGCATACAAATTATTTGACTATTTTTAATGAGGTCATCAACAAGAACTTGGTCAGGACGATCGCGTTTCGACCGCTTAATCCTGGACGCTCAAACCTAACCCAGCGCGGTCCTGTACATTAAATATGCACAGCCTCAAAAATTAAATTAATATTAGAGGAAGATTAGCATCTATCAAAAAATAGAGTCACTGTTGACTGAAATGTACCTTAGGCATTTGAAAGAAGGACAGAGTCCAGCCAGTAGAGGTCAAGAGGCGGGGGCATAATCCACCTTCAACTCAAGACGTGCTGTAAAAACAATTCAACGTAGCAAAGTGCGTCAAGGTAACAAAGTTAAAAAAAACAAGCTAATGACTAGTTAATTTTCAATAGGTACAAAATATGATTTAAAAGAAAATTTTTATATCCTAAAATGTCTAAAAATTTTAAAAATACTTACTAGAAGGACAAACAACGCTTCTCCTCATATGTAATGAATTGGCGAGTAAGTCGTTCTGTTCAAAATTATGTTTATCACTTATATATTGAAAAGATCCTATTTAACAGGTTGACAACGCAGACTGTGTCAGCACCGTCCAAGCCCCCAGTATGGGGAGAAGTGGCGTTAAACCTTCATTTCATTTAGCTTCGATAATTTTGAAGCTTTTGAAAATATTTTTTGAAATCAGGGTTACATGGACACCTATGGTGTCTATTTTTCAAATGCACAACGCAGCTTTCTATTACTTATGCTACTTATGCTAATTTTCTTCAAAATTGATAACAAGGACTAAGATGCAATTGATGACAACAATTGAACGAGGATTGATTGACAAGAAAAGCTCTAGTCGAGTCTACCATTGAAAATGGACTGTAAGACACTTACTGTACCAACTAATTAAATCACGGGATTTAATAATAAAATCACAGGATGAGAAATGAATCCACACAGGCTAATCTTGCGTCACCGACGTTGGATTTACAGCTTTTATGTAGAGCTGAACTTATGTGTCCATATCACTCCTACCTGATTGACTAACGGTGTAGCCTGATGAAAGTATCATAATTGGTAGAAATATGTATTTGAAGTAGAATTATTTTATTGATCATTATTATTTGATTTACGAAGAATTTCATTGTATTTAGGGGACCTTCTGACATTGAAAATCTCTTGCAAGCTCCACCAACATTTAGACAGTGAGCGTTCCAGAAGTGCTCTAAGAACGTTATTCCAAAAAGTAGTCCATAGTCCAAAATTGCTAAGTCCTGTACACACTTAAGTCCACAATCTATCCGTATCCCTTTTCTAGAGAACAGAGAGCACATATTGAAAGATTCCTAGGACTCGATTTGGCAGGCAGATGAAATCACTGTATGGACCTATCCGCAAATTTCAATTACGTTTTTTCGACTTTAAATGGAAGAAAAAACGAAAGACCCGGTACTCATTGTAATGATCAGACGTTGCTATCACGGCAAGAACATTACCTGTTGCAACGTGTAATGAGAGAGAGAGAGAGAGAGTAAAAGATTAATTAAAATACAATTTTCAGAGCTAAATTTTGTCCTGGAATTTTCTTCTGTAAGAAATGTTGGTTATACAGTTGTGAACAAGTGATCTAGATAAAACCACACTTTGAAGGAAATTCATCCGTGTCATTCATGATGAAATAAAACCTACATACGTTGAGGTACATTTTCATACATCATATGACACATATTGGTCGGTGTATCTAATGGTACTTTTTACTATTGACAAAAAGTGTCCATCTCACTCCCTTCTTACCATAAGCTGTTAGAACCTAAATAATTCAATTTTTAGTGAAATGAACAGTAGTAAATTCATGTTTTAAGTAATTATGTTTGCAGCTAAATTTTCTAGTTCTTTTTTAGTAGTTTTCCAATAATTGGCATAAAATTAGGTAGACAAACGGTCGGTGGATTATTTGAAATAAAAATTCATTCACTTTTATAATACAGTATAGCCAATTACCACTATTATATCAATATTCAACAGTACATTACATACATTTTATTATACAACAGAAGAATGAATGCGACAACAAAATTACATCTACTAGATTTTTTGATTACATATAAATACTCATAAAATGCTGACAAATTCACAATAAGCGTCCAGTTCTTCACACGTCTCCTTGAGCGGGAGCTTAGAGTGTGCTATCCACAGAATTAGATTCATCTGCGTGCTTCGGTTTCCTAGAAAGGAAGAATTGTATGTAACCTTAATATCAAAATTGCACATCACAGAATTAGACTACTTGCTCCTTCTCGAATGGATAATTCGTGTATCGTTTGATATTGGAAATAGCAATTAAACAGTAAGCGGTCACCAGAGGACACCAGAGCCAGTGAGAGATGCGTGCGTGCTGTGATATCACTTCGCACACACCAAAACACACATCGATGTCTGGCTTCGATTCAGTGCATGCACTATACAGTGAGAAATGCCGAGGAGAGAATGTGAAAACATCAAGTGAACTAATTTTCGTACGCCTGCTACTTTTTTAAATAATGATCGGAAGGGCCAACATTATGGAGAAAACTTGTGTGCAATGATCTGAATTCTTCGAATCTGAAGGAATTTTGGATATCGAAGCACTTTGCTGGAACTCACATTAATCCGCAAGCGACGCACGACTTTTTTCCTATCTCTGTAAGGTATAAGGAATTCCTTTTTGCCCACTTAATAGGTTCCTCGATGTGCCGTCAATTTCGTATTAATCACACTTTTAGCAAACCGAAGCAGATAAACAAAATATTTTATTCTGTGGTGCCATTAAATATTTGCCCATTTTGTCCAATGTGAGCACTTAGACTGTGACGGTAGGTAGGGAGTTGCCTCATCTCTCCTTTCGAGATTTCTTCGGACTATCTCGTCACTAACCAAATGACAGCCAGTTGGCATGTGGTAAAAGAGCACGGTCAACATGAACACAAAGTCACAAGAAATTTTTACTTTTTTTCAGGAAACAGATTTTGATATTACAGAACCGAACAACCCAAAAATGTAAAAGAATTAGAAAGGCCTCACGTGGGTGCCTTGGAGCTTTACGAAGCCGTCTAGGAGCTTCACGAGGGCGTCTTAGAATTTTATGAGGGAGCCTTGGGACTTCATGCGGGTGATTTTGGGAATGGGGAAGGGCTACCCACTTAGGCTAATATTTTCCAGTTGAAAATGATTTTCAGGAAAAGGTGAAATTAGCAAACTGGCGGCGCCGAAGGAAGTCCTTCGAACGAAGACAGAATCACATCTCTGGATATCTAATGCTAGGGGACATCAGCTAGGGGGTTAGCTAGTCCATGTGTCGTCTATGACAGCTACGAAGTTAGTACATCGTAGTACAAGTCTGTGGACATCTTTTTATCCACGCAATTAATCATTCAATTATTACGTGTTCATGTCGCAGCTTAGGCTGTAAGACCAGTTTTACGATAAAACACATAATAAAAATCTAAATTTCTAATTGAACTCCTATGTGTGACCATAGACACTCAACTGGCATTAAAGAAACAAGTCGAAGCTTGTAGAAGGACAGCAAACCAAAGAACATACTGGCTGCGAGCCTTCAAAAGATTTGGTGGAACAGAACGAGGTCTACTTCAGCTATACTTATCCACTATCAGATACATCTTTGAATATGCCTCCCCAGCATGGTTTACACAAAAATGACACAACACACCATTGAATGAACAGAAAAATGGGCTTTCAAAATCATCTTTCCAGCTCTCTCATACTCAGCTGCTCTCCATCCTAACAACCTGATCAAAAAGACAAATACCCACCACCCATTTCATGATCATCACTACCCCCACTACACAAGGATAAACAGCCAACAGAACAGATCGTCATAAAAATCTTCGTATACCACAGAAGCCACTAGACTTCGCAAGAAGTATACCACATGCAAGAAGTATAACTCGTTGAAAAGTCGCAGCTAGTAACTTTTACTGTACTGTGAAACATTGAGAATGTCAGTTATGTAACCACCCATGCTACCCTGTCATATGGGAATAAAAAGACCTCTCTCAATTCATCAGCAATAAACAAATTCAAACTTACAGAGCCAAGTCTCGGCACAGTTGAATACCCATCATACCTCAATGAAAGATTCGGCTCACTGAGAGCAATCAAGGTTGAAGGTTGATGTGCAGCACTGGTATCATTACTGAGAACAATCAAGGTTGAAGGTTGATGTGCAGCACTGGTATCATTACTGAGAACAATCAAGGTTGAAGGTTGATGTGAAGCACTGGTATCATCACTGTGAGAAATCAAGGAAGGTTGATGTACAGTGCTGGTATCATCACTGACAGCAATCAATGTTGAAGGTTGATGTACAGTGCTGGTATCATCACTGAGAGAAATCAAGGAAGGTTGATGTACAGTGCTGGTATCATCACTGAGAGAAATCAAGGAAGGTTGATGTACAGTGCTGGTATCATCACCGAGAGCAACCAAGGTTGAAGGTTGAAGTGGAGTAGTGTTATCATCAGGAGCACTGGCAGTAACCACTGTTGGCGCGGATTCTTCAGGTTTTTCACCGTCTTCAGACGACTGGGAGATTCGATACAGCGGAGGCAAATTTTCCAAGTCGTCCTTTTGTCTTAAAATGTTGACTAGAGAAGTTAATTCCTTTGTAATACTGTGCAGTCGTGGGATTTCTGAAAAATGAGGAAAATTGAGATATGAATATTTCATAGATGAATTCAGATTGGATACATGAATCCAGGATGAATATTTCCCGTTTCTTAACTGGATACCGTATTTTCTCGGATAGATCCCGCACCTACATTTATCATTGAGCCCTACTTACTTACTTAAGGGCAGTCTGCATGTGTTAGACTTCATGGCATTACCCCATGACTTCCAAAGCCATCGATTCCGCGCGGCAGCACTTCAGTTGACGCTGTCGCAGAAGCTGTCGATGTCCCGGTCAAGCGCTTGGACCAACGTCTGGACGTTGGATATGGCCTGCCCAGCTCTGCTTCAGTTTCCTTATTTTCTCGCACACATCTTGTATTTTGATCATGGATCTAATTTCAGTGTTATTTCTTCGTTCGCGGTAGGAAAAGCCGAGCATGCGTCTCTCCATTTTTGTTTGGCCACGTGTAGCCGATCTGTTATCTCTTTGTGTAGAGTCCAAGTTTCTGGTCCGTAATAAGGCGGGTAGGATACATTGATTGTGTATTTTCCGTTTTTGAGCGATAGAGAAATTTCTGTTAAAGATCTTTTTGCATCGCTCGTACGCGTATATTTATCGCTTTGATTTGCGTTGCATCTTGTAAACAAAAACAATGGCCGAGGTAGATGTGTTCATCAATTTGTTGCACTCTGATTTCCTGGGGATATTGATTGAATTCCTTGCCATTACATTGGTTTTGTTGTTGGTCGGCAAGGGTGTTGTGGTCACCTCCATCCGTTGTCAGCAATGTGAGAAGTGGTGTCACAAGCATTGCAGTGGACTCAGGTCTCTCAGCGGCATAGTGAATTTTCAATGTCCTTCTTGTGTCCATGGTAGCAGAAGTGCAGTGGATGTTGAGACATGTTGGATAGACGATGAGGAAATTGAAATCGTGAAAGAATTTCACTATCTTGGTGATGTGCTTTGCTACGAGGGTGGCGCCGAACCTCGTTCGTGCTAGAATCGCGTCAGCCTGACGCAAATGGAAGGACATAGCCAGTCTACTCAGAAACCGCCACATTCCGCTCAGGTGCCGAGGTATACAACTGTTGTATCAGGCATGCACTTCTTTACGGTGCTGAATCCTGGAACCTCACTCAACATCTGGTTCAACAACTCCGGTCATGTGAAAGAAGATTGCTTCGTTACATGAGTGGCATTTCACTGTCTGATCGGATCGACAGCGCTACCGTGGCAAGCAGGTGTAGCCTCACACCGTCAGACGAAGTAATCAGAGCGCGAAGACTTAGGTGGTTCGGTCATATCAAGCGTCGAAATGTAGATGAACCAATCAGGCAGCTGCTCGATGTGATGGTCGAAGGTTCCCGTCTTCGTGGAAGGCTGAGGAAGACATGGCTCCAAATCGTTAATGAGGACATGGTGGAGCTGGGAATATCTGTGGGTGATGCTCAGAACCGCTCTCGATGGAGAAGTCTCACATCGTCCAACCCTCAACCAGGGTATCCGCGCAAATCTGAGTGAAAATTTCCAGGTGTTTTCCAGGATTTCCAGGGTAAAATTCATTTTCCAGGTTTTCCAGGAAAATTTACCAAAAATCAGGGAAATAAATACAGTGAAACACAATGTAAATTGCTGAAGTTTCAAACACAGACATTTACTTTGAAAAACACAGGTTGTTTCCTTCTTTTCTTGATGCTCTTGATTTGGAGTCTGAAAATAACAGCTGGGCTCATAATTAACACACGTGCTACACGCATCATATTCAGAAATAATTCATTCAATCGCAGAAACTTCAAGACATACATAACAGCGCACAATTCATCATACTGTAAAAAACTTGGGAAGAATGATAACAGCTCATAGTTAAGAAGGAAATAGCTGCTTATAGCTAATAAAACCACAAAACGCTAATGAGGGAGTTTACAGCTCATAGTTCGAAATTCCGCACGACGTTAATAAGGGAGTTTGCGGCTCCTAGTTCCCCATACCACACGACGTTGATGAGGGAATTCACAGCTGCTAATTCACCATACTGTACAACGATTAGGAGTTCGACAACAGTTCATAGTTAATCATACCACGCAGTTCGATCTCATTCATGTTGAATACCTACGTTATGATAGGATATTTTAGTCACTGAAGTATTCTAAAAACAAACACATTGTATGAGAATGAAGGTCATATTTGCAAACAAATAAGTAGTAGAGATATGAAAAATAAAATTTGGAAAAATAGAAAACACTTCAACCATGGAGTATGACTTCAACAACTTGCAATTAGTGTTTCAATAAGTCTCAAAATTTCCAGGAGTTTCCAGGTTTTTCAGGGAGCGCGGACACCCTGCCCTCAACAGAAGAGGAAAAGAAGACGTTAAAAGGAGAAAGTATAGTAAGTAAATAAGTAAAGATATTGATTGGATTCCTTGCAATATTTTCATCTGCGACCACAAGGAAACACGTTGTCGTTTCTCATCAGACTTTTCTTGGTTCACTCCTGCAGTGATCACCTTCTCTTCTGTGTGAGATTCTTTCTGCATGAAGTCGACAATACGCGCGACGATAATGTTCTTCGCAACATCAACTTGTGTGGAAGAGAGAATACGTAGAAATCGTGGATCGATCGCAGAAGCGACCAACAGAATTGGCTGTTCATTACCAGGTGTCACTTGTTCAATTCTGGATTTCATCGAGTTCAATATTGTGACTTTGAATGAAGTCAAGGCGGTGGGGACGTCGATAGATCCAATGAGTTCAGTCAGGGTTGACAGTAGAGGCAGGATAAGATTGATCGAAGGAGACTGTTCACAACACAAGTCACGAGTAACTTCCTCGAATGGTGCCAACAATAATGTCAAGGTTTCGAGTAATTCCCACTCACCGTTTTGGAGAATCGGTGGAGGATTGCGTGAATTCCAAATTTCGAGCAATGAGCGATTGATTTCTTGACGATTTTCTATCATCACTGACCAAGTATAGAAAGATGAGTTCCATCGTGTTGGAACATCTTGCGGAATTCTTTGAACCGATTTTCCAGATTCTTGCTGCAGATTATTTAGAAGTCGAACTCCAGGATTGCTACGATGGAAGAACCCAGCTATCGCTCGACAAGATTTCCGAAGATCACTAGCTGCCTCACAGGCTTTGAAGGAGTCTTCAGTACACAATTGTAGTGTGTGAGCCATGCAAGGCATCCAAGGAATTCCAGTCAATTCAATACCTCGTCGAACATTGCCAGCGTTGTCGGTCACTCTAGCTTCGAATATCTGATCATTAACATCGATGGACATTTCTTCCATTAATCCACGCAGACACTGTGATATCGTTTCTCCAGTATGGTCTCTATCCGACGAATTGAAAGGTTCAACTCCGATGCAATAGGAATGCAGCCGGTAGTCGGCGTCAATAGAGGATGCAGTCACTTCTAAGAAACTCTCATGATTCTTAGCGTCGTAGAAATCGAGAGTTATTGCGTATGACGGGAAATCATTCTCCTGGAAAAAGTTCTGCATTTTCACATCGATTTCTCGTTCCAACGTCGGAAGCACAGGGCGCCGCATTTTGGTCTCACTAGGAATGTCATATCTGTCGTTCAAGCATTCGACAAACTTGCGAAAATGTTCATTTTCGACGAAACGAATATATAGACATCCCTCAGCGATATAGTTTGAGCAAGTAGACGTAACGAATAGATAGATCAGCGATAGTTTGAGCAAGTAGACGATCGAGCTTTAGAGCTTTGGCACTACCATGTGGATACTTCTGATGAACAACAAAGGAAGTTTCGATGGTTGATTGACGAGATGGAGATGGCTTTCTTTTCACCGCCTTCTTTGCTTTCTCCTCTGATCGGAGTCGATTTTCGGATGATTGTCTTTCAAATGTCTGAACATATTGGTAGTCCATCCTTCACCTTTACACTCGGATTCCTACAGCCACCTGTGAGACATTTCTCTGACGTCTTGCAATTGTCTAAAGTAAAATAACGATGTATTTGTGATTTCTGTTTCGTGGACATAACGACGGTAGAGAGAGCGTAGAATGCCGAAATTGACTACAGCATAGCCCTCTCGATCGAAGGCGATCATGATAACAATGTCTAACTTGAAACCAATCAGCGTCCCAACGAGTTTCGTCAATAGCAACCGCTTCCAGGCGACCTCGGACAATCGATCTAATGATTCAATGCCTCCGGCTTTCTCGAGGTCGAAATGATATTTCAATGCGCCTTGCTCTTGACAGCACCATGAAAAATGGCTTGCCGGCTGGGAATCGAACCCAGTCTTCGAATTGCTAACGCGGCATGAAGATCACCAAGACCAGCGAAGCACACCCTCCATGATCGTGTCAAGAGCAAGTAAAGCTTTCAGCGCGCATTATGACGTTATCTTCCTGGTTTGTTCATATAACAATAGCAACCGCTTCCAGGCGACCTCGGACAATCGATCTAATGATTCAATGCCTCCGGCTTTCTCGAGGTCGAAATGATATTTCAATGCGCCTTGCTCTTGACAGCACCATGAAAAATGGCTTGCCGGCTGGGAATCGAACCCAGTCTTCGAATTGCTAACGCGGCATGAAGATCACCAAGACCAGCGAAGCACACCCTCCATGATCGTGTCAAGAGCAAGTAAAGCTTTCAGCGCGCATTATGACGTTATCTTCCTGGTTTGTTCATATAACAATAGCAACCGCTTCCAGGCGACCTCGGACAATCGATCTAATGATTCAATGCCTCCGGCTTTCTCGAGGTCGAAATGATATTTCAATGCGCCTTGCTCTTGAGAGCACCATGAAAAATGGCTTGCCGGCTGGGAATCGAACCCAGTCTTCGAATTGCTAACGCGGCATGAAGATCACCAAGACCAGCGAAGCACACCCTCCATGATCGTGTCAAGAGCAAGTAAAGCTTTCAGCGCGCATTATGACGTTATCTTCCTGGTTTGTTCATATAACAATAGCAACCGCTTCCAGGCGACCTCGGACAATCGATCTAATGATTCAATGCCTCCGGCTTTCTCGAGGTCGAAATGATATTTCAATGCGCCTTGCTCTTGACAGCACCATGAAAAATGGCTTGCCGGCTGGGAATCGAACCCAGTCTTCGAATTGCTAACGCGGCATGAAGATCACCAAGACCAGCGAAGCACACCCTCCATGATCGTGTCAAGAGCAAGTAAAGCTTTCAGCGCGCATTATGACGTTATCTTCCTGGTTTGTTCATATAACAATAGCAACCGCTTCCAGGCGACCTCGGACAATCGATCTAATGATTCAATGCCTCCGGCTTTCTCGAGGTCGAAATGATATTTCAATGCGCCTTGCTCTTGAGAGCACCATGAAAAATGGCTTGCCGGCTGGGAATCGAACCCAGTCTTCGAATTGCTAACGCGGCATGAAGATCACCAAGACCAGCGAAGCACACCCTCCATGATCGTGTCAAGAGCAAGTAAAGCTTTCAGCGCGCATTATGACGTTATCTTCCTGGTTTGTTCATATAACAATAGCAACCGCTTCCAGGCGACCTCGGACAATCGATCTAATGATTCAATGCCTCCGGCTTTCTCGAGGTCGAAATGATATTTCAATGCGCCTTGCTCTTGACAGCACCATGAAAAATGGCTTGCCGGCTGGGAATCGAACCCAGTCTTCGAATTGCTAACGCGGCATGAAGATCACCAAGACCAGCGAAGCACACCCTCCATGATCGTGTCAAGAGCAAGTAAAGCTTTCAGCGCGCATTATGACGTTATCTTCCTGGTTTGTTCATATAACAATAGCAACCGCTTCCAGGCGACCTCGGACAATCGATCTAATGATTCAATGCCTCCGGCTTTCTCGAGGTCGAAATGATATTTCAATGCGCCTTGCTCTTGACAGCACCATGAAAAATGGCTTGCCGGCTGGGAATCGAACCCAGTCTTCGAATTGCTAACGCGGCATGAAGATCACCAAGACCAGCGAAGCACACCCTCCATGATCGTGTCAAGAGCAAGTAAAGCTTTCAGCGCGCATTATGACGTTATCTTCCTGGTTTGTTCATATAACAATAGCAACCGCTTCCAGGCGACCTCGGACAATCGATCTAATGATTCAATGCCTCCGGCTTTCTCGAGGTCGAAATGATATTTCAATGCGCCTTGCTCTTGACAGCACCATGAAAAATGGCTTGCCGGCTGGGAATCGAACCCAGTCTTCGAATTGCTAACGCGGCATGAAGATCACCAAGACCAGCGAAGCACACCCTCCATGATCGTGTCAAGAGCAAGTAAAGCTTTCAGCGCGCATTATGACGTTATCTTCCTGGTTTGTTCATATAACAATAGCAACCGCTTCCAGGCGACCTCGGACAATCGATCTAATGATTCAATGCCTCCGGCTTTCTCGAGGTCGAAATGATATTTCAATGCGCCTTGCTCTTGACAGCACCATGAAAAATGGCTTGCCGGCTGGGAATCGAACCCAGTCTTCGAATTGCTAACGCGGCATGAAGATCACCAAGACCAGCGAAGCACACCCTCCATGATCGTGTCAAGAGCAAGTAAAGCTTTCAGCGCGCATTATGACGTTATCTTCCTGGTTTGTTCATATAACAATAGCAACCGCTTCCAGGCGACCTCGGACAATCGATCTAATGATTCAATGCCTCCGGCTTTCTCGAGGTCGAAATGATATTTCAATGCGCCTTGCTCTTGACAGCACCATGAAAAATGGCTTGCCGGCTGGGAATCGAACCCAGTCTTCGAATTGCTAACGCGGCATGAAGATCACCAAGACCAGCGAAGCACACCCTCCATGATCGTGTCAAGAGCAAGTAAAGCTTTCAGCGCGCATTATGACGTTATCTTCCTGGTTTGTTCATATAACAATAGCAACCGCTTCCAGGCGACCTCGGACAATCGATCTAATGATTCAATGCCTCCGGCTTTCTCGAGGTCGAAATGATATTTCAATGCGCCTTGCTCTTGAGAGCACCATGAAAAATGGCTTGCCGGCTGGGAATCGAACCCAGTCTTCGAATTGCTAACGCGGCATGAAGATCACCAAGACCAGCGAAGCACACCCTCCATGATCGTGTCAAGAGCAAGTAAAGCTTTCAGCGCGCATTATGACGTTATCTTCCTGGTTTGTTCATATAACAATAGCAACCGCTTCCAGGCGACCTCGGACAATCGATCTAATGATTCAATGCCTCCGGCTTTCTCGAGGTCGAAATGATATTTCAATGCGCCTTGCTCTTGACAGCACCATGAAAAATGGCTTGCCGGCTGGGAATCGAACCCAGTCTTCGAATTGCTAACGCGGCATGAAGATCACCAAGACCAGCGAAGCACACCCTCCATGATCGTGTCAAGAGCAAGTAAAGCTTTCAGCGCGCATTATGACGTTATCTTCCTGGTTTGTTCATATAACAATAGCAACCGCTTCCAGGCGACCTCGGACAATCGATCTAATGATTCAATGCCTCCGGCTTTCTCGAGGTCGAAATGATATTTCAATGCGCCTTGCTCTTGACAGCACCATGAAAAATGGCTTGCCGGCTGGGAATCGAACCCAGTCTTCGAATTGCTAACGCGGCATGAAGATCACCAAGACCAGCGAAGCACACCCTCCATGATCGTGTCAAGAGCAAGTAAAGCTTTCAGCGCGCATTATGACGTTATCTTCCTGGTTTGTTCATATAACAATAGCAACCGCTTCCAGGCGACCTCGGACAATCGATCTAATGATTCAATGCCTCCGGCTTTCTCGAGGTCGAAATGATATTTCAATGCGCCTTGCTCTTGACAGCACCATGAAAAATGGCTTGCCGGCTGGGAATCGAACCCAGTCTTCGAATTGCTAACGCGGCATGAAGATCACCAAGACCAGCGAAGCACACCCTCCATGATCGTGTCAAGAGCAAGTAAAGCTTTCAGCGCGCATTATGACGTTATCTTCCTGGTTTGTTCATATAACAATAGCAACCGCTTCCAGGCGACCTCGGACAATCGATCTAATGATTCAATGCCTCCGGCTTTCTCGAGGTCGAAATGATATTTCAATGCGCCTTGCTCTTGAGAGCACCATGAAAAATGGCTTGCCGGCTGGGAATCGAACCCAGTCTTCGAATTGCTAACGCGGCATGAAGATCACCAAGACCAGCGAAGCACACCCTCCATGATCGTGTCAAGAGCAAGTAAAGCTTTCAGCGCGCATTATGACGTTATCTTCCTGGTTTGTTCATATAACAATAGCAACCGCTTCCAGGCGACCTCGGACAATCGATCTAATGATTCAATGCCTCCGGCTTTCTCGAGGTCGAAATGATATTTCAATGCGCCTTGCTCTTGACAGCACCATGAAAAATGGCTTGCCGGCTGGGAATCGAACCCAGTCTTCGAATTGCTAACGCGGCATGAAGATCACCAAGACCAGCGAAGCACACCCTCCATGATCGTGTCAAGAGCAAGTAAAGCTTTCAGCGCGCATTATGACGTTATCTTCCTGGTTTGTTCATATAACAATAGCAACCGCTTCCAGGCGACCTCGGACAATCGATCTAATGATTCAATGCCTCCGGCTTTCTCGAGGTCGAAATGATATTTCAATGCGCCTTGCTCTTGACAGCACCATGAAAAATGGCTTGCCGGCTGGGAATCGAACCCAGTCTTCGAATTGCTAACGCGGCATGAAGATCACCAAGACCAGCGAAGCACACCCTCCATGATCGTGTCAAGAGCAAGTAAAGCTTTCAGCGCGCATTATGACGTTATCTTCCTGGTTTGTTCATATAACAATAGCAACCGCTTCCAGGCGACCTCGGACAATCGATCTAATGATTCAATGCCTCCGGCTTTCTCGAGGTCGAAATGATATTTCAATGCGCCTTGCTCTTGACAGCACCATGAAAAATGGCTTGCCGGCTGGGAATCGAACCCAGTCTTCGAATTGCTAACGCGGCATGAAGATCACCAAGACCAGCGAAGCACACCCTCCATGATCGTGTCAAGAGCAAGTAAAGCTTTCAGCGCGCATTATGACGTTATCTTCCTGGTTTGTTCATATAACAATAGCAACCGCTTCCAGGCGACCTCGGACAATCGATCTAATGATTCAATGCCTCCGGCTTTCTCGAGGTCGAAATGATATTTCAATGCGCCTTGCTCTTGAGAGCACCATGAAAAATGGCTTGCCGGCTGGGAATCGAACCCAGTCTTCGAATTGCTAACGCGGCATGAAGATCACCAAGACCAGCGAAGCACACCCTCCATGATCGTGTCAAGAGCAAGTAAAGCTTTCAGCGCGCATTATGACGTTATCTTCCTGGTTTGTTCATATAACAATAGCAACCGCTTCCAGGCGACCTCGGACAATCGATCTAATGATTCAATGCCTCCGGCTTTCTCGAGGTCGAAATGATATTTCAATGCGCCTTGCTCTTGACAGCACCATGAAAAATGGCTTGCCGGCTGGGAATCGAACCCAGTCTTCGAATTGCTAACGCGGCATGAAGATCACCAAGACCAGCGAAGCACACCCTCCATGATCGTGTCAAGAGCAAGTAAAGCTTTCAGCGCGCATTATGACGTTATCTTCCTGGTTTGTTCATATAACAATAGCAACCGCTTCCAGGCGACCTCGGACAATCGATCTAATGATTCAATGCCTCCGGCTTTCTCGAGGTCGAAATGATATTTCAATGCGCCTTGCTCTTGAGAGCACCATGAAAAATGGCTTGCCGGCTGGGAATCGAACCCAGTCTTCGAATTGCTAACGCGGCATGAAGATCACCAAGACCAGCGAAGCACACCCTCCATGATCGTGTCAAGAGCAAGTAAAGCTTTCAGCGCGCATTATGACGTTATCTTCCTGGTTTGTTCATATAACAATAGCAACCGCTTCCAGGCGACCTCGGACAATCGATCTAATGATTCAATGCCTCCGGCTTTCTCGAGGTCGAAATGATATTTCAATGCGCCTTGCTCTTGACAGCACCATGAAAAATGGCTTGCCGGCTGGGAATCGAACCCAGTCTTCGAATTGCTAACGCGGCATGAAGATCACCAAGACCAGCGAAGCACACCCTCCATGATCGTGTCAAGAGCAAGTAAAGCCATTTTTCATGGTGCTGTCAAGAGCAAGGCGCATTGAAATATCATTTCGACCTCGAGAAAGCCGGAGGCATTGAATCATTAGATCGATTGTCCGAGGTCGCCTGGAAGCGGTTGCTATTGTTATATGAACAAACCAGGAAGATAACGTCATAATGCGCGCTGAAAGCTTTACTTGCTCTTGACACGATCATGGAGGGTGTGCTTCGCTGGTCTTGGTGATCTTCATGCCGCGTTAGCAATTCGAAGACTGGGTTCGATTCCCAGCCGGCAAGCCATTTTTCATGGTGCTCTCAAGAGCAAGGCGCATTGAAATATCATTTCGACCTCGAGAAAGCCGGAGGCATTGAATCATTAGATCGATTGTCCGAGGTCGCCTGGAAGCGGTTGCTATTGTTATATGAACAAACCAGGAAGATAACGTCATAATGCGCGCTGAAAGCTTTACTTGCTCTTGACACGATCATGGAGGGTGTGCTTCGCTGGTCTTGGTGATCTTCATGCCGCGTTAGCAATTCGAAGACTGGGTTCGATTCCCAGCCGGCAAGCCATTTTTCATGGTGCTGTCAAGAGCAAGGCGCATTGAAATATCATTTCGACCTCGAGAAAGCCGGAGGCATTGAATCATTAGATCGATTGTCCGAGGTCGCCTGGAAGCGGTTGCTATTGTTATATGAACAAACCAGGAAGATAACGTCATAATGCGCGCTGAAAGCTTTACTTGCTCTTGACACGATCATGGAGGGTGTGCTTCGCTGGTCTTGGTGATCTTCATGCCGCGTTAGCAATTCGAAGACTGGGTTCGATTCCCAGCCGGCAAGCCATTTTTCATGGTGCTCTCAAGAGCAAGGCGCATTGAAATATCATTTCGACCTCGAGAAAGCCGGAGGCATTGAATCATTAGATCGATTGTCCGAGGTCGCCTGGAAGCGGTTGCTATTGTTATATGAACAAACCAGGAAGATAACGTCATAATGCGCGCTGAAAGCTTTACTTGCTCTTGACACGATCATGGAGGGTGTGCTTCGCTGGTCTTGGTGATCTTCATGCCGCGTTAGCAATTCGAAGACTGGGTTCGATTCCCAGCCGGCAAGCCATTTTTCATGGTGCTGTCAAGAGCAAGGCGCATTGAAATATCATTTCGACCTCGAGAAAGCCGGAGGCATTGAATCATTAGATCGATTGTCCGAGGTCGCCTGGAAGCGGTTGCTATTGTTATATGAACAAACCAGGAAGATAACGTCATAATGCGCGCTGAAAGCTTTACTTGCTCTTGACACGATCATGGAGGGTGTGCTTCGCTGGTCTTGGTGATCTTCATGCCGCGTTAGCAATTCGAAGACTGGGTTCGATTCCCAGCCGGCAAGCCATTTTTCATGGTGCTCTCAAGAGCAAGGCGCATTGAAATATCATTTCGACCTCGAGAAAGCCGGAGGCATTGAATCATTAGATCGATTGTCCGAGGTCGCCTGGAAGCGGTTGCTATTGTTATATGAACAAACCAGGAAGATAACGTCATAATGCGCGCTGAAAGCTTTACTTGCTCTTGACACGATCATGGAGGGTGTGCTTCGCTGGTCTTGGTGATCTTCATGCCGCGTTAGCAATTCGAAGACTGGGTTCGATTCCCAGCCGGCAAGCCATTTTTCATGGTGCTGTCAAGAGCAAGGCGCATTGAAATATCATTTCGACCTCGACAAAGCCGGAGGCATTGAATCATTAGATCGATTGTCCGAGGTCGCCTGGAAGCGGTTGCTATTGTTATATGAACAAACCAGGAAGATAACGTCATAATGCGCGCTGAAAGCTTTACTTGCTCTTGACACGATCATGGAGGGTGTGCTTCGCTGGTCTTGGTGATCTTCATGCCGCGTTAGCAATTCGAAGACTGGGTTCGATTCCCAGCCGGCAAGCCATTTTTCATGGTGCTGTCAAGAGCAAGGCGCATTGAAATATCATTTCGACCTCGAGAAAGCCGGAGGCATTGAATCATTAGATCGATTGTCCGAGGTCGCCTGGAAGCGGTTGCTATTGTTATATGAACAAACCAGGAAGATAACGTCATAATGCGCGCTGAAAGCTTTACTTGCTCTTGACACGATCATGGAGGGTGTGCTTCGCTGGTCTTGGTGATCTTCATGCCGCGTTAGCAATTCGAAGACTGGGTTCGATTCCCAGCCGGCAAGCCATTTTTCATGGTGCTGTCAAGAGCAAGGCGCATTGAAATATCATTTCGACCTCGAGAAAGCCGGAGGCATTGAATCATTAGATCGATTGTCCGAGGTCGCCTGGAAGCGGTTGCTATTGTTATATGAACAAACCAGGAAGATAACGTCATAATGCGCGCTGAAAGCTTTACTTGCTCTTGACACGATCATGGAGGGTGTGCTTCGCTGGTCTTGGTGATCTTCATGCCGCGTTAGCAATTCGAAGACTGGGTTCGATTCCCAGCCGGCAAGCCATTTTTCATGGTGCTGTCAAGAGCAAGGCGCATTGAAATATCATTTCGACCTCGAGAAAGCCGGAGGCATTGAATCATTAGATCGATTGTCCGAGGTCGCCTGGAAGCGGTTGCTATTGTTATATGAACAAACCAGGAAGATAACGTCATAATGCGCGCTGAAAGCTTTACTTGCTCTTGACACGATCATGGAGGGTGTGCTTCGCTGGTCTTGGTGATCTTCATGCCGCGTTAGCAATTCGAAGACTGGGTTCGATTCCCAGCCGGCAAGCCATTTTTCATGGTGCTGTCAAGAGCAAGGCGCATTGAAATATCATTTCGACCTCGAGAAAGCCGGAGGCATTGAATCATTAGATCGATTGTCCGAGGTCGCCTGGAAGCGGTTGCTATTGTTATATGAACAAACCAGGAAGATAACGTCATAATGCGCGCTGAAAGCTTTACTTGCTCTTGACACGATCATGGAGGGTGTGCTTCGCTGGTCTTGGTGATCTTCATGCCGCGTTAGCAATTCGAAGACTGGGTTCGATTCCCAGCCGGCAAGCCATTTTTCATGGTGCTGTCAAGAGCAAGGCGCATTGAAATATCATTTCGACCTCGAGAAAGCCGGAGGCATTGAATCATTAGATCGATTGTCCGAGGTCGCCTGGAAGCGGTTGCTATTGTTATATGAACAAACCCGGAAGATAACGTCATAATGCGCGCTGAAAGCTTTACTTGCTCTTGACACGATCATGGAGGGTGTGCTTCGCTGGTCTTGGTGATCTTCATGCCGCGTTAGCAATTCGAAGACTGGGTTCGATTCCCAGCCGGCAAGCCATTTTTCATGGTGCTGTCAAGAGCAAGGCGCATTGAAATATCATTTCGACCTCGAGAAAGCCGGAGGCATTGAATCATTAGATCGATTGTCCGAGGTCGCCTGGAAGCGGTTGCTATTGTTATATGAACAAACCAGGAAGATAACGTCATAATGCGCGCTGAAAGCTTTACTTGCTCTTGACACGATCATGGAGGGTGTGCTTCGCTGGTCTTGGTGATCTTCATGCCGCGTTAGCAATTCGAAGACTGGGTTCGATTCCCAGCCGGCAAGCCATTTTTCATGGTGCTGTCAAGAGCAAGGCGCATTGAAATATCATTTCGACCTCGAGAAAGCCGGAGGCATTGAATCATTAGATCGATTGTCCGAGGTCGCCTGGAAGCGGTTGCTATTGTTATATGAACAAACCAGGAAGATAACGTCATAATGCGCGCTGAAAGCTTTACTTGCTCTTGACACGATCATGGAGGGTGTGCTTCGCTGGTCTTGGTGATCTTCATGCCGCGTTAGCAATTCGAAGACTGGGTTCGATTCCCAGCCGGCAAGCCATTTTTCATGGTGCTGTCAAGAGCAAGGCGCATTGAAATATCATTTCGACCTCGAGAAAGCCGGAGGCATTGAATCATTAGATCGATTGTCCGAGGTCGCCTGGAAGCGGTTGCTATTGTTATATGAACAAACCAGGAAGATAACGTCATAATGCGCGCTGAAAGCTTTACTTGTTCTTGACACGATCATGGAGGGTGTGCTTCGCTGGTCTTGGTGATCTTCATGTCGCGTTAGCAGTTCGAAGACTGGGTTCGTTTCCCAGCTGGCAAGCCATTTTTCATGGTGCTGTCAAGAGCAAGGCGCATTGAAATATCATTTCGACCTCGAGAAAGCCGGAGGCATTGAATCATTAGATCGATTGTCCGAGGTCGCCTGGAAGCGGTTGCTATTGTTATATGAACAAACCAGGAAGATAACGTCATAATGCGCGCTGAAAGCTTTACTTGCTCTTGACACGATCATGGAGGGTGTGCTTCGCTGGTCTTGGTGATCTTCATGCCGCGTTAGCAATTCGAAGACTGGGTTCGATTCCCAGCCGGCAAGCCATTTTTCATGGTGCTCTCAAGAGCAAGGCGCATTGAAATATCATTTCGACCTCGAGAAAGCCGGAGGCATTGAATCATTAGATCGATTGTCCGAGGTCGCCTGGAAGCGGTTGCTATTGTTATATGAACAAACCAGGAAGATAACGTCATAATGCGCGCTGAAAGCTTTACTTGCTCTTGACACGATCATGGAGGGTGTGCTTCGCTGGTCTTGGTGATCTTCATGCCGCGTTAGCAATTCGAAGACTGGGTTCGATTCCCAGCCGGCAAGCCATTTTTCATGGTGCTGTCAAGAGCAAGGCGCATTGAAATATCATTTCGACCTCGAGAAAGCCGGAGGCATTGAATCATTAGATCGATTGTCCGAGGTCGCCTGGAAGCGGTTGCTATTGTTATATGAACAAACCAGGAAGATAACGTCATAATGCGCGCTGAAAGCTTTACTTGCTCTTGACACGATCATGGAGGGTGTGCTTCGCTGGTCTTGGTGATCTTCATGCCGCGTTAGCAATTCGAAGACTGGGTTCGATTCCCAGCCGGCAAGCCATTTTTCATGGTGCTGTCAAGAGCAAGGCGCATTGAAATATCATTTCGACCTCGAGAAAGCCGGAGGCATTGAATCATTAGATCGATTGTCCGAGGTCGCCTGGAAGCGGTTGCTATTGTTATATGAACAAACCAGGAAGATAACGTCATAATGCGCGCTGAAAGCTTTACTTGCTCTTGACACGATCATGGAGGGTGTGCTTCGCTGGTCTTGGTGATCTTCATGCCGCGTTAGCAATTCGAAGACTGGGTTCGATTCCCAGCCGGCAAGCCATTTTTCATGGTGCTGTCAAGAGCAAGGCGCATTGAAATATCATTTCGACCTCGAGAAAGCCGGAGGCATTGAATCATTAGAGTTTCGTCACCTGCTGCTCACCTTAAATCAACTATTTTTAGCTTCCCTAAGAAATAGTGCACGGAGTCAAGGACAATGCCAACGCCGCTGACTCGTAGCTACTGACATCACAGATCAGTCACACAATAGACTGCCTGAGCCGATTCTGGCTGATAGCAGTAGCAGTCTAGCACAGCAACTTGTTTGATGATCAAGTAACCATCCTACATGTAGCTAGCTGGGAGGAATCACAGATAATTTCAATTAAGAAATCGTTTTCGTATACATGAAATGAATTGGGTTTGACCACTTCCCATACCTGTATTGACCTGAATTGGGAAATGTAGCATTTATTTATCGAAACGAAAAAAACCAAAATAAAAAATCGCGATCTCTTTTGATTACCGATCGATTTACATCGCCGCACCCTAGTGAAGAAGTAGGACTATCAACAAAACCAAGGCAATGGCAAGGAATCCAATCGATGAGCCTAAATTGGCCTAAATTTACTGCAAACCTAGCGCACTGAAATATGACTACAAATAAGAGAAACGTTTATTCATTGTCGAACAATAGCTGTCAATTACTTTTGTTAGATACTTGACTTAACTATAGGATTTCTAAATTATCAAAACACAAACACAGATCACTAACACATAGAAGCCCCGTTCTCTCATTGAATGTAGCTGTTTGTTCAAGAAATCTATATTACTTGCTATCTCAAGCATGAGTTACACTTCATATCAACTAATCGATAAAGCGATTCAATCGACTATCATTTAACATAATAATCAATGCTGCAATGTCACTCAACCGATGTTTCCATCTCCACGTCTTGAAACTCATGCGCATCGAGCTCGTTCTCCATGCCATAATTATTTTTTTCTCTTCGACTTCTGCATTTCATCAATGTGCATTATATTCGAGATATGCCCGCAGATTATATTTGTGAAAATACGGCAGTCATTTCTCACTGTCTCATTCAGGAAAAACATTTCCCCTGCTCCAGTCCGAATGAACATTTCCCCTGCTTCCACTCAGGATGAACATTTCCCCTGCTTCCAGTCAGGATGAACATTTCCCTGCTTCCAGTCCGGAAGAACATTTCCCCTGCTTCCAGTCCGGATGAACATTTCCCGTGCTTCCAATCAGGATGAATATTTCCCCTGCTTCCAATCAGGATGAACATTTCCCTTCCTTCACACTCCGGATGAACATTTCCCTGCTTCCAGTCCGGATGAACATTTCCCCTGCTTCCACTCAGGATGAACAATTCCCCTGCTTCCACTCAGGATGAACATTTCCCTGCTTCCACTCAGGATGAGCATTTCCCCTGCTTCCACTCCGGATGAACATTTCCCCTGCTTCCACTCAGGATGAACATTTCCCTGCTTCCAGTCCGGATGAACATTTCCCTGCTTCCACTCAGGATGAACATTTCCCCTGCTTCCACTCAGGATGAACATTTCCCCTGCTTCCACTCAGGATGAACATTTTCCATGCTTCCACTCAGGATGAACATTTCCCCTGCTACCACTCAGGATGAACATTTCCCTGCTTCAACTCAGGATGAACATTTCCCTTCCTTCCAGTTCGGATGAACATTTCCCCTGCTTCCACTCCGGATGAACATTTCCCCTCCTTCCACTCAGGATGAATATTTCCCCTGCTTCCACTCAGGATGAACATTTTCCATGCTTCCACTCAGGATGAACATTTCCCTTCCTTCCACTCAGGATGAACATTTCCCCTGCTTCCACTCAGGATGAACATTTCCCTGCTTCCAGTCAGGATGAACATTTCCCCTGCTTCCACTCAGGATGAATATTTCCCCTGCTTCCAATCAGGATGAACATTTCCCTTCCTTCACACTCCGGATGAACATTCCCCTGCTTCCACTCAGGATGAACATTTCCCTGCTTCCAGTCCGGATGAACATTTCCCCTGCTTCCACTCAGGATGAACATTTCCCTTCCTTCACACTCCGGATGAACATTTCCCTGCTTCCACTCAGGATGAACATTTCCCCTGCTTCCACTCAGGATGAACATTTCCCTTTCCTTCTCACTCCGGATGAACATTTCCCTTCCTTCTCACTCAGGATGAACATTTCCCCTGCTTCCACTCAGGATGAACATTTTCCATGCTTCCACTCAGGATGAACATTTCCCTTCCTTCACACTCCGGATGAACATTTCCCCTGCTTCCACTGCGGATGAACATTTCCCTGCTTCCACTCAGGATGAACATTTCCCTTCCTTCCAGTTCGGATGAACATTTCCCTTCCTTCACACTCCGGATGAACATTTCCCCTCCTTCCACTCAGGATGAATATTTCCCTTCCACTCCGGATGAACATTTCCCCTGCTTCCAGTCCGGATGAATATTTCCCTTCCTTCCACTCAGGATGAATATTTCCCCTGCTTCCACTCAGGATGAACATTTCCCTTCCTTCCAGTTCGGATGAACATTTCCCTTCCTTCACACTCCGGATGAACATTTCCCCTCCTTCCACTCAGGATGAATATTTCCCTTCCACTCAGGATGAACATTTCCCTTCCTTCCAGTTCGGATGAACATTTCCCTTCCTTCACACTCCGGATGAACATTTCCCTTCCTTCCACTCAGGATGAATATTTCCCCTGCTTCCACTCAGGATGAACATTTCCCCTGCTTCCACTCACGATGAACATTTCCCCTCATTCCACTCAGGATGAACATTTCCCCTGCTTCCACTAAGGATGAACATTTTCCCTGCTTCCACTCAGGATGAACATTTCCCTTCCTTCCAGTTCGGATGAACATTTCCCTGCTTCCACTCCGGATGAACATTTCCCCTCCTTCCACTCAGGATGAACATTTCCCCTGCTTCCAGTCCGGATGAACATTTCCCTGCTTCCACTCAGGATGAACATTTCCCTTCCTTCCAGTTCGGATGAACATTTCCCTGCTTCCACTCCGGATGAACATTTCCCCTCCTTCCACTCAGGATGAATATTTCCCTTCCTTCCACTCCGGATGAACATTTCCCTGGTTTCCAGTCCGGATGAACATTTCCCCTCCTTCCACTCAGGGTGAATATTTCCCTTCCTTCCACTCAGGATGAACATTTCCCTGATTTCCAGTCCGGATGAACATTTCCCTGCTTCCAGTCCGCATGAAAATTTTCCCTTCCTTCCAGTTCGTATGAACATTTCCCTGCTTCCAGTCCGGATGAACATTTCCCTGCTTCCAGTCAGGATGAACATTTCCCTTCCTTCACACTCCGGATGAACATTTCCCCTGCTTCCAGTCCGGATGAACATTTCCCTTCCTTCACACTCCGGATGAACATTTCCCCTGCTTCCAGTCCGGATGAACATTTCCCGTGCTTCCACTCAGGATGAACATTTCCCTTCCTTCCACTCAGGATGAACATTTCCCTGCTTCCACTCCGGATGAACATTTCCCCTCCTTCCACTCAGGATGAATATTTCCCTTCCTTCCACTCAGGATGAACATTTCCCTGGTTTCCAGTCCGGATGAACATTTCCCTGCTTCCAGTCCGCATGAACATTTCCCCTTCCTTCCACTCCGGATGAACATTTCCCGTGCTTCCAATCAGGATGAACATTTCCCCTGCTTCCACTCAGGATGAACATTTCCCCTGCTTCCAGTCAGGATGAACATTTCCCCTGCTACCACTCAGGATGAACATTTCCCTGTTTCCAGTCAGGATGAACATTTCCCCTGCTACCACTCAGGATGAACATTTCCCGTGCTTCCAATCAGGATGAACATTTCCCGTGCTTCCAATCAGGATGAACATTTCCCTTCCTTCTCACTCAGGATGAACATTTCCCCTGCTTCCACTCAGGATGAACATTTCCCTGCTTCCACTGCGGATGAACATTTCCCTGCTTCCACTCCGGATGAACATTTCCCTTCCTTCCAGTTCGGATGAACATTTCCCCTGCTTCCACTCAGGATGAATATTTCCCTTCCTTCCAGTTCGGATGAACATTTCCCTGGTTTCCAGTTCGGATGAACATTTCCCTGCTTCCTTCCAGTTCGTATGAACATTTCCCTTCCTTCTCACTCAGGATGAACATTTCCCCTGCTTCCACTCAGGATGAACATTTCCCTGCTTCCACTCAGGATGAACATTTCCCTGCTTCCACTCAGGATGAACATTTCCCCTGCTTCACACTCCGGATGAACATTTCCCTGCTTCCACTCAGGATGAACATTTCCCCTGCTTCCACTCAGGATGAACATTTCCCTTCCTTCTCACTCCGGATGAACATTTCCCTTCCTTCCAGTTCGGATGAACATTTCCCCTGCTTCCAGTCCGGATGAACATTTCCCTGCTTCCACTCAGGATGAATATTTCTCTTCCTTCCACTCAAGATGAACATTTCCCCTGCTTCCACTCAGGATGAATATTTCCCTTCCTTCCACTCAGGATGAACATTTCCACTGTTTTCAATCCAGATGAACATTTCCCTGGTTTCCAGTCGTGATGAACATTCCCTGCGTCTACTCCGGATGAACAGTTCCCTTGTTTCTCGACTGGGTAGTAATTTCCCTTATTTCTAGACTCTATAGTCATTTGAATAACTTCCCGATCGCGGACACCCACTAAGATGAGTGAATAAATAATCATACCTTTCATATGTGCTATTTGACGCCTCAACGCATCATTTTCTTTCTTTAATTTCTTATTTTCTTCCATCAGGAATGAGTAGAATGCTTCTTTTTCATTCATAGACAACTGTTCGCCTTTGGATTCGGATACCTGATAAGGAAAAGGAGGACCGATGAGTTACTTTCTGATGTCACTTTACAGTAACTAGAACTGCTTGTATTGATGCATCCGCATTTTCAGATTTAAACGATTTGAATTTGTATTTGAACTAGAAAGAATATGTACTTATTCCAAACTTGATCTCTACTGGACGACTATTCTCTTCATTTGCAATTCGCGACAATCTCAGTGATTCGGTAAAATCAATACAGCAGTGATATTGATGATGAAAAAGGATACGGAGGGCCATGAAGAAGGCAACCCAGATATTACTTAAAGAACATATTGAAGATTAATATACCTAAAATCTATTACCTTATGATACGCAATTGAAATACACGCATCACGTTCCATCCAGACTTTACATCTAAGTTTCACAAGCGACTGGAGTCGCTTGTGAGAATATTATTTTCTCATTTCACAAAACAAAATTAAATGAAAAGGCTTCAAATGTGAGTTCCACATCAGCAAAATATTTCTACGACAGTTTAGATAAGGAACAGTGTCTATCGAACGTGCAAAACACACATCAGATTCATGAAGGCATCCCATACATGTGCCCTAAAATAGAAACATATCATCACCTTGACAGATCATTTTTGTGTATTGAAATAATCAGTCATTTTCCATGAGGGATTCGATTTTTAAACCACAAATAATACAATGTAATTCACTTCTATAGGAAAGAATGCATTGACACGATAGCAACATTTGTAAATGCGCAAGATTATAAAAAATGAATTCCTTTTCATATAGAAATTGTATTGTAACAAAAATATGGCATAACAGCTCACAACATTGGCATGATAATCGATATAAATTTGTGATGAATACGTGATGATATAAATGTTTATAGAAAACCAACCAAAAACCATATAAAATCCTCTTTCTCCAAAATAACTAACAAATCCTTCATATGATTGAATACCATTATTTATCTTAAAAACATCTAAAAACAATAGCAATGATCTCCCTCAATCAAAAATTTGTTTGCAGTGTGGCATTGAGCCCAGTCCTCCACGTATCCGGTTGATTTTGAAAAGTATGAGAAAAAACGTCTTCGGATACCATGTTATTAGTTTATTGATTATACCATTGATTATATTATACCACAATAAACTAATAACATGGTATCTGAAGACGTTTTTTCTCATACTTTTCAAAAATTTGTTGTCTTGAGTCTTACTTAAAACATAAAAATGATGACAACAATTGAAGCGACTGCACAAGAACCGGCTATGTATAGTAATCTCGTGATTCGGACAGATCTGCCCTAGAAGAGATGAAAGATCTAGATGAAAATTCAAATGATTTTGCATCTAGTACATACTCGTATTTATATCCATAACAATTGATAGAATTATCATAAATCGGTTCTTGTCTACAGGCTTCAGCTGATAATCAAATTGAAATATACTATACAAAACTATCGCTTCTTCTTTAATAAAATTTGATTGCCCAGAGAATTCATTTTCTCATCGATTTCTTTAACCAATCGATTAGAACTGTCAATCATAGGCGAGGCAGTCGAGACTTCTACCATGTCTGAACAACGCACAGCGACCCTCAAAGCGAGAATTGTTTTCTTCAAATGTTTTATCCGCCTTCTTCAGTTGCATGTCTAATTGCTTCTTTCCACATTCGAGTGATTCCAATTCAACAAATTTGCGCTTTCTTTGTTCATCCATTCGTTTTGATTGTTCGGCGAGGGTTTTCTTTCTGTTCTCCTCTTCTGATGATCTTCTATAAATTCTGGAAGCATCACCAAATCGCTGAAGCATTGGTTTTGTAACAATTACTTTCAAAGGATCACCATCATTGAGATCCAAGACATTCTGAACGGTTCTGAGACCTATGATGGAATCCTGAGACAAGAGAGACCGCTCATTTGTAAGAATGTGCTGGTTCTCGCTAAACCCACGCTCAGGATCAGCATTCCCATGCGATATCATTCTAAGACATTTTGCAAATTTGCTCAAAAGAGGATATTTTGAATGTCCAAGGGAATTCTTCATTTCTTGAATACGATTCCAATGTTCATACAAATTATGGGTGCCGTGTGACAAAACAGACATTTCCGTGACATATACTCGTATATTCCACTCATCGTTCAGGCTATCAACTTCGGATGGTGAAATCAGGTGTGTGATCAATTGCGATAGCCGAGACAGTGACAACAAAGGATTGTTCGACCAGTAATCTCTATCAGGATGCAACAGTTACAGATCGTAGTGTATTTCTTTGTTCAGTGGCAATTTCTTCAATAGATATTTAGCAACAGTTTTGTAGAAGCCGAGAATATCTCTTGCAAAGCGCTCTCTTTCAGTTTCATTGAAGATTTGCTCCTCAGATTGTTGGATCATTCCAGTTGAAAGTCGGTAATTATCTTCAGAATCCAAATCCAACTCAAAATATAGTGATACAAAGATGTGAGAATTGAACATGTTGTCCTAATATTTACCTAATCATTCACTTGTACGTCGAAAGTACATATTCGAGGTCGGAGATTGTTAGTTATTCTAAAATTTGTGGGATTCATGAGATTCGTGGGATTTTTTTGTGGAATCTGTGGGATTTGTGGGCCAATCACATGCCTGAGAATGTGATAAAACAACAGTGTGTTTAAAAATTGTCACTCAAAAATAAAAGATTTTCTCAGCTTTTTTTCAACTTAGAGAGTGATATTTCTACAAAAGCAGATGCTAACTTACCTTGTCTCATTTTTGCACATAATGGATCTTAAGACATTTGAGGATAATTGAAAAGTATAAATGATGTTCAAAAGATTGCTTTATCCATGACATTTCAGGTTTCAAATGACAGGCATAAATCTGGAGCTCAATTTACAAAGCTTCTGAGGCAGGCACAATGGTGCAAATTGAAGACTCATCCATTCCTCTACTGGCAAACTGCAACCGTTGATAATTCCTCTTACTAGGCGCTGTTATTTACCACAGCCTTAGCATTACGGACGGACAATAATCATTTTTTAAGGAATATGCTAGTTCTGCCAAGCGTGTCGAATGCTGAACTTCTTGATACTCTGTAGCTTTCAATCAACTAGCCCTTCGAATGACAATCACCTGTGGTGAAATAGATTTCATGTTTTTCTCTTGATAGCTGCGGTTATAACACTGCTAAAGTGAAGTATGTATAATCGAAAACTAGAGTCAACCGATCAGCGAATTGAAAATTCCTGATTTTCATAGTACAGTTGTCTAGAAGATGAGCAACACAGTTTACAAGAGTATTTCCGTTGACTTGATGCTCGGTAATTTACGTGATCGTTCGTTATGAAAGAAAAATTATTTACAAGCAGAAGACGATGTTTACTAGAAAATACCTTCAAAAAAAATATCACTTTATAGTAATTTATGGTACTTGGGTTGCCCTAGTCATGAGAAATCGTGGGATCATTTCAAGAGACAAATGAAGCTGATGACTCAGGTCATAGAGATATTAATAGGCCAAGCTGTTGTAGTGATTGCAGAAGATACAAATTTTCGCCGATACGACGGCCTGCTCACGTACAAGTAGAAGGGGATTTTCAAAATACTGTGCATGTATCTTCAGTATCTTGAGATATACTTTTGAAAATCCTCTTCTAAACGGACCGGCCGTCGTACCAGCAAAAATTTGTAACTTCTGTAATCTCTAAAGCAACTTGACTTATTAATTAATATCTCTATTTTCTTGCAAAATATTCTGCTTAAAGAAAATTATGCTTCGATGACTTCACGTCCTTTTTGGTGCAACGCTTGCTGCTTCACATAATTTATCAGAATTGAATCAGATAAGAAGGGCCATTACTTATGATCGTCAGAAGATCAGAAAGTCATTTTCACGGTTTCTGTGATTCTACAATCTTGAATTTATTATGAATTTCAAGACTGCATGCAAAATGTTTAACAAACAAAATTGAAAACAAAACGACAACTTTCTTGTGTTTTTACATTGCAATATTTCGGCCGTGTGACTCAACGGCTGTCCTACTTAGCTTTAGAATGTTCTTTACCTTTTGAATGGAATTTCTCATGGATAGCGGATGATCCCTGAGGAAAGTGAAACAGCTTCTGAGCATTATTTATTCTAAAAATAGGATTGTTTGAGAGATGTGAGGTAATTGCAGAAAACTGCACGGATCGTGCACCACCATCGTATTAGTGAATTTTATCATTTAAATCATCAGCGATAAGGTAGAAACTAGATGTTAAAATTAACCTATGTTCTATGAGCTCACTGTATTCTCCGTGGCACAGTGGTTTAAGTCCTTGCCTTAGCGATCTCTTGGTCTATCAGGTCGAGTCCCGAAAGTCGGCAGGAAGGATATCCGAACTGGAAGTGTAACAACGCACCACCTGAAGATTGACTTTGTCAGCACCGTTTTGACCATTTGAAATGAATCGAGGAATGTTCATTCTTCGTAAATACCTGATACTCAATATGCATTTATGTTATTTTGCTTTTGTATACAAAGGTTTTGTCCGTCTTGCATCCTCAACAGTTTTACATCTAAGAAATTAATAATGATCAACAGCACCATTCAGGGATGTGATTGATCAAACGAAAAAAATCAGGAAACCAAATTTTGAAGGGGCCCAGTATGAACAGTCATTTACATCAACAGTAGAACCACTAGTTTGGGACATTCACATAGGCCTATTACCTGGTATACTTCGATTATAAGCAATACATGAATCGACATAAAATGAAAGCAAAAGAAACACGCTAAGTGATGTATGCAGCCCATGTAGTCTACGTATATATTTAGGCCAAACCCACGTGACAGCTATGAAGTGAAATAAATATCTGAAAACGAAGTGGTATAAGAATAGGGAAAGACAAGAAAGCAATGTATGAAGTCCCACCCCATCCCCCTATTTTTTTTGCAGAATCTGTCTTGTCTCAAAAATGACTGAAATCAACCCAAAAATCAGGAAAAATCACATCCCTGACAATTGACCTTGTCCACCATAATGCCAATCATTATACTGTATCATAAGGGAAAACTTATGGATCTTCGTTACCTGATCTTTCTGCAACATTTCGGCCGAAGCATTACTGTTGATAGATATAGTTGACATCTGAAATTTGAGGCATGACAGGTAAGAAAGAATATTTAATGAAAGACAACATAAAAAGAAGTCGAGAATAGTTATCAAATTTCCATTCTGGGATTGTACATGATGCAGCTACCCTTCACGAGGTCGTACAGGGTGAGTCAAATAAATGGCTATATTTTACAGTGTTGTAGATTAGGGATAATCCAACCAATTTTCGTATGAGATGCATCATTTTAAATTTCAGAGTATCAACAGAAATTCTATGGTTGTCAAAACTATATAGATATGTTAACCTTGACGATATCCAACGGTTTTGAATTTGAAAAGTTTTTCTAGTTTTCCATATTTGAAATTTGATGCTTCAGTAATGGTTTTTTATCATTAGATATCTATAAAGTCGACATATCTATGAACTTCCAATAGTCGCTAAAATGATGTCCACACTTTGGGATTTCAAATGATGCATCGCATTTAAAATTTGGTTGGATTTTCACTGACCTAGAGCACTTTAAAAATAGGGCCATTTAATTTGACTCATCCTGTATCAGTAGGCTTGTCTGCATCCACTAAACTTGAAGACTGGCTTGCCAGCTGTGAATCAAATCCAACCATCTAATGCTGTGTTTCCAAAAATAATTTTCCCGTGAAGTATGGTGTAACATATCAGTTCATGTATTAACATATCGGTGCGATTTATGAAGCCGCTGCTTGGTTTCAATAAGTTCATTTATTTGATGTTCTATGCAGTAATGGCAAACCAAGTGACGGAAAGGAGCAAGTCTTCAAGTCTGTACTGCGCATTATTCTTAAGCGTAAAAAATCCTTGCTCACAAATACAAGTTATGGAAAAGGGGAGAACTATCATCGTTTCCGACCCCCTCCAACACTATCCAAACAAATCTGTGGTAGCATGATGCACAGAATTTACAAAAAGTCAAATAGTGAATGATTTTATGAGAAAAAATCAATAATTCTGAACGTTAGATAATCAGTAAGCGTTGTACCTAGTAACGGCAGTTTTTCGGAGGAAAAATTGCTTGCTCCGATCTTCTTAAGAGCTACAGTGGACGCTCTCATGCAGCATATTTTACAATATGTCTGCTCCCAAAAAGTTATCATCTATACCTTTGAAACTTATATACTGGGCCAGCTGGCGAAAAATCGTTCTGTTATTCTTAGCAGCTTTGGCTTATTTCTACGTTCCTTAACGATTGTTTGAATATTGAAACTATCATTCATTAAAATAGGCCTGATATATTTTTGAATAAGACTGAATTATATAAGAATTAAGTGTGAAAAAGTATTGAATCAATGTTTCCATTGATATAGTTCAAAAGTTCAAAGTTAATCAGAACAATAATTGAAATAGTCAAAGTTGAACATTTTTCAAAAATTAACGCATCTTTATATTGAGATAGTTCGTAGTTAATATATTTTGATTATGGTTCACTAATTGATCGCAGCTAATGCAAATGTTATTGTTGCTTGTCAATGGCCTATATTACGCACAGGCTACCGGAAACAAATGTGCAACCGTACATGTTTGACATTCACAAAAAGAAAACAAGGAATTACACAAAACTTTATATCTGATTACATCTGACATCTCAATTCATTAAGTTAGTGAAGTCAGATGAAGTCTCCAAAAAGGCACATCAAATTAAATTTGATCTTAAAGCGAAAGTATACGATATTTTTGTATAATCCGGTTATATACAGCACCAGCAAAGATCCTTCCTTTTTTTTACTAATAATAGATACAGCCAAACATTATCAGTAGATATAAACATGTTCAATAACGCTAATTTTCAATATGTTTAAATACTAAGAAATGCTATGCAGTCTATGTCATAAATCTGATGAGATTGATGAAGATGATCAAAAAGTTCTCATTAGCTTTCAAGATGCTTGCTGACATAAAAGTCGATTGTCTTGTAAGCATGAAATGTGTTCTCCATTTTTGAAGATCTGAATATTTTCAATAATATTTTCTTAACAGCGTAAAGAGTGTAACAGGAATGAGCTACGGAATGCGCTGATTACTTTCAGACACAAAGTGATCAATAAATAAATTAGATAGATAAATAAAAATAGTAAAAATAAATAAAATAGAAGAGGCAACGAAAATGAACACAAAATGACAATCAATGTCAAGGAAAAATACAAATAAATAGAAAATGAATGAATCAAATAATTTAAAAAAATAACCAAATTAATTAATTGAAAAGAATTAAGTGAGAAAAATTACAAGGTAAAGAATGAATTCTTTTTGCTTGCACAGATAATCTTTCGTTCTACAAATATGGATTGCTTTGAGCCTTGTCTCTTCTGATAAGATAAGCCTCAAAATCCTCGAAGCAGTCCATATTTTTAGAACGAAAGCTGATCAGTGCAAGCAAAAAGAATTCGCCTTCACCTTACGCCTACATTGGCAATTTTTCTCACTTAATTATTTTTAATTAATCAATTAATTTATTTTCTATTTTTCCTTGACATTGTCATTTTGTGTTTATTTTCGTTGCCTCATCTGCTATTGCCTCCATTTCACGTTGTTATCAGTAGAACTAATTGATTTGTTGATTTGTGTCTGAATGTAATCAACGCATTCCGTAGCTCATTCCTGTCACACTCATTGCGCTGTCAAGTCCAAGAAATTTTCTTAGAAAAGATTCAAAACATTTTGAGGATATTCATCATGAAGTTCGAAGCAAATTTGTATTAATTAATTCCTTTTCACGAGATTTGCTCTTTCACTCCTATTTGATGATCTGTAATGAATACTAGAAGGACTACTTCTTTAAGTAATTCTAATTACTAAGTTCCATTGCACATGAAAATTGTGATGATTTTTATGGTCGCATAAGAAGTGTTGTTCTCTGACATTTGCTTTGCATTGCGCATTCGAATATTTTCAAAATCTCTTTGTAGGATCCAATAGGATTTGTTCCTATAGGAATTGTTTGCTCGTGATCTAGATGGCAATGTTCCAATGAAAATAATCAGGGTAATTTCGAAGACATTATGCTCAACATGATGGTCAGAGTTTCCCATTCATCAAAGTGATATTGGAGATCTATGTGACTATCCTCAATTATTTTTACAGGATCGTATCGGAGGAAATATTCAAAAATTGCACGTTAATGATGAGAGTGAAAAATCAATGGCGTGAATAACGAGTAAGTTCTTTTGAGCTATGACGAGGTGAATTTCTTCGAATCGACTTGCCGTGTTCCCGTGGACGATCTGAACAAGAGCCTTGGCACTCGCAGGATCGAGGATAAAACACGTTTTCTGCCATGGTAGCGTGCAATGAACGGATGAAGATTCGTGACATAAGAAAGTCTTGCCCTTTGAGGTTGCTGGACAGAATCAACATGGTTGTCCCAGGAAGTGATGATGAGAAAACCAAGGGGCGTCATGAAATCAACCCACCATACCGAGCAACCTCAGTGTCATCAGGGTGCATCAGCACTCGACGTCGTCTGACCATCCAAACACGGTGAAAAGAAAACGTTTAAAGTAGAGTGAGCTCATGAAAGTCAGGCTCGTTGAGTTATTCTTGTTATCTTTCCACTTTCAGATGAAAGCTGCCGTAATTCAGAAATTGAAAGCGTTTCCACAATCATTCTAAGCCTTCGTTCCTTCATTCTCGCATTATCTAAATCACCAAAATATGATCAAGCTATTTTACATTGAAAGCGAACCTAATTGGTAATTATAATTCTATTTTATAAATATTGAACATAGAATAACACCAACAACGTTGAAATCATATTATTGATATTCGCATTCAAATAGGAAGGAATGATAATAATTATATAGAAGATACATAACAATCCTTTCATTCAAGTCAGGCAAGTTAAATACAATTCTACTCAGTCTGCCTTGTGGTGTCCCTTCACATGCTTTACTAAATTCCCTTTCTGTGTGAATGCTTTATTACAATGAGAGCATTTATACGGTTTTTCCCCAGAATGAATGCGCTCATGAACTTGCAGATTGTGCTTCAATGCGAAGGCCTTGCCACAGACCTCACAAACATAAGGCCTTTCTCCGGCATGCAGACGGATATGGCTTTGTAGATACTCATTTCGTGTGAAAGATCTTCCGCACAATTCACAAGCAAATGGTCTTTCGTTTGTATGAATGCGAAGATGGGATATCAAGTTACTTCTTCGAATGAAACCTTTGTTGCAGATCGTGCAAACATGCGGCCTTATTCCTCTATGTACTTGTCTGTGCTTGTAGATACCCGAACTGTCTTTGAACCGTTTGCCACAAATCTTACATTCATACGGACGTTCTCCCGAGTGAGTTCTTTTATGACCTTGAAGTCCATAACTGGTTTTGTAAGACTTTCCACAGATATTGCAAGAATATTTTCGATCATCAGTATGTACTTGTTGATGTCGTAAAAGATAATTCTTCGCCGTAAAAGCAACTCCACAAGTCTCACATGAATATGGCTTGTCCTTGGTATGTGTACGCATGTGGATGTGTAAATTGGAGCTTTGAACGTAGCGCTTCCCACATATCTTGCAAGCATAAGGACGCTCACCACTATGGGCCATACGGTGCTTCCGTAGGGTCGATCCATCAGCGAATGATTTGCCACAAAGTTCACAATGATACGGCCGCTCACCACTGTGTATTCGCTGGTGACTTCGAAGGCACCACCTTGATATGAAAGCCTTGTCACAAGTGGTGCATTTGAATGGCTTTTCCCCACTATGGGTCCTCTTGTGATTCTCCAGATGCTCACGTCTCATGTACGTTTTATCACAAATTAGACACTTGAAGTTTCGTTCACCTGAGTGAATTTGAACATGTTTCAAAAAGTTCCCCTGCCACGCAAATGTTTTCCCACATATCTGACACAGGTACGGCTTTTCCCCACTATGAATTCGTTTATGTTTACGCAAAGTTGATTTTTCGGCGTATGCTTTGTCACATAAATCACATTTGAAGGGGCGCTCCCCTGTATGTTGACGAATATGTATTTTAAGGTTGGCCTTAGATGACAACACTTTATGGCAAGTGTCACATTTATGGCCTTCAGATGACGACTTTGAGGTATCTGCCACTTTCGTGGCATCGGTTGTTATTTGAACACTTTTGTGCGCCTCCACCGATGTCTTTAAAGTCTCATGCTGAACCTGTATCTTTGAAGCACTCACTGGGACGTCACCGCGAATACTAGTTATGATGGGATCCTCTCTGGTGATGCTGAATGACTCCTCGCCCAGTGTTTCAAGCTTGATAGGAGTGTCGTATGAATATTGTCGAATGATAGGAGGATCATCAAGAGCCATTTGACCACCACCACCCGGCAATGCTTCATCTGTAAATTTCAACGGAATGATTCCACTGGACGCATCCTTGGGGAGAGTAGTGATAACGAGTTCTTCAGTCTCTGAAAGAAAATGGTGATCATGAAAACAAAACCAATAATCCCCATTAGTTTTGTATACATAATAAATTGACAATAACTAAGAGTAGGGCTGCCAAACAGAAACATTGACCTCGGAATTCATCATGGAAAAGCTTAATGAACTGTTGACCAAATTTCATCACTGAATACAATTTAACAGTAATATTTATTCGGGGGAACTGCGAAGCTTCAAGAAAAATTCAATCGGTCCAGTTCGGCTCACACCCGGCGGGAGCGGCCATCAAACGAAAAATACGAGCACTTGTATTTTTGGAAAGTATACATGTCACAGATATCATGTATGTCAGTCACCAAAATCATCTATGACACAGGGTTTTTTAAGGCGATATACGCGCCCGATTTGGGCGGGTAAAAATTTCAAATGGGCGGGTAAATTTTGGATGTCAACTCGGACCACTGTCCATGTCAGTCACTGTTGTTTTTCACATGAGGCGAATAATTCGAATTATTCTCATAATTCGAATTTAAAAATTATTAAACCCAACCCTATTTCAGGTGTGGATAATCTATACGAAACCTATTTATATTCGATTATGCGATTCGCAACCATCGTCAAGTTAACAAGTACAAAAGCTTTCCTTCACTCACACGCATTTAAAAGTAGGAAGTTATCAAAACGGAAATACTATGTAGTCATGTAGAGGACCATGCCAAAATAAATTTTACTGGTTGCGAATGAAGAAATACATTCGCAGTGGTGCTTTCTTGTCTCACATAGCTTACTTCATTTATAGAATTTGCATCACTGAAAGCTATGGAGGTGTACAACTGTACAGTACATGTATGTATGCCCCCTATACGTAGTCGACAATAAATTTCGATCGTTAAAGAGAAACTAGGCATGTTCAATTTTTAAGTAATAATTGTAACACAACTTTTCATCATCCATGACTTAACTAAGCAATTTGCAGACTTTTGCAGTGCAAATAACACATTCATCGCTTATCAACGGTTATTTACATTATTTAACTTCACTTCTCATTGATATGCGGCACTGTTTCGTTGATCATCAATAGGCTCTTGTCGATGAGGAATGACGTTGCAGAACGCAATTTGTCTTTATATAAATTGCAGTTTGCCATATTCACTGTGAAATCATGTAGTGTATTATGCATTTATCATATATGTTTTTACTGCAAGTTCAAGAGACAATTTTCCACTGTTCCTCTCCATCTTATCCAGCAATTGTTGCTGTGCACATTTTAGTGCATGTACGTCATGTAGGCATATATTGTACCACCACCTCTAATTTGCTGAATATTCAAAAGATGCAACTTTGTTTCCGCTTTCTTTTTACAGCTGGAAAGGAAATTGAAAGAAAGATCTACAAGCCTTGTTTTGCTTTGTTTTAGATTGGCGGGTAGAATTTGGGAGTGGGCGGGTAAACGAAACCTTAAAAAAAAACCTGTATGACCTATTGCCAAATTGTGACATCATCTTTAAAAATGATATCATCTTTCATTTTAGACTAGTTTTATGTCAATAAATTACATATATGTCAAATAATTACCTCCTCATTCAACATGGCCGCCATAAGTACGAAAATATGCTGCAACCCGAAAATAAATGATTGCAAGGCCCAATAATGTCTTACGAACAGATATAAAGTCGAACATTTGCTTTCATTTGAGACTAGTGATATGCCAATCAGTAACATGCAGTCCGTTTCCTAAATCGCTGCACAACCCGAAAAGCTGTTTGATCTCTTGCTTATTCTCATCACATTTAACCGTAGGCTGCTTAAGCTCATGTAATTGATTACTGAACTTATTCACTTGGTCAGCCGAGACACTCTTGGGTTAGGATACAGTGTGGTGTGCCCAATTAAATGAAGTAATTTGTGACTAGAAAAATTATTCATGTCATAACTGCCTCCTTTTCCTGTCATCATTGAATGAGTTGCTAAAATTCTTGTCGATTCACTTATCTAGGGTTAACACGATATCGATACCGGTACGATAATATCGATATTATCGGTATTTTTCCGATACCAATAATATCGATATTTCTAAAAATAATGCCGATAAAAATATCGGTAACAATATTGATAAAAATATCGATAATAATATCGATAATGATATCGATAACAATTTCGATAACAATATCGACAATCTTATCTATACAAATATCGATAATTATATCGATAACAATAACGATGTGAATGTCAATATCATCACCGTTGATGACATCGGTTTTATTTTTAACAATGCTATCGATCTTGATAAATCTTGAAATTGGTGTCAAATGATCATATTGGCTCTAGTATCGATATATACGTATATGTTGATGACAAGATCAATATTTAGGCATACACTAGTAGTATTACCGACATAATCAGTGATAATGATATCGTTATAAGTATTGGTGAAATATTGATGATAAGTTGCTATCGATAATACAGGTATCGATATAGTATATATTAAAGAATGTATGTCGATGTTAAATATTGTTAAGGATATTGATTTTCCCTACCGTACTTTTCATAAAAATATCGATATCGCACCTATATTTTACACACTCCTATGTACACATGTACTTATACATCGGTAGCTCATAGTAGGACACCGCAGCCTCACAGATTAATTTCTGTCCTTAGAGATGACTGCTCTCAACAAAATAAGCACATAAAGATATGATTCGTCGGAGTAAACGGAAGTAGCCCATTGTTTCATAGCGCACACATAACGACTGCTGGCGATAGGCAATGTAAATGACCTTTTATCAATCATCGTTCGTTACTCAGTCTCCCCCGTGAACAATAGGTCAGCTGATCCAAACATCAACAGACGACATAAGCTTGCGCAGCCAGCTATCGATCGAGCAAATTTCCCAAGGCGACGCACACTGTCTTGGTTACACATTGACTAAGCGAGACCATCCTACTTTCTCTTGTCATATTAGTGACAGACAACCACTTGATCTCACTCATTTCGAATACTTCATACCATGGGACGAGTGAAATTAAGTCCGGTGTGGACACACTTTGATTTGTCCTCGCGTGAGAAGAAGGGGAAATGTAGACATTGTACTACCTCAACTTTTATAAGCACAGCTTCAACATCAAACTTGCTTTATCATATGAAGAAAAAATCATATTGCATTCGTGATAGCTAACAAAATCTATAACTTGACATGATGTTTAATCATTGCAAGACTTATCATTTGCCTTCAGTTTCTTCATACTTACCGATCATAGTTTCAGTTAGACTAATCAAATTTATCATTTTCGACATTAGAACTTAGCTGATGTCTGATCGAAAATTGTATACGAACGTCATCGATATATATGTGTACTTGTACATGTTGATTTTGCATAGGCTATATGATAAATATACGGATATAGCTATCATAATTAATATCTTGATGCCAATATTCATATCGATACTCACAATTTTTTGATCTTTAATCGATTTACAGATAGTGAATAGATAGCGTTATGTTGCATCGATATCATCATCGATATCATTATCAATATGAATATTATTGTCGATATTGATATCGTCATAAATGTCGATAATATCAATAGAAATATCGATAATAATATCAATAGAAATATCGATATTAATATCAATAGAAATATCGATATTAATATCAATAGAAATATCGATATTAATATCAATAGAAATATCGATATTAATATCGATATTATCATCGATAAAAATATCGATATTAGTATCAATAAAGAATTTTGAAATATCGATAATGAAAATTTCACTATCGTTTTAACCCTACATCGGGCGCAGCAACTACGACGTGAAGAGATTGCTGTTGTTTGTGAGCAGGTGGCGAGTCTCAGTCTGACGCCAAGCCTTTGTGTACGCGGAGATCAAGGATTCGAAATCCTGACCTCTACCGAGCGAAATGATGACTCATCCGATGGCTGAATATGGGAACAATACGAATTTGAAGTTTGCCAGTGAACGGATGGGCAGATCATGAAAAAACTTACATATTCTTGGAGCTGATAACACCAGCATTCTTTTAGACCCAAACTCAAAAACGCCAGCGTTGATAAATCAAAAGTTATTAAGTTGTGTGCAGTTGACCGTTAAAAACATTTTTAACGCGAAAGTTAGCGAAAAATCAAGCAACCGTGCTAAGGTCCATTCACTTCGGACGCGGCGCGGCGCGTCCAACAAAAATGTCTGTTCTCACCGAGCCGCGTGGCGAGGGGCGGGAGAGGGGAATGGAGAGGGGGGCAACTACGAGTACAAATGCCCTATCATTATGGACACTTCTTATTTCTAGATAATTAACATATTCATACTCCTTGTGTTACATGCATTCGAATGAACTCAAACAATACATCATGATATGACATTTTCCCGATATAGTTAAATGGCGTATACTCAGTTTTAAGAATTTACATGAAATCAGATGCAACATTTCAAGCATAATGACTCGAACATGATATCTAAAAGACACATTCTCGAGGAAGTGCAAATACATTTTGCATTAGATCTACGAGCGTGAACAAAGTGTGATGTAATCAGGTTCCTAGATCTGCAAGTTTCATCAGACGAGAACAGTTCGTTATGAATTGAAGTGTCGCTATGGTGTCAATTTTAGAGCAATACCCGAGTAATTCTATGATGAGTTTGGGTCCACCATCAGTCTAGAAAATAGGCTCAATCTGAGAAGAGCACTGAGTTCAGTATGATGTTGCGACAAAAAGGCATTCCGTCCTGTTAATTTTCGTTAAGTAAATCCGAATCTGCAGAAATTATTCTCTTGAGTATCAAAATCTATAAGTTGTGGTTGTCGTATGATTTGATGGAAAAGCAGATCAGATATTTCACTGCCAATATTATCATAAAACCAAGTGAAATCAATCCTTTTGTCAAACTGTCAACACGAATATAAGCTATATCGACTGTTGTCACGAGCTGCGATGAATATGAGCGATTCAAGCGAGCATTTTCAAGGAGAAAAAATGGCTGCTGTTTGCAAAATAGATCACCATCATCTTTTCGTGAAATTTCCCTTTAAATGAAGTGCATTTCAACTAAATTGGTTAAGAATTCTGCGATCTGCGTAAAATAAACGATATGAAGCGTTTGGATGACTTCATCGTAATGCTTGAAGGAGTGTCGAACAGTCAAAGGCAGATAAATGAGACCGACATTGCTAAAGTTATTTTTTCCAATTGTAAATTAAGTACGGCATACTTTTGAGTGATAGACATCGCAAATTAATCGTTAGGATATGACCATAGCTATAAACTACATAATTTTGCAAAACTAAATCATTTGCACATTTTCATTCATAGGGCGACAACAAGGCACCTTAGTGACAGATCATGAAATAGAATTGACGCACGGATTGACTTTGCCATAAGTTAGTTCACAACACGACCTTTATTAACTTACATCGTCTATTCCATAGTAATCGGGAGCGTCACTCTATCGAAGATTATCAGATAGGTTGAGAACAATAACAAATGACAGCCGTTTATACAGAACAATAACAACTTTCTCATATTCGTTTCCGATACTCGTTCTGCAGCAAATAAAATACCATTCATCTCCAAATGCATTCATGAATTCGATTTCATGGTTGACAAAGCATGAAAGTGCACTGATAAGGGATTTTAGTGCTCATATGGTCAAATTGTCCTCACAGATGGTCAGAATTGTCGGATAGCTATGTCGAAAGTCATAAATTTCTCTGCACGAACATCTGGCATCGTATGGTGTCAGGTTTCAGTGCGGGGGGGGGCGGGAAGCAAGCCGCGAGGCGTCCTGGCGCGGCATGGATTTTGCTATCTCGTAAGCAAAACGCGCGTCATTACAGAACTTTTTTTTGAAATTTCTTGGACGCGTGGTCCCGCGCGTCTTGTGTGAACAGCCCCATAGGTTTGTTAAGATTCTGTACAAAAATTCTGGACCGCGCCGCGCCCGGTGGAAATGGACCTTTAATTGAGTAAAACTGCACTAAATGTTGTCGAAATTCGAAAAAATTATATCATCTGAAAGTTTAACACGAGCCTGATTGAATAGTGATAATCTTAATTTTATGTTTTGCGTAGTTTAGTTTGTAGGCATCGGTGAATGAATAGACCACAACTGACCAGACACAACCTAGGTTAACTTTTTTGTGCAATTATTTATGAAACGGTCTGTAATTGTCAAACAATGATGTTCTAGGCCTAATTCAAAATGGCCGCCACAATTACGAATATCTACTGTGATCCGAAAGCAAATAAATTGAAGGCCTAAGCATTTATTTCTCCTAGCATCTAGACGCATCTTACATAATAAATAAACTTAAGACATAGATAGAAAATCCTACAGATCTCTGTCCTAAGGAACCTTTTAGATACATTTGAGCGCATACATTTGAGAGCGCGTAATTTTCAGAAAACAATTTTTTCGAAGCAGTGATAAATAAAGTGGGTGGTAGTAAGGTGGACTGTTAATTAAGTCACAAATGTCAACCATTGTAAAGAATAAATGTTTCCAACAAATTTCTTCCATAGTTTGAATGGTTGATTGGAACTTTACCGCACTACTCCGATAAGGTGGCAAAACCCATGTGGACAGACTAGATGATTTTGGTGACCGACATACATGATACCTGTGACATGTATGCTTTCCAGAAATGCGAGTGCTTAAGGGCTGTGTTTCTTTCGCTTGATGGCCGTTCCCGCCGGGTGTGGGCTAGTCAAGATTGCTTCTAATATTATTTTTTGATAGGTAGTCCTGGGGCTGAGGGGCTATTGGTTACAGAAGTGCCATAGCATAGTGATAATGGAGTCTATTCCTAGGTTATCAGGGTCGAGCAATCTATTGAGACTATTTACAAGCCAATTCAACCATCTCATGGTCAAATAAATGGAAAATGGCCGCCTATTTCTGACTGCTAAATTGTAAGGAACCGGCTTAATGATTTGTTTTTTAGGACCATTGTCTCGGGGTATATCCTAGATGTAACTGCTATCTGTAAATGTAAAATAATGCAAAATGTAGTTCTTCATTTCATAAGCCTGTGTTCACTGGATACAATAACCGTTTCGCTCAACTATCTACCAATCACTGGTGTCGTCATTGCATCGTCATCACGAAAGGGAACGCTTTTATACAACTTCGATGGTGTGAAGAATGCCAAGTTCATCTGCGATGCGATCCGCCACATGAAAACTTTCCATCAAACCTTAAAACAGGACTCCTTGTTTCAGCTCGTGCGTTGCTTGAACTGATGTCATTCTTTGTGTTCTTATTAGTGCTACTTACTATCTTACGACGTATGAGTATGTGTATACAGAATGCATCGCTGATTACGCTTCCCATATACCAAATATCTACATACATTGATAACTATACCTATTTAACCAAGTAGTATGACTTAATTATATACCTCATTTAACAAGACTTAGCATTATGTATAGCCTTATTTACTCCTTTAGTGTATTACTTTGCCACACCCAAAGGATTTTCATTTCAGCATGCCAAACTGGCCATCTTCTATTCAGAAGTAGATTCCAGGGAATGGCCTCCCTGACGGGAGCCCAGAACTTATGCTCAAATTTGATATGCATCACATTAATATTTGACTATCTTGTAAACAATCGTCCTTAGGTTTCTTTTGCTATCTTTCTCAACCATGCTTCTTTTTGCTTTCAGGATCCACACTGTCCGAATGACAGAAATGGAAGGAATTCCTCTAAAGAGAAGTCAATCAGGGTTGCCACATGTCGATGTTAAAAAGCGCATCATTTGTCAGACAAATACAACAGAAGCAACTAGCAGCACAGCAGAATCAAGACTGAAAATTCTCGAATCGTCTAGAATACACAATGACGTCGTTGCAAGAAGATTGGAACAAGTAGATCAAGATGACTTTGTATATCATGTTACTAACAAATGCTGTAAGTCGTATACTCTTAAGAAGACCCTAGATCAGTGGTTCCCAACCTTTTTCTCGCCATTACCCAAATTAGTCCCTCGATGAAGAGCCATTACCCATCTGTCCTGAAATGGCACATGCATGTCCGACTGTATTTGGCATCTAGCCTACTAAAAACAGCCTCTGTGCCATTCGGAATTAGTCAACTTGTCAAAAACGCAACTAAATTGAATATTTCATTTTTATTCAATGAGCGAACAATGTTTCATCGCAATCAATGGGAAGGCTGGCTTTGCAATTTTTTCGCTAATGCTTGAATCCTTGGCGTAGTTTCCGAAAGCGCAAGGCGAACATCACTTGCAGCTTACAGTCGGTTTCTCTTCTTCGTTTTTATTCCCATCACAACGGAGAACCCTTGCTGACAGAGGTACGTCGTTGAAAATGAAACGAGGATCCCAAGGGCACCTTTTGCCAAAGTAGGTGTATCCTGAAGTCTTTCTGTCCAGAACTCGTCAAGAGCCTTCTCCTTGAATGCGTATTTCAGCGCCTCCTTACTTCTCAATTCGATCCATTCCTCTTTTGCGGGGATGTCATCATCGGATATTTCGTCCTCCTCACATTGCCAAGGATTCTGAAGCCACTGGAATCCTGAAACGTCCAGATCTGGGAAGTACTGTTCCAGCTTTTCCGACAAGGCATCCAAGCGGGCTCCAATTTCCACTTTCGCAGCATTCAAAAGCTCCTGGTCAATCTCGGAATCCTCATCCAGAAAGGCGTACAGCAGTGGGAACTGGGCTACCATGCCCTTCACAAGTCTTCTGCTCCACAGCTTCAGCTTTTTCACGAATGCAGAAACGGTTGTTCGGGCATCAACGATCGTTACATTCTTCCCCTGAAGTGCCAGATTTCCAGAATTCAGTTCGTTGAAGATGTCGCCTAAATAATACAATCGCAACATCCATCCTGGATCAGAGAAGTGTTGCGCCAAATTCGATCAAATGCTTTCACGGATTGTCGCAGCTCAATGACACGATTCAAAACCTTTCCACGAGAAAGCCATCTCACTTCGGTGTGGTAAAGCAGCACTTCATATTTCTCTCCCATACTCTTGCACAGTTCTTTAAAGACACGACTGTTGCAGTCCTTTGCTTTGATGAAGTTGACGACTTTCACGACCTGGCTGAATGTTGAACTCAGTCTTGCAGGCAGCGTTTTGGATCCAAGCGCAAAGCGGTGAATAATACAGTGGTCAACAGTTATATTGGCATTTGCACGATGCACGAACCCCTTGAAGCCGAGATTGCCACCCATCATGGCAGGTGCACCGTCAACAGAAACCTGTTGAACAATCCCCCACTCTAGCCCGTTCTTGACCAAAAAGCCGTCCACCAGATGGTAGACATCCTCTCCCTTCGTCGTCGTGGCCAGAGACTCACAAAGGAAAAATTCTTCTTTCACACCCGAGAGATGAACATACCGAACAAATCCAAGCAAGACAGTGCAGCTGCTTACATCCGTGGACTCGTCAAACTGCAGAGAGATTTTCTGGTATGGACTAGCCTTGACCTCGTCCATGACTTGCAATAGTACATCATCAGCCATGTCGCCAATTCTTCGTCGAACCGTATTGTTCGAAAGCGATATGGCACTCAGCTTCTTTGCCTGGTCTTCACCCAGAACCAAAGATACCATCACCTTTGCACATGGCATGATGAGAGTTTCGGCAATTGTGTGACTCTTCTGCTGCTTGGCAACTTTGTAGGCCACCGTATAAGAAGCTTCAATAGCGGCGGCAAGACTTTCAGTGGCACCACCGTTAATTCCAAACTGAATTCCTTTGAGCTGCTTTGCCTTCTTTTCAAAAAATGTCCTGTCTTGGTTCTGATGCTCCGAATGACAGTTGTAGAGATGGCTGGACAGTTTCGAGGCTTTCAGACTCTCGTTGGTCAATACCTTAAAGCAGAGAACGCACTGCGGATGATCTTCTCCCCTTGACGGCAGATTCACAAAACCATGATCAAGGAAGACTTCTTGGTACTTTCGCTTTGGCATGTTCACGTCAGCACTTCAGCACAGATAAATCTGAAGTGAAGCAAAAATATGAATCCTTGGCATAGTTTCCTTCGCGAAGTGCTGCAAAGGGCATGACGTCACTCGTCTCTCATTGATTGTCATTTAGGAAAGCTCTCTTGCCTGCAGTTAGCCAGTTCATTTGCAAAGCGCAATGCAGTTCAGGCTGCCGACTCGACTGCTGGCTGCGTGACGCGCGCGCGCCTGGGGAGAAATAGCGCCGCAATTGGATTTTTTATTGCGGTTTTTGCAGCGGAAAAGGTGTAAAGCTGGAGAAGGAGGAAGTGAGCTGAGTGAAGAGTGGAAGGGAGCGAGTGGGTTGCAGTCGATTTGGTGGTAGGAGGAGCGGCGCTCGGTGGCGGGCGCCGGACACAGGCGACGAGAAAGGTTTGTTGTTTAAAATAAAAAAATATTGAAAATAAAAGAAATAAAAAAATTTCTCGGACGGCATCCCGTTACCCAACTCAAATCCCCAAATTACCCAGTTTGGGTAATTTACCCATAGGTTGGGAGCCACTGCCCTAGATCGAATGAAAGAAAAAATGAAGAAATATGAAGAAGAGATAGAAAAATCAGAATCTGACACAGAAATCACATGCAACCGCACAACGCGAGCAAAAATAATGGCATGAAATCGTCCATCTGAATGATTTCTACCAAGTAAAATAATATGTACGGTTTGTGGAAAAGAGAAATTGAAAAGAAGTTCACATAAATTCAGAGTTTGCGAAGATGTACGCACTGAGAAACTCCTAAAAGCTGTGGTATTTTTTCAGGATGACGTCTACTATCGAATGAGTGATTTACAGGACATTCACTCGGTATTTGGTTCTGATATATATTGTCACAAAAACTGCATCCGAAATTATGGCTTGTAAATAGTCTCAATACATTGCTCGACCCTGATAACCTGGGAATAGACTCCATTATCACTATGCTATGGCACTTCTGTAGCCAAAAGCATCAAACTAGCATAAAAATGAATATTTCTTGAATTTTGGTGGCCTCATGGGGTGGCCATTTTGCATTTATTTGACCATGAGATGGTTGAATTGGCTTGTAAATAGTCTCAATAGATTGCTCGACCCTAATAACCTGGGAATAGACTCCATTATTACTATGCTTTGTGATTTCTATGCTCTGTTATTGTGACAGCAATGACGTGGCGGACATCTTGGACGCCATTTTGATTTTAGGGGTCAAGGTCCTCGATCTGGAATGTCTACCCAAGTTTTTTTTTATCATCCTAGGGATCCTTTATAAGAATCAAGAGTCAAAATGAGGGGACATATTTTTGCACACTCAACCCCCGGACTAAGGGGACTTCTGCTTTTTATAACCCCTTTTCGTTCGAACCGCCTTGAGCGTGGCATTGTGATGTTGAACACCCATTGAAAGCGGCTGAAGACATTTGTTGCTAAACAGTCAGTTGTCCTCATTAAGGTTGTAAGCCGAACTTCCATGTTTTTCATTTCCAAATCCGGGCTAATGAAACCGAGCTTACATGTATACATTGAATATCTAAAGAGAATGACAACTATTAAGTCAATGCAAAACAACAACACACTTAATTCCCCATGGCTCGTCCCACCGCGTACTTCGGTTCGTTTCCTAGTTCGGGCGAGTGCGTTCGGGGAATCAAGGGTGCTGCTGTCTTGTATTGACTTAGTAGTTGTCATTCTCTTTTAGATATTTAATGTACTACGACAAACCTTTGTTGTCAATCTACATGTATGCAATAACGCCTTATGGTGCTTGAATAATTTTGTCATATGCTTCTGTGTAACTTGCAGTATGTATTCTAGCTTACTATGTGTTGTTGTGAATTCGCCTGTTGTTGCTAAGCTAGAATCGAAAACTTCTATTACCTCTGACAGGAATCGCATTTACGGACATCGACAGCATGACGTGTTATAGGCTTTATTTGTGTGTTTAAAAATCTGCAACGGTTTTCTCAAGATTAAGGCAGAATGGTCAAATCTACGAATTTTTCTTTCATTCAAATTTATGCTTTCCCGGCCTTAGGATTGAAGTGAGTGAAAGATTAAGATTACCTTTTCAGCCCCAGCGTGAGATCCGGAGAACTTTTTTCAACAAGCCCGAGCTTACAAACTTCGTCAGCATAATCAACCAATATAATTGTATTTTGACCAAACAAAAAAGTAAAATCAATATCCACTATCTAACTCATACCCTCAGGATGTCATTAGCAAATAGATTGACTTACTCGTATAAAGAACAAAAAACAATACTTTAATCAAAAGAAGATCACGCTCTAATTTAACTGTTTTTTCTCATGAGCGCTACTACAATGATATGACTCCTACAACATCAAAAATAATAAAAGTGTGCATTGCAATAGCATTGTTACTGAGTAAGTAGGTCTGTCAGCCGAAATTTCACCTGTCATTTTTCTATGAAAGTCGTTAATATATCTCCAATTCCAAATTAGACGGCCTTAATTGCATGATTAAGGCCGTCTAATTTGCTATGTAATACCATGGATTTCTATATAGTATAGTATATCAGGATGAGACACTACCTATATCTACATACATTAGTAGTCCGGTTTTGGTGTCCTGTGTGGTGTCCGTGGCACAGTGGTTGCGTACTTGGACTAGCGATCTCATGGTCCAGAGGTCGAACCCGGAAAGTGTCATTGGAAGTCGGCAGGAAGGGCATCCGGACTACAAAGCACCACAACGCTCCAAACAAAGTCTGACTTAAGTCAGCACCGTCTAAGGCCCCAGTAGGGGTAAAAGGTGACGTAAAATCCGTAATTAGTAGTCCTGTTTTGAAGACAGTTGATTGTTAAGTATCACCATTATACTTTGTCAATGTGACTTTCAAATGTGTTGTCGATGGTTGTAGCACAAATTGTAGAACCCAAATAGAAAACAAGATCATACTATTTCATTGTTTCCCAAAAGACGCTGTTTTTTATTAGTGTTTCATATCTTTTTTGTGGTTCTAAGTATGTCCTCTTCGGACAAATTCATTCGAGTGCCGTTTCAGCTGGTATCGACAGTCTTCATGTGGAAAAAATTTGATATCTGTAAAGGATATAACTGATGCAGAAAGAGCAAAATGATGTCCTTTCTAAGTATTCTGAAGTGTCCGAAAGATTTTAACGCTGCTGCTGATCGCTCAGAATCAATTAATTTGGATTTTCTCGAGATTTTTTTCAATCATACCTGAACCCACAAACTCGGACTTAAGAAGAAAGGTTAGATGGATTTATAGTCAGAAAAGTCATCATTACAAATTGTAGTCCTTCGTGTTATTTGATTCAAATCAATTGAGAAGAGACCTCGGCCGATACTGCTTCCACTTAGATGAACAGAATTATTTGCTGTATTTTCTCGCGATGGTTTGATTGTACCAACAAATTGTCTGATGGACATAACCATAAAAGCCTGGAATTGACTGAAAATCCGCATAAAGAAAGCCCGAAAAATCCTATCCACAAGAACCAATGCAAAGTTTTCGAAGAACTTCTTTGCATTTGTTGGCAAGAACTTTCATCGCGATTATTTGAAATGATTCGTCAACTGTTGTATGAAAAATTACATATCAATAGGGAAATCTGGTTGTGGAGGCTATCCGTCCAAGTCTGTATTCGAAAGGTGCAAAAGTCGTCTAGCAAATTCTCATGCATTTTTCTTGAAATAAGTGATCGATTTATACGAAGTTGTTTGTTAAGAACGATTGAAATGGATGGCTCCGAAAATTCTACAACTTCAGTCACTTGCTTAATGGACAAATTAAGCATAAGTAAAGGTCGTGGAATGATATAAAGAAGCATTCATGCACTAGTTGTGCGAGTAGATGCTCTTGATATTATGTGTTTCGAAATTGCCTCGTCAGTTTCTCGAATATTTTACAGCCAATATTTTCCTGAATCTTTCAGCGTCTTTTTGGGAAACAATGAAATGAAATAGTATGATCTTGTTTTCTATTTGGGTTTTACAATTTGTGCTACAACCATCGACAACACATTTGAAAGTCACATTGACAAAGTATAATCGTGATACTTAACAATCAACTGTCTTCAAAACAGGACTACTAATGTACATGCATGTAGATATCGGTAGTGTCTCATCCCGATATACTGTACTATACTCACTGACAAATAATGAAACCAACTATCATTGACTTGAATGGAAGGTTGTTTCATTTTTTTCTATGGTTTGAGATGATATCTCGCTTTCTATGTATCACCATTGAACATAGAAATTAACAATACCATAGAAAGTCCTAGAATGGAAATTGCATGAAAATTATGGCACACGCCGGGGGAACTTAGTTGGGGCAAAATGTAACTTGTGCGATCTGGCTTCCATGTTTTTTGATTGGCAATTATATTTATCAGGCTAATTCTTGATCTGCATTGTTGGCCCTTGTTCAAAGACCATGTACTCAAAAGCAATAGTGAATTTACAAAATGCTGCGCCGACAGGATGACAAAGAAGGAAATCCTTTTAAACGTTCTGTACGTTCATCATTTTGAAATATCGCTCCGATAATCTATCAAGAGTATAATCAGACTCTTATGCAACTTGTAATGTCGATTTACAGAACATGCATAACTCCAGCTTGAAATCAGAGGCCAAGAAATCTTAGAGTATTCATTTTACTTTAAAGGGTTCCCCTGTTCACTAAATTAGAATAATAATCAAAATCTCTACATGCATTCGAATATCAGCTTCCAAAATATCACGTGTCATTCAATGATTAATTGAAAAGTTCCAGCGACATTTCATTTATTTGAGAAATGATTGTCTGTAAAGAAACTTTCAGTGTGTTTATTCCAGAAAAGCGCCACGTTTCTGAGTCGCTTGAAGAATAAATTATCCAATAATTAGACTTTCTATCTGTGAATTCTTCAGATGTTCTTACAAACCAGTACACCGACTTCTTTCAATCATGACTTTGTGAACCAATTTTTAATTCTCATTCCAATATTGAAACATTGGAAACTAGTTGTCATTGACTGCTACAAATAGACACACTATATTAATCCATGGAATAGTAGGCTATTTCACATGAAACAATGCCACCATCTCACTTGCAATTTTCTTCATGAAAATCCTGTAATTAGGTGTCAACAACTTCCACAACCAACTTCGCAAATAATTTCACTATTATACAATGTTTTAGATCGAATCTGATCTACAAACCATAGATTTTTCCATGTGCCATCATTGTACATAGGCAAGATATCAAACTTCCATTCTAGTGCACTATTATCCACTTCTATGCCATTGAACTCCATATGATAAGGGAAATGATATAGGACCATCAAATTTCAAAATTTGATATTGATCACAGTAACAGCTAGAAGTTGAACAGAATCACCACCTACAGCTGACCAGATTTGACTTATGAAATGGCACACGATAACTTTACCAGAGGAATGGCAATTGGGATGATGCGTTGTGGGCAAAGTTCTACAACTGTTGCGAAAGAATTGAAAATTTCAAGGGTCGTTGTATGGAGGTGGTGGTGTCGTTGGAAAGCAGAAGGAAATGTGGAAAAGAAGAACGGATCAGGAAGACCAAGGGTATCATCCAAGCGGACAGATGCACGCTTAGTTTTAGCTGCTAAAAGAAACAGATTTGTGTCCGTCCCGAAGCTAATTGTGTACTGGAAGGTTGCTGGGAACGTTGCCTGTAGATGTGGCGTTCGAACTGCATATCGAAGATTGCTAGAAGCTGGTATACAGTCTCGACGACCCGCTGTGAGAATTCCGCTGAGCCTGGAACATCGAAGGAGACGAGTGACGTGGTGTCAAGGTCATCAGTCGTGGAGTGACAGTCAGTGTGAACGTGTGCTCTGGACTGATGAATCGAGGTTTACTCTCGATTTCAACGATGGTCGGATCCGTGTTCATCGCTTGCCAAGTGAACGATTTGCTCCATGTTGCGTCAAAGAACACGACCGGTACGGCGGCGGTAGTGTCATGGTTTGGGTCGGTATCTGGCACAATGGAAAAACACCATCAATCGTAGTGAAAGGAACATTGACAGGACAGCGATATGCCGACGAGATCGTGACACCGGTCGTGGTTCCAGTAGTGACATCGAATCAATTGATTTTTCAGGATGACAACGCAAGGCCCCATCGCGCTTCAGTGGTCTCTAACAGGATAGCAAGCAGTGGAATCCCAACCTTGGAATGGCCCTCACGTTCTCCCGACCTCTCCCCCCTCGAGCACTGCTGGGATGAACTTGGTCGCAGAATGAGGGAGAGGTACAACCACCCACCAGTGTCTTTGAAGATGTTGGCCGACAGACTGATCGAGCAGTGGAACCTCTTAGACCTGGCATTCATCCAGCGACTGTGCTCATCCATGCCCTCACGCATCGATGCCTGTTTGGATGCTCGGGGTGGTCATACCCGTTTCTAACTTAAGTTGATAAAATCATGAGTATCAAATTAAATGTTTTTGAGTAAAGCATTCGAGTTCTCCTTTTACAAACAACAAACAAACGTACAGTACAACCAAGTTTAAGTCATAAGTATTCATATCAGGACTTGTTTCATTCTTTTTGTCACTGAGTATATATAGAAATCCATGCCAGTACATGCTCTGGGAGTTGCACGTCCCTTAGATATCTTATATTAATCATAATGTAGATGTCCCTGATATAATGCACCATTATATGCCCGCTAATTGCACATAGAATTCTCACCACACCAGATAGCCATGAATCGTCGCCCGTCACTCCAGCTTGAGAATCCATTAATGAATGAAATGGCAAATGGATATTTCAAATCATTTTTAGATAGAAATCTGAATTTCAAATCTTTTCACATTGCAAACATTCATAGACTTTCAAACTTTTCATGAATTACCATCTATTGAGAGAGCAAACTTTCATAGACTTCAATAAAAGTCAATCAAAGATTTCTTCATCTCTCCATTATCTGTTACTGACAGTGATCAATAATAGCAATATTCATAGACTTCTCAAGAATCACATACGAGTACAATAGCATTATATCATGGATTTTTTCTTATGCATCGTTGGAAAAGTTGACTTTCCAATACAGAAAGTGTCTGGAAAAGTGTCACTTTTCCTTACTCTTTTTACTTTTCCATACACTTTATCATGTTTTTGAATTCCCTTTTTAAAACACATCATTTGTATTAGAGAATCACACTGCTCATAATCTATGTAGAACACTTTCAAAACAACACTATATTGCGTTTACATATCATATTGAGTTTGCAATGAATCAAAATCGGCAAAACAATGTCTAAAAATTGAGCACAACATTGTGACAGTTAGAAAAGGTAATAATTTTCGACGAATTACTGGTCGCAACAGCCGAGTTGCTTGACGTTGATTTGTCTAAATCACCAGAAGGACCCATTTTGCTTGATATGGCTAATTTCGAAGAATTGGTGTTATCAATATATTTGAGAGCTGTTTGTTCGTTTCTCCAATTAAAGTGCTTCTTCAGAACTGCTGAAGATGTTCCAGCTTCTGCTAGCACGTAAGCTGCGCTTCTTCTCACTGCATGTCCCGTATAACTAGATGGATTTCGAAGACCCAGAAAAGTAGCCATTTTGACTGTCATTTTCGCTAACATATGTACACCCATAGGCTGCTTGGTGTAATAGCCTGAACCATCCTTTCGCAAGCGAAAACATTTCATAAAACGCCCGTCAGAGACCGAAAATTGAGCCAATAAATTGTCATATTTTTCAAGGTATTGACACATCTCAATCGGAATATTGAATTTATTTTTCACCTGTTCTCCTTCTTGCCTCGATACGGTGTAGTTTACCCACATTCCTGAATGTGAATCGAATTCAAAATCGTCTACATCTAAAGACACCAAATCAGCGCACCTCAGTCCACCGTAATAACAAACAACAATAGCTGCTTTTATATGGATGTATTCACCTGTATTTGGAGCGTCTTTTAAGAACGACAAAATTTCCTCCTTTGTAAAAGTACTAGCTGTCTTTCTGATATACCCCGACTCGAATGATTTGAGCAACATCGTAAGACGAGGAAATTTCTGAAGTTCCTCACCAAAATTTAATTGAAATTTGTTATTTATCATTGAATAAACTGACCACAAAGTACTACTCGCAAATTTTTTGATGTTCCTCAAGTAGTCAAAATATTGCAGGAAATCTTCTTCAGTTGGTCTTCGATCATTGAGTTCTGTATAGTCGACGAATTCTTGCCATCTGGTGCTATACTTTTTAGAACTTTTCATTGGATTAATATCAGCAATTATTTCATCACTTGATCTCTTCATCCTCAAGACGATTGCAACATCTAATGAATACAAAAGCCTGCATCACAGCAATATTTCGAATTTGAAATTTGTAGTGCAGACTTCATGGATTGTGATTTCTTTGCAATAATTTGTGACCACCAGAATGGTGAATAAATGAAAAATTGCCATAGATAGTAATTGAATGCATAAGAAAAAATATCATTCCTTCATTGGAAAAGTACTATTTCCATACTCGGATTACTATTCACACTCTATCGCTGGCATAGAAGTATGACTTTCTATGGTATTGTTAATTTCTATGATCGCTGGCGCTCTCTCGTGTGAATAGAAATCCTCGTATGGAAAAGTAGCACTTTTCCAATTTCAGGAAAATAATCTTTGCGGGAAGAAATATCAGACAGTCTCGGCTGCTAACACAGCCTCACCTAAATCAGATATTACTACCTAAAAATCCATGATATAATGCTATATTATGCTTATCAATATTGATATCATTGCATACAGACTGTAAATATGTTATAAATGCCCGATATCGGATCCAAATGGCCAAATGTCCTCATGGCTTCGTCATTCGGACATTCTGACCATTCAAATCTTCTATCGAGGCATTTATCATATGCAAAATGTAGGAATGCCATGTGAGATTTCAAGGTGAGAAATCAATTCTAGTAGGATGATCTGCTGTTTGAGCTGTCAGGCACACGCCAATCAGGACAATGCGAATCGTGTATTTCATTTATTCAAATTCCACATGAAGCTTCATGTTAGTGTTGCGAAGATGAGTGGCGGGTTTTGATGATGAAGTGGACAATCGCTTCGATCTAGAGACTATAACAAATTATACTGATGTCAGCTTCATAAGATCATTTATTGAGATTTGTACATTACTTGCCGAGAAATCTCATGTGGTATCTCCATTGTCTACTTGTACATCTGTGCATAGACTTCAGTAATAGATAATGGATGATTTTGAGATAGTCAGATAGATTAGATTTGAGAATGTCAGATAGTAGGCCTAGTAATTCATGGACTCACGATCGATTCATTAATATCGGTTTCAAACACTGCCAGACCGTCGTGCGGTCACACGCACGTGCACGGCCCTTGTTTCTTTTGCTTTGACTTTATCCGCCTCTTTTCTCGTCAGATCCTTTGAATATTACCGTAACTTGCTACCAGTGGCGCTGGCAAGGGGTGGAATCGGTGGATGCGGTGACAGCACACACTACCGAAATCCTAAGTGATACGAATCAAAAGCAGAGATACTCCCATGAAATTCCACATTGCTATTGATTTCTCTTTCAGAACCTGCCACTTCAGTATGAGAATATGCATAATTTATACTTTAATTTCCAATTATGTTGGAATTTCTTAAAATCAATTTGATTTTTTTGTTTGTCATTTACAGGCCTCCCACGCTACTTTTTCAAATTTCAGGACACGAAAATCACTAAATTTCAGGACATTTTTTCACAGCAGCTTCTACCATCCCTTGCAGCTTCTCCTTTACATGACCCTCCTAGTGCAGTGGTCGATCGCAAGCCATTCTGTCAAGCTAAGTAGTACCCCAGAATTCGTTTTCTGTGATCAACTTTTCAATTTACTTGTAATTATATCTTACATTTGATTTATGCCATGCGACGAATTCCGATTTCCATTTGATATTATCACATATTGCTATTATCATTAGTTTTTTGTCAATGAGTTCTTTGTCTCGGAATTTGGCTAAACATCAAAGTGGGCCTATATCAAATTTTGTCAAGAAAGCTCAAACCTCCAAGTTCTATACCTACTGCGTCCTACTTAAAAGAACATAAAACGAAAATCAAGTTGGTCAGAAGTTTTTACTATGATAGGAACCATTTCAGGTCAACTTGATCGTTTGAATTCATGTTCCTCTAACAGATCGACAAGCCAGGGCGCTTAACTTGCTGCACTCCTAAAATTCATTTCAAATCTGATGACTAATTGACAACCGTTCAAAGCAGAACTTCAGACATTTAACGCAAAAAATGATATTTTCAGTTGAACTGTAAGGAAAAGCTAAGAAAATCGTCATATTTCAGGACAGTTTAAGAAATTTCAGGACGAATGGGAGGCCTGCATTTATATGGATGGTGCTGGAAAACGGTCCCATTCCCTACAATAATTTTGCCGGAAAGTAAACACATGTACCTGTTGCTATCATCATCATTGCCTCGGGCGCTTGCATCTAATATTGCGTTGAACAGCCAAATTTGTGTTGAATAGTTCTAATTGCTGATACCAATTATCTCAAATAATTCCAGTGACAAGCACTAACTGTCGGACAGTCTTCTGATCTCAGACTGTTAATCTTGCAAATAAAATATACTGTGACATGGCAAGACTTCAACTTCAATTGATGATGAAAGTAAGCATCATTTATAAACGTAATTTCATCTAGAGAATGGTCGCGTAACAGCCTTAGTTATTACGCAAGACTATAAATTATTATGCTTATGATTTTAAAAAAATCTTCCCCTATCCAACAAAAATCTTAACTACGCGCCTGACTACTACATCGGTTTGTAATAAGCGAAGCTTTTCTAAAACAGGATAACTTATTACAACGCCGGCTTTACATATACAGTGGAACCTCGCCATAACGACCACTATAGTGACTTGACGAAATAGTGGTCGTTAGCAAGGTGGTTGGGTCAGTGCAATGTTCACACATCTGAAGCCTCAAAAATGCTGTTGGAAGTGATCTGTGATTGAAAACATAAGCACGTGATCAGCCAGCGCAGCACATTACTAATGACAGTACAACTTGTTAAAATATATACAAACAATTCAATATACAATACAATACAATCTACACGATGCACGTAGGGAAAGCTATGCAAGATCCACATGTCGGGAAAAGTTCATATGATCACTGACGTCTACAAAACATGGCGGAGATGGCTAGCTGTCGGGTTGCCGCCATCTTGCCATGGAGAAAGTCTTCGGTCAACAACCCCTCTCCTAACCTGATGTAGTGGAGGACCCACAGAATTAGATTCTTCTGCGCGCGCTTCGGTTTCCTAGGAAGGAAGGGTTATACGTAATATTAATATCAAAATGGCACATCACAGAATAAGACAATTTGCTCCGTTTCGAATGGATAATTCGTGTATCGCTTGCTATTGGAAATGGCAAACAATAAGCTGTCAGCAGAGGACACCAGAGCCAGTGAGAGATGCGTGCGTGCTGTGATATCACTTCGCACACACCAAAACACACATTGCTGTCTTGGCTAAAATTCGAGTCAGTGTATGCACTATACAGTGAGAAATGCCGAGGAGAGGATGTGAAAACATCAAGTGAACAAAATTTTCGTACGCCTGCTACTTTTTTAAATAATGATCGGAAGGGCCAACATTATGGAGAAAACTTGTGCGCAATGATCTGAATTCTTCGAATCTGAAGAAATTTTGGCAATCGAAGCACTTTGCTGGAACTCACATTAATCCGCAAGCGACGCACGACTTTTTTCCTATCTCTGTAAGGTATAAGGAATTCCTTTTTGCCCACTTAATAGGTTCCTCGATGTGCCGTCAATTTCGTATTAATCACACTTCTAGCAAACCGAAACAGATAAACAAAATATTTAATTCTGTGGGAGGACCTCAGTCGAGACACTGACACTGGTCACAAAAATCACGAATTTCAATCCCAAATGCACCTGATGCATGGAGATTTCCTGTCTATCTACGCATGAGCAGGGACATCTATGATTAATATAAGATATCTTAGGGAAGCACAACTTCCATTCCATGTACTGGAGGCCAATGACTTTGGTGGACTTGATTAATGACGGCAGTTTGTGCACATCTGGATGAAACGATGTATAATTTTAAGTAAAATGTGACTTTCTATATTCATCGATTTCCCCATTATCTGATCTGAAACCTCCACCAATAAGAATTAGTCATTTGGACCACTGCACTTTACTCAAGAATTCAAGAGCACTGAAGAGATATAACTATGATGATATACTTCCGGCTTTGATTAATTCAACTTTCATTGAACGGAAATTGATGGTCATTTTATCATTGATTGGATGCTTAATCTTCTTTCAACAGATTCCTTGCATGAATGCGAGTATAAGAGCGTTAATGCATTTAATAGTAAAATGAATTGTTTACAACTTGTTTCACGGTTTTATCCAGATAAGCACTAACTACCGTCATTGATCAAGCCTACCAAATCACTGGCTTCCAGTCCAGTACATGCTATAGGAGCTGAGCGTCCCTTAGATATCTTATATTAACCATAGATGTCCCTGCCACGAGTCGCAATGCATTGAGGAATTAATCAAACGCAACAGACATGGCCTACTGCCGCATACATGTGAATTGAGACGCAGATAATCGTTGGACTATCTGTTGTACCTATTTCCCTAAGGATGTACATGTACGATTAACATTCGTTGAAATGAGAAATTTGCTATTTTCGGTGATGTGGGAAATGGAAGTAGGAATTGTTCAGTGAGTGAGAGCGTGTGACTTCAAAGAGATTGCCTGGTCGTTAAGTGAGGGAATTTATCATCTGGGACTGAAGGGAAGTAACAAAGCAAATCGAGAAAGCCAAAGACCTTGGAATCATCAGGCACGACCAACTAGTCAAATATCCCACCGTGGAATAATCTAACGTATATCACCACCCATATATCACTTCCAACTGACTGCAGCAAGAAAGAAGACACAATTACCCTGAGGAAGAAAGCTGAGGAAACAATTGATACAAGATTGAAGGACATAGACGTTCAGATCTGGACTGACGGATCAGTGATGGTAAATCAGGAACGAGGAGGCAGCGGTGCAGTTATCATCTGGAAAGGGAGGGGACTACTCGACAGTCCTTGCGTTTGCAGGTAGATAGTGCAGCAGCTACAATGCTGAATTGGTTGCATTGAGGATCGGCCTTGAGAAAGCCGTGGAAGACCATTGATGTGGCAACTGTAGAAACGTTGCTATCTGTCTTGATAATAAAGATGTGATTGAAAAGATACAAAGTGGGCACCTGGACGTCAGAACATCATTCGAAGACCAAGCTTGGAACATATTGCAGAAAACAGCAAATAAGAACGTTCTAATTCAGTGGGTCTACAGTCATGTTGGTGTACATTGGAATGAGATCGCAGACATGACTGCAGAAGATGCCACTAATCTAGACCAGGAAGACATTCCCATCGATATCGACAGTGAAATCAAAATTACGAGCAAGCCTTGCCAACGAATGGAAGAAGAAAAACAGCGGCATTCTCACTCTCTAAACCTATCCACGAATGTTTCAACGTCCATGATTCAACGCATTGAACATCTCACAGCTTGGTCATTATACTCTTAACTCTGCTCCTTTGTGTACAAATTTCCCATGTTGTTATCAAACATTATCGCTGCAATCGCCCACAGAATGTGCGTTGGCCACTCCTCCTGTGCAACATCTGCTCGCTGATCGCTTTGTGAAGCTGTGTGACGTGATTTTCCCTGCCAGCTCCTGATAACTATTGTGACCAACAGCTTGCACCGCGTTTTACTTCTATCTGTAAATGTACTCACCGAATTGAACTACTAGTACTTTGTGGGTCATGAATAAAGATATTATTATCTTCTTGCAAATCATAGTGTTCAAAAGCTTAGTCAGTCTTCCTAACCTGGATCTTGCATCAAGATAATCGTGCATGTGTAGATCTAAAATACACACACCGAGGTACAGACGTACAATATTCCTTTAAATTCACAATGTAAAAAGCCATCAAAAAAGTAAGCATTTAAATGTGAGAAAGTGGGCATCAATTGTCCACATTTTGAATGGAACGAGCCGGACCTAAGATTCCTGACAGCATTTCTGAACTATCGACAGACAGTTTTTTTATTGGCCATTTGGCTCTTCATAATTAACAACAGAGATGACAGATTGCTATGGCTTGTGAACGTTTTGTTAACCCACCCGAATTGACATAGTCTCCTTTGTGCTATCTATCTTACTGTAAATAAGCTCATGATCAACTTTCAATTACCACTGTTGTGATTGATAGAATGAATTTTCTATGAGCCAACAACTTATCATTTTGAAGCGCTTTTTTTACTGACAAGTTCATCTTTGGATTGTTCATCTTACTGTTCTTTATCAGAGAACGAGGCTTATAGACCACTATGCTTGAAGCTCTCATTGTGGATCTTGTAGAAGTATGGATTCCTGGCATAGTTAAAGCGATTGCGTAGAAATCGGTTAAGTGTGCTCCTAAACCACATGCACTCCATTTTAGAATTCGTACTGGCTTCAACAAATGTGGCAGGGCTTCTTGCACTGTGTAGGTCAGTGTTGAAGTCATTTACATCACCGTATTAGAAATACATCATTAGAAAGTTTACTGAGAGATGAAAAGAATGCAAATGTTTATATATGGATCATTTTTCTTTTCATGAATGCGATCAAGATCTTTAGTACAATTTCAGTGTATTTATTTTATACCAACTAAGTACAGATAAAAACAACACAACATGAACTGCTCCTAGAGAGGACTTTGCAACTTTACCTCAGTGTCCAATTCGCCTCAGTTGGATTTACGAAAACTAAAAAAAGCGTATTCCCCCATTGTGCGCAGAACCGTCCTCCACTCAATTATTCTTTGTATTAATCTATTAATCATCGAAGCTGTAGAGCCTAAGTAGCATTCCATAATGTGCTTGAACCAGACCAAGCAGGCAGACCAAGGATAACTGAATAAACAGAATTTTCGTTGAAACATATTTACTCAACTCAGCAAAAGCTAACATCCTTTAGCAGTTTAGAGACAAAGATTTATCTCCCGAACTTAGTGGTGGCTAATCATTAGGGAAAAGCAAATATGCTCTTAAAAGTCCCCCAAATATGTTCTTAAGTTTTAAAAGCATATTCCTAAAAAGTTTGAAATATGCTTTTATATTCTCTTTCAAAATGTTTACTTTTAAGCGCCATTACTGTGGTTTTAATACATCTTGTCAGCATAGATAATCTCAAATATAAAATCCATCTCAGAAAATCTCGATAATAAATCAAATCATGAATTGAATTAAACTAACTTTTGGTGCATGAATTGTGCAACAAAATAATAGAATCCAAAGTACTTCAATTGATTTCATGACAAAACAGGAATACTAACATCCAGTTAGTTAGAAAGTCGTTTAGAGTTGTAAGAAATTACAAAGTGCTTCATCAAATTTTCATCAGTAAAGTTGCAGCGATTACTTCTGAAGAATGACTTGAATTCACTGAAGCTCCTCTCAACTTCCACACTTGTCATTGGCGCATATTTGTACTTGCAAACATCGTTCAAAGTATGCGCTTCTTTCCATTTTAGAGAAAATGTTATAAAAATGATTGCAAATATAAGCGAATATGCTCTCATTCCCGTATTGTGGTGAAATATGCTTTTATTCCGAAAATAGCTGAAATATGCATTTATATGCTTTTATATGCTTACAGCATAGTTGCTTTTCCCTACAATCATATGCACCACTTTTTGTCACTTCAACCCGCAAGTCAAATGGATGTCATCTAATTACCAGATCCATAGAAATCCAACATTCTATAAACATAGAGACTAGGACGGCAGAGATGGAAGAGGGCCCGGGGCTTGGGCGGGCAAATATTTATTATGTCTGGAATTGAAAATATTTTCCTCGTTTGATCATTTAAATTCTCTGATTCAATTTACATGATGGCTTATCAACGTGATTCTTAAGCAATATAATGAAATAAACATCGGCACAATGACTTCACTTTTTCAAAGAGGCCGCATGTATTCATTGCTTTCATTTTCCTTGTTTTATAAACGTAAATATAGCTTACGAGAATATGCAGCTATCAGTACGAGTATATCAAATAAGATCCAATTTAGTGTTGTGTGGCAAAATTGCCCACTCCTGCATTTTCTCCACAGGTAGCTCAGTTTTGTTTCTTTCAACATTTTCTGACCATTCTTAGGAGACTGAAATGTTTGCTCGAGATCAATTTGCATCAATAAATGTGAAATGAAGATATTCGAACTTTTCAACAAATTTCTTGGGGTCGGCAATTTTTCTACACAGCACTGTAGTTGTGATGGACAAGTGCGTTGTACAATATTTAAAGCAAATGTTTACTATGTATTAAAAGTTAAAGTATTTACCTTGCTTCACGACAGCAATCAATAAATAGTCTTTTGATTCTTGAGGCGATGAAATTCAACTAACGTAATTGATATTCTCATTACATATGGTAAAGCGCGCAAAACGAAAAACTTTGTCACCTGGGCTCAGATACAAATTTAATCCAAACCGGGCCCGAACCTAATATTTTAGAGTCGATGCGAGGTCTGGCTGAAAAAGGTGCCTCGATTCCAGGGGCCGGTTGCACAAACAGCATAAAATGTTATTATCTTAAGTTAGAATAATTTCAGTTGCAGAACACGATATTATATCAGTTTATCTTAAAATCATTTTATCTCCGTTGCACCATACCGATCATATTTTATTTTAAGATAAAATGATTTTATCTTTAGAGCAATCCTAAGTTAAGATAATAAGATTTTAAGTTAAAATATGTCTGTTGCACTAAAGATAAAATCAATTGATATTATTTTATTTCCTCTTCTAACTTAATATCAATAAGGGGCACTTTTAAATACTTATCTCCGTCAATTTAACGCGACAATGTAGGCATAACTAATCTATCATGTATGATTATGATTTTATAAACATTGAATTGGTTATTAGAAAGCTGTCACTAACTATGATTTTGTCAATAGTAGAGTGAAGAACTATAATTTTAGTAGCCTACTAATAGCACATGCAAATAGTAGAATTATATGTATATTATTGAATCCAAGTAAGCCTAATTCCTTGCTAAGCCCATGCAACATGTATAATCCCATCATTTGTATTCACATCCTTACAGTCCCAGATGTAGGCTATCTAGGCCTACCCTTTGAGACAAAGAACAACATCCTTTCTAACAAATGATTATAATGCTATAAAATATGAGGTGTTTAGCTGAGTGTTTAAGCTGCTGAATATGCTAAATATAACCACCACGTTCACATGTCCACAATCACTACATTCGGCGATAGGAATAATCACTCTCCGTAATTATATTATCTTCGATCTCCGCCGTTTCTTATGTTTTTCCGGTACAAGCTGGTTTTGCTCTGCAATAACGTTTTCTTCATCTTCACATTTTCTATCTTCAGATCCAACAGAATCAGTTCTTTTTCGTGCCATTCTTCACTTTGACGAAATAGAGGCGACTTCAGCTCATTCTTCGGTTTCATGCGCTTGGGTTTTGGAGGCACATTTTTGTCATTATCATCACCATCGTTGCCATCCATTATAGATGAATCCATACGGGAGCCGACACCTTGAATCTTTGAATTGTCATTGCCAATTATGTCAAGCAATAAATGTGTCATGGGAGAAAATGGAGGTGGAGGTGTGCCACCACCAGTGCGATTCAGGGCTCTTCTATAGTTTGAATTATTTTTCAATTTTTCACTTTTCAAAGATATGAACTTTCTCTTAACATCTTCCACATCTCGATTTAAATTATTGACGATTTGATCCCTTAATTTATTCTCTTCTTCTTTTGTCACTGATACACTGAACTTGCCGAACGGTCTTGGATAATGAACAGTCATCTCGTCGAATAGCAATTTCGATCTCAATCCAGTTCTTTCGTCTTCTTTCATTGCCAGCCATTTCAAATCACAAATCACCATTATTGCTGCGTGTGAAAAAAGAGAGCGTGCGGCGTCAGCCAACAGCGGTCTTAGCATAAGTAATGGTTGCTTGCATTGATCATCTAGGTTCATTCGTCCTCAGTCAAGGTCATTGCGATGTCGTATGCGATAGACCGGAAAACTTATCTTTCTTTGAACAGAAACACTTGCCAAAAGTTACCGGTGCTATTGATGGGACACAAATAAAAATTATTTCTCCTGCAATATACGAGAATGAATATGTCAACCGAAAAGGTTATCATAGTTTCAATATTCAAACTATTAGAACATGTGAAATGTTGGTCGCTGATATTGTTGCTGATTGGCCGGGTGGCACTCACGAAAGCAGGATTTTACGAGAATATGGCATTTTTCATAAATTCGAGAATGATGAATACGGGAATAGAATCCTTTTGGGTGATCAAGGTTACCCTCTCAAGACATGGTTATTTACTCCAATTACGCGATCCGTTCTTACAGTGAAAGAACAAGGGTTGGTACTTCTATTGTCCCCCTCCACACATTTATCAACTTTTCCAAATTCATGAAATTTCATCAAACTTAGTTACATTGGATTTAGAATAGACTTCATCTGTCACTGAGTGACAGTACAGCCCCACTGAGAAGTCTTACTTGAACCATGAGATGAAGGATTGGTCCATTGGATACTCTAGTTAGAATACAAGTCACAGCTGTGATCATGAACTTCGTGTGATTGTTGTCTACAGACAAATGACGATCAGTTGTCTAATTCTGAGGCTGTAAATGTTCTACAAGTCAGATAAGAAGAGTTTTACACATTCAACGCGTGGTGAGACTGCCCTTAAGAGCAAGAGAAGATCGTTAACGATTCAACACTCCCGGGTGTCAACAACAGAAATGTGGGGGGAAGAATAGAAGTACCCAACGGTTCAATTACTTTCATAAATCTGCGAGATGTTCGGTTAAGAGACTATTTGGCATTTGGAATCGGAGATTGGCTTGTTTGAATCATCTTCGTGTAAACCCACGTAAAGCTGCCAAAATCATAAAAGCGTGTGCTGTTATCATAACTTTGCTATTTTGAGAGGCGAAATGGTTATCTCAATAATGCTAGCGAAGAAGATCCAATTTCCGGGGAAATAACATCCCATCAGGCAGAAGAAAGTGATAAAGTTTCTAGAACACAATATGCTACAATATATACATGTATATATATATATATATATATATATATATATATATATATATATATATCAATGAGCATTTCTGAAGGGACAATGATTGGTAGGTCCCTATGTTTTGGAATATACTCACAGCGATATATTTGGCATTGTGTTTTATTTCTTTCAAAATGGAGGTAATTTTTGTGTTAAAACGAACTGTTATTTTTATCATGTAGCCTACTTGCTTAATTGTATTTAGATCTACCAATCAAATTATTGCTAACCGTTACATTAAAAGAATGCAGATTTTCTTCATTGATATATTTAAAAAGCCCGAAATAATTGCTATATTTCATCTCAATCACTAAACGTAATTTAACTTATATATATGCTTTGTAGTACCTTTCCTCATCGCTTCACTGAAATGGACTATTGGATAACTTTACATTTCATAAACATGTTGATGATATCATCATACATCTTATCGACCCAACTCTATTCGACCCATTCCCGTCATTAACTTGTAAATTCATCACAAATTCAGTCATTAAGCAATCAGTTATGACGGAGTTCTACAATACCGCAAAATAAATTCACCCCTCAGAAATTTGCACGACCATATTACGTCGCGTGCGTTCCAAATTCTCCAATTGTATTGGCTCTCATTTGTCCACGTCAGTGACACACACGAATGTACTTAAAAATAATATCTGCTGTTTCATGTTAGTGCAACGATATTATCTTATCTCGAGATAAAATCATTTTATCTGTCTATTTCTGCAATCGAACGATTTTAAGTTAGAATACTATTAACTTAGGGCAACCATATTATTTTATCTCCTAAAAGATAAAATAAAATTAAGATAAAATCCTCTGAGTTTAGTGCAACCGGCCCCAGCCCTGTAGGGGGACATAAGTATTGAAAGCAACGGTGCGTCATAGGCTAAAAGTTAGGGCGTTACAAAGCACATTTTTGCGGGGTATATTACCATTATTCATAATGGAAATTTCAAATTCGGTTTGGATGAAACTGATATTTCGATAAATACATGACGAAGTGCATAACTATGCTCCAAAGATTGCCCTCAACAGAAAATGAAGGAAAATATGGTAAGATGAAGGGAGAGAGAGAAATAAAGAGAGAAAAGTGGACAACTAAGATTAAAGGTATATCGCGATAGAAACTGTAGAAACGAACTTTAATTAGAATAAATGACATGGCAAATAAAACTGAAGAATGAATGTTTGCTCAATATTAATTAAGTAAAGATAATAAAAATCACTGTTAGAATTATGACTATCAACTCTCTACGATCAATTCGTGCGCTTATTAACCGTTAGTTGGCGGTCCTCTCAGGGATCTCAAGATGTCCAGTTCTACAATACACTAAGATTTGAAGATTTTTCCTATTACACTTAAGATATAAAGATATAGGGTAATCTATCTGACTTATTTACTCTAGAATACAGCACACGTGTTTAGGGACATTGCATGAGTATTCTACATAGTCTGGATGCATCTTATCTGAGCCTACATCTGATAGCAAATTGATTCAAAATTCCCTCCTTTGAGATTGAAACTTGACTTAGTGGATATCATTCTTGTTTTCCTTTTAGTCTTGCATTTATGCCGAGTCGCAAGTCTTTCTTACTGTTAATCAATTGAAATTAACTTCAAACTTTCATGTGTATTTGATCAACTTAGCATGCAATATACATACGGCTAAAATTGCCGAGTATTTGCCAGTTTTTTTAAAGATGCAAGGCTATTGTGGAATGTCTGTTATTGAGCATGATGATGGTGTAGAAGGAATGATCAAATGGCTATGGGAAAGGGATGATGCTGCTATCGGGGATCCCATAGTAAATAGAATACTGCCCTTGACAATTTGGTGGAAATTAGTTTGAAAATTTGTCTCGAGAAAAATTAGTCTTGTTTCATTGCAGAAGTTGAGCTGCGAGGCCATTATTCCATTATAAATAGTTCTAAGAACTTCTTTTCATCAACAATGTGTTCAAATTAAACATTTTAAGAGAATGACAGCTATTAAGTCAACAAAAGTCATCAATACCCTTGATTCCCCGACCGCACTCTATGGTAGGTTCTGATTACTGCATTTGACATGCGCACTGAAGTGACAACAAGCGACGAGGATGATTAGTCACAGAGATAAATTGTCTTTGTCTGCGTGTTTGGGTCTAGAGATGACTTTCGTCAATTCTGATGGACACGGCCAAAAACTAGACATGAGGGACAAGAATCAATTTTCCATTGAACGGAATGCAAATTCAAGCCTGAATTCTGACGAACCAAAAGTTTGACGCCACATTAAATGTACAAAGTCAGTAAATTTAGAGTGTGAGGAGTAGAACGGTGTGAATAACATTTCCATTTGACGATTTTATCAGAGGAAAATTGAGTTTGCTTCTGCCTGTATATTCCCTTCATCTCCTAACAGCTCCGGTTTCCTGAACCAAATGAAGATCAGTGGTGTAACTTATGCTGCCAATTTTGTCACGGGACCTTCATGTTGACAATCCGTGTCGAAAAGCATGTCAACGTCTATATGTCATCAAAAGATTGAAGCGTTTCTTATCAAGACAGGAACTGATTTTGCTGTACAAAGCAACCGTTCTTGGTACACTTGAGTTCAACTGTGCTTTTCTAGTTGGAATAAACAAAAAGAATGCTGAAAAGTTCGAAAAAGTGCGTCGTAGAGCCCACAGAATTATATGTGGCACTGATTGTGATTGTTCGTCCTTTCCCTCATTCAGCGTCAGGAGACAGACTTTTGCTTTACAAATTTTCAATGAAATTTCAAGTAGTGAGAGTCTCCTTCACGCCATGGTGCCAAGGCAATTCCTACGTTCACGTCTTTTTGAGGTTCCATACTCACGCACTCTATTAAGACAATCTTCTTTTAATTTGTACTTGCATTCGACTACTAAATGACCAGTGTTATAATTGAGTATTTCCTTTTGTTTGTCATATTGCCTTCAGTTGTGACTTTTTCCCTTGTGTATGCGCATTATACCGCAATTTGTGATTCCCATTTCATAATAAAGACATTTTACTACTACTACTACTCAAAGACACTTTTCACTTGACAGGCACTTGACAAGCCTTCAATCTAACCGTTGAAGTTCGTGGGTTCGCTGATAGAAGCTACTTCTGCAACACGCACGATAGATTAATCACGAAGTCAAAGAGAGATGAATATCTATGTTCATCTCTACCGCTTTCTCCCATTGCATGCAATAGCTGGGATAGGATAAAGTCCGCTCTACACTACTAACCAACACGCAAATGAATCTATCTCTTTGGGTCCGAATGATGAGATTTTCAGCTTAAGACTGCTATGAGGGGGGTGAGTAGTTAGTTTTTGTTGAGTGTCCTTATTTAATTGCTCATCCTATGGTTTCACTAATTATATTTGATAAAAATTACATTTTAGCAATCGTTTAGTCAGCATTTGATAAAGACCAAAACATTTAATCACCAACTTCTAGGTCAAGGATAAACAGACTATTTTCGATCATGAAGGTCAAAAAGAAAATATCTATTTCAAAAACCTCATGATTTATAAAGTCACATGCATGCTGCTATAGATAGTCATGATATTATAAAATGCCATTTAATGTTGCACTTTGCTAGTGGTCCATTGATAACAAAGCCTCATGTTACCATTTAGAATACTGATTCGGTCAGCTCTGCTCGGGATAGCTCTGTATTAGCTTTCACAGGATGATAATGTTTGAGTATATATTGTTCAGATAGATTAATGGAATGGTCTGTAGGCCTAAACCGTTTGTCTCAATGGAGAGTGGTCTCTGTGGCACAGTGGTTACGTGCTTGGCCTAGCGATCTTTCGGTCCAGAGGTCGAGCCTCGAAAGTGTCATTCGGAGTCGTCAGGAACGGCATCCGGACTAAAAGATCACAACGCTCCAGATTAAAGTCTGACTGTGTCAGGGGAGTAGTGACGATAAACCATTTTTGTTTCTCAATACAAAGAATGCGCAGTACACTCCCGTACAAATGTCTTAGATCAACTGTGCTCCGAATGCTTATTGGATATTTGAAGTACACGGTCATCAGAATCGTGTGAATTATAGTCTAGCGATTGAAATATTTGAACTTAGCATTGCTTTTTTAAAATATTTCAACATTTCAAACATTGAACGGAATACAACAGAGCAAAAGAAATTGATCGGTTGACATCACTTCAGTCATTCAAACAATTCGATTCTAAACCAAAAGGCCTAGCAACTTTAGTATTTTTCTGTAAGTTTGCTACTGTGTCGATTAGTTTTTGTATTGTTTAAATGGGTCGGACCTTTGCCGGCAAGGGAAAAATTGCTTTGAACAATGGAAAGAAGGATCAACACAACGGAAATAGACGAGTGCTACCTACCAGATTGGCCCCACAGAGACCGGATTTACCGCCGATTGAAAATCGGTGAACTTTACTGAAACGAAATGTGGGAAAAAGAGAAGCTAGTAATGCATCGGAACTTTGGCAAGCCGTTTAAGAAGAGTTTAGGGCCATTTCTATCTCAATCATCACATCATTGTACGAAACACTACCCCAGAGAACAGAACTTATTGTGAAAAAATGATGATGGTAATGCGAATCATTAGCAGTTGCTACATAGAAGAATAACCTATACTTGTATTTGCCAAAAGTTGTGCAAGTTTATTGTTAATATACAATAAAGTTGGATTCTATGTGATGGCTTGTTTTCATAAGTCATATGCTCGATTTGAAAATTGGGAAAACATCTTCAGTGGATTTCTATCAACTATAAACAGACAACTACACTTAGTTAACTATTTCGATGTAGCTATGAACATTCAAAACTTGCAAGTATTGATAATGTAGGATTAATAACAATTTAAGTTAATTAAGTAGATGATGATTGCTTTCTAATAGCTTGAAATGTTTTGATCATAAGCATTTGCTCGGGAGTGTACATATGCATGCATACACGAGTTTATTTTGCTCACCAATTTTAGGACGAATAACAGCGTTTTCTGAAAGTCTTGGGTCCATTTGATAGTTATCTGAAAATGATAAAATAATCTTCAATTCATTGCAGTGAGATGTATTTGCAAGAGTTTGTAAGCGAGATGCATACATACATGAGAACGCTAGTAGACGAATTTGGCAGAAAATATCAGCAGTCGAAATTTAATTAATTTTAGGAATGAACATTATGGTTTATTACTTCTGCGTTTCATATGACTAAGATATCGTCATTTCAGTCACGACAAGTCAGGCTCTTCTCGATTATTCAGATAGGTTACGGTTAAGTTCGAGGGTTGATTCGTTTTTGCTATTTCTGTTGACTTTTTTGTTTCAGCCAATAAAACAAACCACTGATATGCTCATTCCTCTACACTATGACTTCAAAAAATTGCGATTTTGTTGGGTTTCTTAAAGCAACATGGAGAAACCGATAGAGGAAGAGTACTCGCAATTGTTCTTCTCTCCCTGGTGATGGTCTGGAGCGCGTGTGGTCATAAATTTGACATGACTACCAGAACAAGCGCTACGGAAAACCGCTTGACGGTGACTCTACAAGACCTTGCTTAACAATATTCCAGTGTTTTATCAAAAAATAAGTAGACAGTAGAAATCAGCTTTTGAACGAATGAATACACAAAATTGCTGAGGACATAGGACTTTCGCACTTCAGTAAAAGAGGAATGACTAAATCGGTCTCCATCTTCATCGGCTTCTCAAGCGATCAAATTTTTTGTAGAAGAACTGTGAAAGACAAGAAAGAAGGTACAGAAGATCTGATAAGACCTTTTGAGGCACATGCCTTGATCATGATAGAGTGGTATAAGGTGTCACGATGGATATCTTCCGTTTGATTACCTTCGCAAATCGGTGACATTTACTCAGGGTCTAATGATTTTCCATATTTGAGTACTCGTGATTCCTCACCATATTTTAGCGCTCTGACCTTCAATCAGTTCACAGTGTCACTTTCGACATCTACATTTTTTACAGGAGGACCCTCAAAGAGCTAGTATTTTGAGAATATTCTACAAATTGCATTCTTGGTCTCCTGTGGATTCTTCGAAATTCGAGCGAGATTGCACCAAGTTTTCGGCCGCTCCATGGTAGAGTTCATGGAGTTATTTTCTCTGCAGCATTATGAGGTATAGATGTGCGCGGCTCGAGAAAACTTAAGCCGAATCCAGCAAACAACATTTTGTTTTAAGCCGAGCAATTCTTTTTCTATTGTGAAAGATTCGATTGAACGGAAACCTTGAATGAATTTCCTGATTTAGAAGTTAAGGAGAACCTTACATGTACCGGTGCGAACAGGAACAGAAATCAAAATATGAAGACGTTTTTTCAAATCTTCCAGCTGATTATAATTTGACGGAACACAGCATAATTCACGTGATAACCCGAATCAATTGCCTCCACACTTGATTCCACATGTAAGATTAAGTGTTGAAGTCGATATCCTAACTATGTTGCGGCTGGGAATCAGTAACTACAAGAATCGAGTTTCTTTCAATTCTAAAGATATCATCCTTGTGCTCTGACATATGGATTAAGGATGATAGCTGCTACTACATGCACATTATTCTTTGTGTGCGAAAATGAAATTTAGATGTGATTGTATATACATTCACAGATTCTTCGAGATTAAAATGTGACTTGCATGTCTAGCGTTGTGAATATCATGAAACAATTATTGCGAGTCCATGTAGAACCATTACTTGAACGCAATAAGCTATTTTTACCAAATACATGTACTAAATTATAAACTTTAACATCAGAGTTCACTAAGATGTGCCCAATGAAGGACCTATATGGATCTACTATGTACTGAGTATGAACAAAATCGTGGATGAAGGCGTATAAATGTTCACAGTATTCATGACGCATGTTATGAAACTATTATTGGGTCATTGGAAGTGTATCTAGATAATTTAGTGTGTAAATGATTTTATATGAGCAGCCTGAGGCCCAGGCTAGAGGCTTAGTGTGTACGCATGCTGTCCATGGTCCTCTATGAAGTATGTTTACATGTATGCACAAGCCTACGTTTATGACCCTAGGACAGGCAATCATTCTTACATATGGATTAAGGATGATAGCTGCTACTACATGCACATTATTCTTTGTGTGCGAAAATGAAATTTAGCTGTGATTGTATATACATTCACAGATTCTTCGAGATTAATTGCTCATATCATCTCATGGCCCAACCAGCATGCTTGTCCTGTCATCTGGTCGGTACGAAAAGGAAGAAAGGACGAGAGTGTGCATCGTGCAATCGATATTTCCACCTCACATGTGTCGGGCTTACTCAGAAAGAGTCGTCTTCGATTACGTCCTGGTCCTGTTCAGCATGTTTACCTCTTGGTGCTCGCGCTCTTCACTTGGATGGTCCAGACTCATCCTTGGAAGCGCCCTCGACGGAGACGATTCTACAGCGAATTTTCGCCAAAAGACGGAACCGCAAAATCCCTGCGCGACTCCCCAAAGCGGTTCGTTGTACTGTAGCTAGTGCACTGGCGACTGCGATCGACAGGGCAGTGAATTCTAACTCACCGCTGAATTGGATCCGTTTGTTTTGCTTCGCGCCAATCGCCCTCGGCGTGCCAACCAACCGTACCTCCGACGCGTCACTTTCGTCCAGCCTGCGACAAACCTCCGTACAAATTCCGCTTTATTGCAGGAGCGAAAAACTGCACAACTAAACAGTTATCAGTTAAACTTAACAAAGGTCTGAAAGTAGTACGGGAACATTTTAAGAGATACTGTGAAGCTATCTATAAAAACAGTGGGATAAATGTCTATTGGAGTATAAATTCTACTGACGAATTTCTGTCGAAAATTAGAAATTTAAAGATGCACAATGTACAAGTGTTCGATTTTTCTACTTTGTATACAAATTTAGATCAAAGTGACATTCTGAAACACATCAATAGCCTTTTAGATTTGATTTTCAATAACTCAAACAGAAAGTATATGTGCATCGGTTTTGACAAAACTTTTTTGTCCGGTATTAAGTACGCAGGCTATAGTGTATATGATAAGAAATCGTTTAAAGCAGCGATTGAATTTGTAGTTAACGAAGTGTACGTCACTTTTGCAGGTCACGTGTTTCGTCAGACTAAAGGAATACCTATGGGAGGGAATTGCAGCCCTCTTTTGGCTGACCTTTTCCTTTCGCATTGCGAATTAATATATATGACTGACCTAATTAAAGACAAGAAAACAGGACTTGCTCGTTTATTATCCAATACATCTCGTTATATAGATGACATCTGCATTATCAACTACACGAGCTTTGGTTCGAGAATCCCATTGATTTATCCTGATAGTCTGGAAGCTAGTCGCAGTGGGCATGACGACAAATGTGCAGAGTATTTGGATGTAAAATTAGAAATTTCTAAAGATGGCTTAAAAACTTCCGTGTATCACAAAGTCGATGACTTCAATTTCCCCGTTACTTTGTTAACTTTTCCGGATAATACGATTCCGCATAAGATGGGTGCTCAAGTCTTTGCGAGCCAAGTTTTGCGATATGGTCGCATCTGTACACACGAATTAGATTTTATCAATAAAGTTCGGAATACATTTCAGCTTTTGGTAGCAAGAGGCTACTCTAGATTTGAACTTAAGCAGTCCGCTCAGAGACAGTTGCAAAAACATTGGGAAGTTATCTTAAAATTCGGTTATTATTCAGCTAAGCAAATGCTGGACAATCATTTATTTTAATGTTTATTCTGATTTGAATAACTGATTAATAACGATTAATTTGATGGCATTTTTTTTTATATTTATTGTCGCAGCTTTCATTTTATAAATTATTAACTGTGGATTGAGGCTGCCTTTGTGCAGGGTCCCGCTAGGGTGGGTTTGAGTGTTCAGAGGTGAGGGACCGAAACACGATTGCCCTACCCTAGTCTCTGCTGATGACCTCAGGAGTTCAAGGTTAATATTTAAGTTCCAATCTTGATTATAGTTCTTTGCTTTTATTTCCTGAATAAGAATCTGTTATTTTGACACTATTCCATTCACCTGTAGGGAACGTTTGATCAGTCCTCTTAAGGATTAAATTTCTCACTTATCTTTTCATCAAGTCTTCATTTCACAACTTCATTTCATTCGGGATTAATTTGATGGGTTACGTCTGGCATCACTAATGATTTTGACATGTTGATACAGTATGAGTATGATGGATAACAGACCTGATCGCCTTTATCTATTGGTAAGGAGAATCAGGTGCACGAGCGTTAGGATAGTTAATACCGCTAAGTACTAGGATAAATTGAAGCGACAATTCTGACAACCTCAGTTGGACAGAATTCACTCGCTGAGTAAGCTTGCTAAATTCTCTTTTTGTACTTCTCGATGCATGAATTATTAATTGGTATTCCGTAGCGTATTTTCAGTAGCAGTAGTTTCCCCCTGTTTAAACAATAATATAAATTGCTTAGAGGGTAGAGTACTTGATAGAGTTTAAACTAATTAACCCTATGTATTTGACCTATTGGTTAGCGTATAACGTTTTAATTGTTACCATAGTACGTATAGAGTTGAAGGTGGTCTCGTTCCCCGCCTCTGTACCGCTGCTAGCAGGATTAAGAGTCCTTATGCGTGAACTAATGGCGTGTTTTCAGCTTTACAACATGATTGTTGTAATATTTTTTTTTGCATCATTGCTAGAGCACATTAAATTTTAGAATTCTTTATGAATTTCTTATTTCATAAGTAGCTTATATACAGTATGTATTGCTTCGTATATATTTTCGACCTGAAAGTCCAACCTCTGTAACAGGTCATCTACACACGTAGATTAGAGGCTATGGTGTTCATTCATTTATTTTTAAAATATGGAATTAAAGTCAGATCAAGTATTTTGCGTTAGTGCGATGGAGTGGATAGCGCCCTCCCCAAATAAGCATGTTTCTTATTGCAAGTGAAATAGATGCCTCTGTTGTCAAGTTTTAAATCCCGACGCTCTTTTCACTAGTTTTAGTACAGGTGGAAAATTTATGTTCAACAAGACTGGTTATTTCAGTTGTAAGACCAGAAATGTCGTTTATCTTATATCGTGTAAGAAATGCGGTATACAGTATGTGGGTCAAACGTCACAAGCCTTGCATTGTAGATTGAATGGCCATCGTAGTTCCATTAATACAGCTAGCAAGAACACTTATCTGGCGACTCATTTTCGGGAAAATGGGCACAGTGTCAGTGATTTGTCTATTCAAATCATTGATGTGATTAGCGAATATGAAGATAAAGATGATCTTATTTCGAAGCTTCAAGAAAGGGAAGACTTCTTCATCAAAACTATGAACACATTGTATCCCCTAGGCTTAAATGACAAATTATCGGGAGGAGCATGTGTTTCTAAGGGCACAGTAGAAAGCAGCTACTATTACAGTAGTCCTCTTCCAAGACGCAAGCGCAGTCATGGAATGAGAAACAGGAAGCGTAAACTATGTGTCTCAAACGAATATGAAGCAACATTGCATGAATTACGCTCTCTTTTTACGGCTAAGAAACTAACATTATTTTATAGAAAATTGAAATCACTAAATCTGATGTATGTAAAAATGTTAGGACAATTCGTTACCAACGAAAGGAATGATTTCGCCTACATAGTATGTGCCTATGTCCAAAATTCGATCAGGAAGCAGAGTCAAAATGAAAAGAAAGATAAAACTAGCATCGTATTTCCCTTTAAGAGCAAGTTGATGGACACTGTGAATATGGCAAGCATTATGCATGATAAGAGTGTGTGTCGGCTGTTACCCGCTCAAGTCCAACACCTCTACCCTCCAAAAACTTATTTTTCACTAAATAACCCTGTCTCGTTGAAACTTTGTAATTATAACAGATTTCTTAAAGAATTAGACAATGAAGGAATCAGAGCTATTGCTCAGACCCCTTGTAAGTGCGCTGAACACAAAGAGTTCACGAACAATTATTATAAACATGTTTTTACGGGAGATCTGAAGTTTATCGGTAATCAAGATATCAGAAATTTGCTAAATCTGGGTACCAAGCATCGCCTACCGGAGCCCCACAGTAACAAGGAGCTATTGAATGCAATTGGTAGCGCGTTAGATAAACACATCAATAGGGAGAGTAAAACTCTTAAGATTGACGCAAGTGATTTCGAAGATTGGCGGAGTAGAATTATGACATTGGCCAGGGCTCGTCTATATAAGAATACTGAACATTGTATTCATAACAGCAAAAATGCAAGAGAGGAAGATAATTACGATGAACGCTACTTTTCAAATGATTACATAAAATATATCCACCGTCATTTTATCATTGCTCCAGTAGATAAAGCTAGTTGCAATTTCGCGTTCATCTGCAAAAAATTCTACGTTGAAATTTTGCTGAAAGAGCTTGGTTTCGATTTAACAAGCTTTGCACCTACGGGTAATGTTACTTATACACCTATTGATGATGAAGTTAATGGTGTAATTTCAAAACATAAAGATGTCATGAAAGAAAAGTTTCAAACTAGATGCACTGATACTAACTTACGAGTGCCCAAAATTTATTGGTTACCTAAACTTCATAAATCTCCGTACAAATTCCGCTTTATTGCAGGAGCGAAAAACTGCACAACTAAACAGTTATCAGTTAAACTTAACAAAGGTCTGAAAGTAGTACGGGAACATTTTAAGAGATACTGTGAAGCTATCTATAAAAACAGTGGGATAAATGTCTATTGGAGTATAAATTCTACTGACGAATTTCTGTCGAAAATTAGAAATTTAAAGATGCACAATGTACAAGTGTTCGATTTTTCTACTTTGTATACAAATTTAGATCAAAGTGACATTCTGAAACACATCAATAGCCTTTTAGATTTGATTTTCAATAACTCAAACAGAAAGTATATGTGCATCGGTTTTGACAAAACTTTTTTGTCCGGTATTAAGTACGCAGGCTATAGTGTATATGATAAGAAATCGTTTAAAGCAGCGATTGAATTTGTAGTTAACGAAGTGTACGTCACTTTTGCAGGTCACGTGTTTCGTCAGACTAAAGGAATACCTATGGGAGGGAATTGCAGCCCTCTTTTGGCTGACCTTTTCCTTTCGCATTGCGAATTAATATATATGACTGACCTAATTAAAGACAAGAAAACAGGACTTGCTCGTTTATTATCCAATACATCTCGTTATATAGATGACATCTGCATTATCAACTACACGAGCTTTGGTTCGAGAATCCCATTGATTTATCCTGATAGTCTGGAAGCTAGTCGCAGTGGGCATGACGACAAATGTGCAGAGTATTTGGATGTAAAATTAGAAATTTCTAAAGATGGCTTAAAAACTTCCGTGTATCACAAAGTCGATGACTTCAATTTCCCCGTTACTTTGTTAACTTTTCCGGATAATACGATTCCGCATAAGATGGGTGCTCAAGTCTTTGCGAGCCAAGTTTTACGATATGGTCGCATCTGTACACACGAATTAGATTTTATCAATAAAGTTCGGAATACATTTCAGCTTTTGGTAGCAAGAGGCTACTCTAGATTTGAACTTAAGCAGTCCGCTCAGAGACAGTTGCAAAAACATTGGGAAGTTATCTTAAAATTCGGTTATTATTCAGCTAAGCAAATGCTGGAAATTAATTTATTTTAATGTTTATTCTGATTTGAATAACTGATTAATAACGATTAATTTGATGGCATTTTTTTTATATTTATTGTCGCAGCTTTCATTTTATAAATTATTAACTGTGGATTGAGGCTGCCTTTGTGCAGGGTCCCGCTAGGGTGGGTTTGAGTGTTCAGAGGTGAGGGACCGAAACACGATTGCCCTACCCTAGTCTCTGCTGATGACCTCAGGAGTTCAAGGTTAATATTTAAGTTCCAATCTTGATTATAGTTCTTTGCTTTTATTTCCTGAATAAGAATCTGTTATTTTGACACTATTCCATTCACCTGTAGGGAACGTTTGATCAGTCCTCTTAAGGATTAAATTTCTCACTTATCTTTTCATCAAGTCTTCATTTCACAACTTCATTTCATTCGGGATTAATTTGATGGGTTACGTCTGGCATCACTAATGATTTTGACATGTTGATACAGTATGAGTATGATGGATAACAGACCTGATCGCCTTTATCTATTGGTAAGGAGAATCAGGTGCACGAGCGTTAGGATAGTTAATACCGCTAAGTACTAGGATAAATTGAAGCGACAATTCTGACAACCTCAGTTGGACAGAATTCACTCGCTGAGTAAGCTTGCTAAATTCTCTTTTTGTACTTCTCGATGCATGAATTATTAATTGGTATTCCGTAGCGTATTTTCAGTAGCAGTAGTTTCCCCCTGTTTAAACAATAATATAAATTGCTTAGAGGGTAGAGTACTTGATAGAGTTTAAACTAATTAACCCTATGTATTTGACCTATTGGTTAGCGTATAACGTTTTAATTGTTACCATAGTACGTATAGAGTTGAAGGTGGTCTCGTTCCCCGCCTCTGTACCGCTGCTAGCAGGATTAAGAGTCCTTATGCGTGAACTAATGGCGTGTTTTCAGCTTTACAACATGATTGTTGTAATATTTTTTTTTTGCATCATTGCTAGAGCACATTAAATTTTAGAATTCTTTATGAATTTCTTATTTCATAAGTAGCTTATATACAGTATGTATTGCTTCGTATATATTTTCGACCTGAAAGTCCAACCTCTGTAACAGGTCATCTACACACGTAGATTAGAGGCTATGGTGTTCATTCATTTATTTTTAAAATATGGAATTAAAGTCAGATCAAGTATTTTGCGTTAGTGCGATGGAGTGGATAGCGCCCTCCCCAAATAAGCATGTTTCTTATTGCAAGTGAAATAGATGCCTCTGTTGTCAAGTTTTAAATCCCGACGCTCTTTTCACTAGTTTTAGTACAGGTGGAAAATTTATGTTCAACAAGACTGGTTATTTCAGTTGTAAGACCAGAAATGTCGTTTATCTTATATCGTGTAAGAAATGCGGTATACAGTATGTGGGTCAAACGTCACAAGCCTTGCATTGTAGATTGAATGGCCATCGTAGTTCCATTAATACAGCTAGCAAGAACACTTATCTGGCGACTCATTTTCGGGAAAATGGGCACAGTGTCAGTGATTTGTCTATTCAAATCATTGATGTGATTAGCGAATATGAAGATAAAGATGATCTTATTTCGAAGCTTCAAGAAAGGGAAGACTTCTTCATCAAAACTATGAACACATTGTATCCCCTAGGCTTAAATGACAAATTATCGGGAGGAGCATGTGTTTCTAAGGGCACAGTAGAAAGCAGCTACTATTACAGTAGTCCTCTTCCAAGACGCAAGCGCAGTCATGGAATGAGAAACAGGAAGCGTAAACTATGTGTCTCAAACGAATATGAAGCAACATTGCATGAATTACGCTCTCTTTTTACGGCTAAGAAACTAACATTATTTTATAGAAAATTGAAATCACTAAATCTGATGTATGTAAAAATGTTAGGACAATTCGTTACCAACGAAAGGAATGATTTCGCCTACATAGTATGTGCCTATGTCCAAAATTCGATCAGGAAGCAGAGTCAAAATGAAAAGAAAGATAAAACTAGCATCGTATTTCCCTTTAAGAGCAAGTTGATGGACACTGTGAATATGGCAAGCATTATGCATGATAAGAGTGTGTGTCGGCTGTTACCCGCTCAAGTCCAACACCTCTACCCTCCAAAAACTTATTTTTCACTAAATAACCCTGTCTCGTTGAAACTTTGTAATTATAACAGATTTCTTAAAGAATTAGACAATGAAGGAATCAGAGCTATTGCTCAGACCCCTTGTAAGTGCGCTGAACACAAAGAGTTCACGAACAATTATTATAAACATGTTTTTACGGGAGATCTGAAGTTTATCGGTAATCAAGATATCAGAAATTTGCTAAATCTGGGTACCAAGCATCGCCTACCGGAGCCCCACAGTAACAAGGAGCTATTGAATGCAATTGGTAGCGCGTTAGATAAACACATCAATAGGGAGAGTAAAACTCTTAAGATTGACGCAAGTGATTTCGAAGATTGGCGGAGTAGAATTATGACATTGGCCAGGGCTCGTCTATATAAGAATACTGAACATTGTATTCATAACAGCAAAAATGCAAGAGAGGAAGATAATTACGATGAACGCTACTTTTCAAATGATTACATAAAATATATCCACCGTCATTTTATCATTGCTCCAGTAGATAAAGCTAGTTGCAATTTCGCGTTCATCTGCAAAAAATTCTACGTTGAAATTTTGCTGAAAGAGCTTGGTTTCGATTTAACAAGCTTTGCACCTACGGGTAATGTTACTTATACACCTATTGATGATGAAGTTAATGGTGTAATTTCAAAACATAAAGATGTCATGAAAGAAAAGTTTCAAACTAGATGCACTGATACTAACTTACGAGTGCCCAAAATTTATTGGTTACCTAAACTTCATAAATCTCCGTACAAATTCCGCTTTATTGCAGGAGCGAAAAACTGCACAACTAAACAGTTATCAGTTAAACTTAACAAAGGTCTGAAAGTAGTACGGGAACATTTTAAGAGATACTGTGAAGCTATCTATAAAAACAGTGGGATAAATGTCTATTGGAGTATAAATTCTACTGACGAATTTCTGTCGAAAATTAGAAATTTAAAGATGCACAATGTACAAGTGTTCGATTTTTCTACTTTGTATACAAATTTAGATCAAAGTGACATTCTGAAACACATCAATAGCCTTTTAGATTTGATTTTCAATAACTCAAACAGAAAGTATATGTGCATCGGTTTTGACAAAACTTTTTTGTCCGGTATTAAGTACGCAGGCTATAGTGTATATGATAAGAAATCGTTTAAAGCAGCGATTGAATTTGTAGTTAACGAAGTGTACGTCACTTTTGCAGGTCACGTGTTTCGTCAGACTAAAGGAATACCTATGGGAGGGAATTGCAGCCCTCTTTTGGCTGACCTTTTCCTTTCGCATTGCGAATTAATATATATGACTGACCTAATTAAAGACAAGAAAACAGGACTTGCTCGTTTATTATCCAATACATCTCGTTATATAGATGACATCTGCATTATCAACTACACGAGCTTTGGTTCGAGAATCCCATTGATTTATCCTGATAGTCTGGAAGCTAGTCGCAGTGGGCATGACGACAAATGTGCAGAGTATTTGGATGTAAAATTAGAAATTTCTAAAGATGGCTTAAAAACTTCCGTGTATCACAAAGTCGATGACTTCAATTTCCCCGTTACTTTGTTAACTTTTCCGGATAATACGATTCCGCATAAGATGGGTGCTCAAGTCTTTGCGAGCCAAGTTTTACGATATGGTCGCATCTGTACACACGAATTAGATTTTATCAATAAAGTTCGGAATACATTTCAGCTTTTGGTAGCAAGAGGCTACTCTAGATTTGAACTTAAGCAGTCCGCTCAGAGACAGTTGCAAAAACATTGGGAAGTTATCTTAAAATTCGGTTATTATTCAGCTAAGCAAATGCTGGAAATTAATTTATTTTAATGTTTATTCTGATTTGAATAACTGATTAATAACGATTAATTTGATGGCATTTTTTTTATATTTATTGTCGCAGCTTTCATTTTATAAATTATTAACTGTGGATTGAGGCTGCCTTTGTGCAGGGTCCCGCTAGGGTGGGTTTGAGTGTTCAGAGGTGAGGGACCGAAACACGATTGCCCTACCCTAGTCTCTGCTGATGACCTCAGGAGTTCAAGGTTAATATTTAAGTTCCAATCTTGATTATAGTTCTTTGCTTTTATTTCCTGAATAAGAATCTGTTATTTTGACACTATTCCATTCACCTGTAGGGAACGTTTGATCAGTCCTCTTAAGGATTAAATTTCTCACTTATCTTTTCATCAAGTCTTCATTTCACAACTTCATTTCATTCGGGATTAATTTGATGGGTTACGTCTGGCATCACTAATGATTTTGACATGTTGATACAGTATGAGTATGATGGATAACAGACCTGATCGCCTTTATCTATTGGTAAGGAGAATCAGGTGCACGAGCGTTAGGATAGTTAATACCGCTAAGTACTAGGATAAATTGAAGCGACAATTCTGACAACCTCAGTTGGACAGAATTCACTCGCTGAGTAAGCTTGCTAAATTCTCTTTTTGTACTTCTCGATGCATGAATTATTAATTGGTATTCCGTAGCGTATTTTCAGTAGCAGTAGTTTCCCCCTGTTTAAACAATAATATAAATTGCTTAGAGGGTAGAGTACTTGATAGAGTTTAAACTAATTAACCCTATGTATTTGACCTATTGGTTAGCGTATAACGTTTTAACTTGACTGCTTTTGAAAGCATGACGAGTGAACAACTTTTGGGTGTTCTCGAGAACCTTGATGCTGCTCCGCATGTCGATTGCTTCTCCGTTTCATCCGAAGACTCTGTGACCTTACGTAGAAGAGTAAGGGCAAAGCTGATCGACGGGGACATTTCCGGAGCCGTCAGAGTCATCGCATCCGACGATACGATTGCGCATCCGACTGACAAAGTCGTTGAACTCCTTCGAGAGAAACACCCTCCCGGTCCTGATTGTGTCAATTACTGTGACTCTTTCGACACCCCACAGATTGTAGTGACCGACGCCGATATTGAAGCTGCTCTCAAGTCCTTCCCTGGAAGCAGTAGTGGTGGGCCGGACGGATTGAGACCCGGTCACCTTCGCGACCTCACAGGACATGCTGCCTACGAATCGGGACGCCGCCTCCGAGCTTCAATCGTCGTCTTGATGAGAGGACTCTTCAATGGGACCGTGTGTACTTTCGGAAGAGACTTGCTTTTTGCTGCGAACCTCATTGCACTGCGGAAGAAGGACGGTGGCATCCGGCCCATCGCCGTCGGCAACGTCTTTCGTCGCATAGCTGCCAAAATCGCTAGCCGCGCCGTGTGTATATCTTTGGCACCACAGCTCCGCCCCGTGCAACTTGGTGTCGGCATTCCTGGTGGAGCGGAATCCGCCGTTCACGCAGCTCGGGAGTACATCTACCGGAACCGCAATACATCAAAGCTGCTTGTTAAGCTGGATATGCATAACGCTTTTAACTGCGTGAAGCGAGAACATATCCTGATGACCGTCGCGCGTCGCTGTCCCTAGATCGGCCGACTGGTGCGTCTCTCTTACGGCAGTCCGACCAACTTGCTTGCAGGAAAAGCAATCATCAAGTCTTCCTGTGGAGTTCAGCAGGGTGACCCGCTTGGCCCGCTCCTTTTCGCCCTCTGCGTCGATGAAGTAGCCAGATCCGCCAAGTCAGAGTTCAACGTGTGGTACCTTGACGACGCAACGCTCGCTGGACCACCCGACCTTGTCTCCGACGATCTGAGGAGGATCATACCCGTCCTCTCAACGATTGGTCTGCAGGTGAATCCGACGAAGTCGGAGGTGATCCAACTATCTGAGTCGAATGTTCTTACCACACAAAACATCAGTACCCTATTCGATTGCTTGCCAGGTGCTCAAATCACCTCCATAGACTCCGCAGTGCTCCTTGGCTCTCCTTTGCATCGGCAGGGAATAACATCTGTGATTCGACAGAAGAGCGACACCCTGTCCAGAATGGCGCTACGACTACAATCTGTAGATCGTCATACCGCTCTCTTCCTCTTGAAAAACTGCCTCTCCATGCCGAAGCTTCTGTACACTCTGCGTAGCTCGCCTTGCTTTGTGGAGGAAGGCGGCCTGTCACACTTCGATGAGGTCTTGAGATCGGCGGTTTCCTCCGTCTGCAACGTTGACTTTGACGACACAGGTTGGAGGCAGGCTACTTTGCCGCAGAAGTATGGCGGACTTGGTCTCCGATCCGCGTCAGACATCGCTCTCCCCGCCTTACTGTCATCTTCATTTTCAAGTGCATCTCTGATCTTCGACATCATCAAGTCAAAAGACAAATTGAGTAGCCATAACTCAGCTCTTGAGGTGTGGTCCTCCTCCCGTCTGAGTGTTCCAGATAAGCGCGATATTCAAAGTGAATGGGACAAGCAGCTAGTGATGTTAAACAGGGACCACCTCCGTCACGAACTCGACCAACATCGACTTGCATGCCTAGCTGCTGCTTCTCAGCCGTACAGTGGCGCTTGGCTTCAGGCAGTGCCTTCGACGTCGACCGGTACCCTTCTCGACGATGAGACAACACGCCTGGCGGTGGCACAGCGTCTCGGCTTGAGTGTATGTGAGCCCCACCCATGCCGTTGCGGTGGCACAGTCGACAAGCGGGGCCTTCACCCGTTGTCGTGTCGTCGCAGTGCTGGCCGTTTCCCGAGACACACGGCTATCAACGACGTTGTGAAGCGAGGGCTGGATGCAGCAATGGTGGCGTCGTGTCTCGAGCCCGTAGGACTCGATCGTGGCGACGGCAAGCGTCCAGACGGGTTGACTCTTTTCCCCTTTTCTCAAGGAAAGTCGCTAGTCTGGGACGCAACCTGCGTCGACTCTTTCTCGTCTACTAACGTGTACGGCTCAGCAGTGGAGGCTGGTTCCGCTGCCACCAAAGCGGAGAAGGCAAAGCTTTCCAAGTACGCCGCCTTAGCCGATCGCTTTGTCGTCCAACCCGTAGCCGTCGAAACGTCTGGTGTCATCGGGCCTCTGACACTACCATTCCTCAAAGAAATTGGACGACGTATCGCGTTGCAACGCAATGATAGCAGAGAGAGAGAGTGGCTCTTTCAGCGGCTATCTCTTGCTATCGTCCACGGCAACGCTATCGCTATTCGACTAGCTGGACGGCTTGATGAACAGTGATTGACAATATTCGATTTGTATTATTAGTAGTGTCATATAGACAGTGTGAATGTTTCGCTTGTGTATAAACTAGTTCATCTTTCTTCACTGACTTCAGGTTAAGCCTATTTCATTGTCATTATTGGCTATTTGATACCGATTGCATGCATTCATGACGGCACGTAATCAGCATTCAACCAACTGCCGATTACTTGACACGCTATGTCTGATCATTCTTACCGTGTAGACATATCTAGGCTATATAGGCCTACATGCATGCCCAAAGACAATGAAGAATTCATAGTCTTTGAGTATGCCTTGTACGGATAGGTACCTATGTAGGCCTTCAATTACACATACGTGTTATGGTATGTGCTATTTTTACTTAAAGGTGTTCATCAACGTACGCTTCCTGATGTAATGCTACATGCATGCCTATTTCTAGATGGTATTCATGCTGTAATTGCATGTGATTAATAGAGCAGACTAAGGTGCAATACGCTTGCATACTCGTATGTGTAATTTGGTTTATCTTCAACATGACGGCTATTGATTTATAGTCATCACATAAATTGATTAATAGACATACCTGAAGAAGGCAAAAACCTACATTTGCGTGCAAGCATGCAGGCCTGAATATGCATACCTTTAGATAATGGCTAGTGATATCACAGCGCAATAGATCGAGCTTGATTCTTTTGCAGAAAAAAAACTTTCCTTGGGCATGACGACGACTGCCTCGAGACTGCTAAAACCATTATATCTGTACATTGCAAGGCACAGAATCTGCTGAGGACACTGATGGCGAATAAGAGGAGGATATGGACCATTTTACTAGCCATCAACTTTTATCAGAAGCAGAAATTGTTATCCTGAATAATAAAAATGATGGAGAGACCTATCCTGATTCAGAAGACGATTCTAATCCATGTGTACCGACGAATCTAATCCATGTAATCCGTGTATCAAGCCGACGAAAAGACGGATAACTGAAAATCCCAAACGAGTTTGGTCAAGCGACAACAAAAATAATATAAGTGATGGAGCAGAGCTACCATCCATGCTTGACTTCTTCGAAGACGAGATGTGAAAGCCACAAAAAAGTTTGGAAGATTTTTGAAGAGGAAATGATTGTCTATTTTGTTAAAGAAACAAATCGCTTTGCTGCACATCGATTGCTGCAGATCGATCTCGAGCATTTGAACTTTAGCGCCAACGAGATGGTGTTTTAGGCAATCCACTTACTTTCCGGATGCGCTCCTTTACTTCGTCATTACATGCATTAGGAGGTTTCACACAATATTCTAAATCAAGCCGTTTCGAATTCAGTGCGAAGAGCAAGGTTCGTCCAAATAATGAGATAGTTCCATCTTTTCAACAACGGCCACATTGATCAATGTGACAAATTTGCCAAAGTTAGACAGCCTTTCAATAGACTGAGCGAACATTTCAGAATGCTTTGCGTTTGGGACAAAAACGTATGTTGACGAATCCATGTGTCCTTTCGGAAAGCACGGCGCGAAGATGTTTCCACGCGGCAAACCTATCAGATTTGGGTTCAAAATATGGTTTCTCTACACCACATCTGGATATCTAATTCAATTCGAGCCATATGATAGCAAGTCGAGCAACCACTCTTTCTTGGAGCATAGAGGCGAGCTGGACCTAACGTGATCCGCTGTGATGGGGCTGGCTCACTGAAGTGCTTCCAAACCTCAACAAGGGTAGTTTTCGATTATTCATTAACAAATATTTAACATCCCTACGATTGATCGAAAGATTTATGGAGAAGGAAATCTAGTACTCAGGGACAATACGATGCAATCATTTGTACAACCGCCCAATATCTTCAGTTGAAATTATGCGAAAGAAACCTCGTGGGTCTTACGATGTTTGTATAGAGAAATCGTCGATGATATCAGTCATTCGTTGGAATGATGACAACGTCGTTGCGATTTCAAGCTCGAAGAATGGATGCCAGCCGCAGAAACAGGTTTTGAGATGAAGTAAGCAGGAAGGAAAAAGGATTTCCGTCGAAAAGCCTCATTCAATTGCAAAATATAATTTATCAAAGGGGGAACGGATTTAATGAATCAAAGGATTGCTTCGTACAGAACTCAAACACGAAGTCGCGAATGGCCGTATACTCTTTCGCTGCCCGGGATTAGATACCGCTGTTCGTAATGTCTTCCACTTGTTGCCATCAACAAAACGTCTCGACTTGTCATTCTGTTGATCAGTTACGATGACATGGTTGCGACAGTATGGAGTGCTGCCTCAACCTGTTAGAGTACTGGCTTCGAAGCCAGTGTGCACTTTCAGCCGGTGATTGTACATACGATCATCACATATATACGGCACATGGATATTCCGTGAATCCCTAACTTTTGGATTTGTATCAGGTATAGCCAATTGATGGTTTTGCAGCGTTTAAGCGTTCAAATATTCTTACGCGTGCACCCTTGGCAACATATGGGTTAGCATGGTGAGATTCTGTCCCCAAAAGATATGGGATCGTGAAAAACCCGACAACGTTTCAATTTGATCAAGTCCGAAAAATAGGAGTAGGCAAAGGAAAGTGTCGACCATTATATAGCCGACACGTCTCTCGCTCTGCCAATGCAAGTCCAATGTAAAGACCGCATGATCAAAGAGGTGTTGATATTTGTAGGCACCAATATATTTCCCTATTTAGAGGACTTCAGTGATATGTGCCACGCTACACAAATTTGTCTCTCACTCGGCATCAATGAATGGCGGTAATTTTGATTAATTCCGAAAAACAGGAAAATATGAGATCTTAACCGGAAGTATAGGCGAAATTCCGAATAGGCACCAGGAAGTCTGAGGCCTGCTATTTACTTTACTAACATGTTCGCCGATAAAGCTGCTTAAATCTCAGTCTAAAAATGATATCCTAAGGTATTAGCGCGCATCACAGCTACAGCCGATCAATTGCGATTGTGCGAGTGCAAACATTCAGGACAGTCTGCCTTCTTTTCCTCGAGAGTTGAGACTTGGCAACAGAACGAAGTGATTTTAGAGTGCATAGAACTATTCAAACATCGGCTATATGTTTATATATTAGAATAGCTGAATGTGAAATAGTCGATGACAATACCATTTACATATATTAGGTCATGTCATCCTATATAGGATATAACACATGTTCACTTGGTTTGTGAATCACAAGAAAGCTCATCAATTTGACGTAGGCCCATGTGCAACAAATTTTCTTTTCCATAACAACATGATCTTGATCGCGAACGAATAGCCGAGGGTCATTATAAAAAAATTTCATCTCTTAATATTGTCTCGTTTCAGTTATCTCAGGAATGTGTGTAGCCTATACTGCATATATTTGACTTTGCTTAGATGCCGCACTGGTGCATCACTATGAGACTTATAGACATTCATTTTTCATGCAGACTTTTGCAGGCATCTCCGAGATGATGATAATCGGCATTTTGGGACACAAGACTTGGCTATCTACGTCTATAGTCAAAGATCCCATTAGCTGGCGGTAAAAAAATCAGCATAATTATGCATGATCTCTTCAGGAAATGCAACGGAAAAGTATCCGATACCAAGGCGCACATCGCCACAGCAGGAGTCATCAATAATTGGTAGTGTTGACTCTAGGATCTCAATTTTTATATTCACATGTCAATGAAGTACCCATCAAATAGTTCATTGTTCACAGAAAGGATATCACAATTATCAATAGGTAGTGGCTATTGATATCACTAAGTGGTAGCAATAAGACACCCACAGGCTATTGTTAACACTTAAAAATATAATGTATACGCTGTCACAGCGACTCTGACTGATGATTAGCTGATGCTTTACGCATGATTCACACAAAAAATAAAAACAACTAACTAGGCCTACATGAAATTTACATCTTCTAAAAAATATTTAGATTCTTGGATAATCTCACAAGCACTGATGATGATGATATTTGAATGATCTCACGCACTATGATGATAACAATTGAGAAGTAAATGCATGTTTATCAGAAATGAATTTCTTTTGATCGAAAAATCTACGTCAATTATCAGATTAACGAAAGTAATTGTTCGGATGTGAGTCGCAAAAAAATTTGATTATTTCTGAGAAGAAATTCCGCCATAAAAGTGAATTTGATTATGTTAATTGATTGAATATGGTATTGTATGAATTATGCGCAAAAAATCAAACGTTAAAAGCGTTGTGACGGCGCACACTTTGAAATTTCTCAAGTAGTGACAATAGCCTATGGGTGTCTTATTTTCACCAATTATTGTTAATGATACACACTACTACCTTATCAATACATAGGTGCTCATGCTCACCGGTGGTAAGCGAAATGCATCTTTATTTGACATAAGTTGCGTTTTTCACAACCGAACATCTGGTATACCCTGGCTCCACAACTCAGATCATATTATTGGGACAGGGTTTATTCAAACACATATGTTGGTTACAAAACTTCAAGTAATTATGATGTAATTGAAACTTCTAATTGTTGCACCTTCAAATGAAACTCAAAATAAGAAAAGCAACAAAAAATTCTTTTTAATAGATCCGTTGATTTGGCATACTCAAGAACTCGTTGCTAAACGTAGATTTCATCAAATTACGGATTTTGTGCCCAATGCTGTTATGATATACATGTGCAAACATGTAGGCCTATGAAATTACAAACAAAAATTCTTTCTACATTCGTCTGTAAATGCCTACTTTGTTATTTTCTGCTTCGCTTGAGCAGTCACAGTATCCTTTTCGGCATTGCAACTTTCTAGGCATGCAAAAAGAAGTGCATATTAATGCTGGCATCTCATAGATAAGAAGATCACTTATTATGCTTTCTGTAGTATTAAGTTGATGAGATAACATCTAATTATTTGATTAAATTTAATTATTATTTGATTATATTATAATTGCTATATTTGATTGTTATCAATCTTCAGGTACTGGAAGAAGCTTCCAATAACTGAGCAGGGGTTAACTGGAATTTACTATCTGGTAGAATTAGGAATTCACTATTTAGTAGATTTCTTGAAAAATATGCGACATAAAATAGCTGCAAACTCGGTGTGCGATACAATTTCTATCCTCTTAATGCATGGATGGCTTAAAATACGTCAAAAGGAATGCTTCAAAAGGAAACGACCTAATTTCGACAATTTAGGTAGAGAGTTTTTATAGACTATATAAACAATAAACTTGGTTATCACATGTCAGCTGTTTGTGCCTGAAGATATTTGATACAAATTCAACAGACTAAACTTTGAATATCTTTGGGGTGGCCATTTTCCATGAGCACAGTGATTTAACTAGCGCAAGCCTGCAACTCCGGCATCATTCACAGTGACAGTTTGGTCAATTTCATGCTTGGTTGAGAGTTTGAAGAGATATTTCTATCGATTCAAGCACACATGTAAAGACCTGCCTCTAGATGCGACATGGAGAGACAATTTTTGAAGCATGGCCCTGGATCCCATTGATAAACACATAATCCGATGTCTGTGCACAAAACAATTTTGTATTAATGCTGAAAAATGATTCCATATTCTTAATCTGCTATCAGAACGAGACATGAATAGAATGTAATTAGAATTGTTGCCACACATGTTTAACATATTGGTATAACTCTACCTCGACCATCGACCACGGCAAATCTTCTCGCATGTACAACAGTTTTGCGAACGAAAATTACATTTTGTGTTCGGTAAAATACTTCTTTAAGGTACTCTTTTAGCGCTGGTTTTATATTCGATTTCGGTCTTCAGCAATCAGCTGATTCTCTGTGTGTGAATAATCATAATGTGAAATTATCTTTCTTATCTTCAATGGATAACAACGGATTAGAACGCGCTGACAGTCAGCCGACTTTAATGAGCCATCAAAATTATTCTTCTGTGAAAATCCGCGGTAAGTGTGTTTGCTTTTCCCGTGAAATGTTCAAAGAAATTTCCTCAGTAAGCTCGTATTCGCACTCTGTAGATGATGTTCTCATTCCAATGGTGACATCAGTTTTGACAGATCGGTCACCCTGGTGCCGCAAATATCAGTTAAACCTCATGGTTAGCCTCAAGTTTAGGCCAAATATTCTATGAAATGGATGGCGAGTATCATTGCCCCACTAGTGTTCAATGGCAAGCATTTTGTTCAGAATTCTGGTTTTTAAGCATGGTCTTTCTCCTTTAACAGTTGAAGAGTTTATAAGGTAGAAAAAGAGAAACATCCACTCTTATGTTTCTGCCTGCATGACTCTCAGGCGACTGTCAATTAGCGGTTGAAGCTGACTTTTTTCTGCCGTCTTCAATTCTAAGAATCACTGCAGCAAGTTGTGCTTTGTAGAAATTTTGCAATGGCGTCACCGTATTTATTGATTTACTGAGGTTAAGGCCGAATAGTCCTAGTAGACCCATGTCTTACACTGTGAATAGTTTAGATACCATTCGAAGCTCCACAGATTTCTATTTTGGGATCTTATCTACTAATCTTATTTTTGGATAAACTTTTGGCCACAATTATCGGTTTCTTGAAAATCCAAAACTTCAACCCGAAGTAGATGTACGGAAAAGCTCATTTTTGATTTTGATAAGAAACATGTACTTGAAATTATAGGAACAAGGAAGGAGGTTGATATAGTCCATTTTGTTTTTAAGTTCAACGACTATCAACGCTACTTAATTAGGTTGATTTTAAAATATTTTTTTGGGAATGGTTTTTAATGAAAACAAATGGCTACGAAATAGATGTAATAAAATGTCTAAACTGTTGTAGGCAGCATGATGATGATGAATTGAGAAGATATAGGTTATAGATTGTATTTTATTTAAAGGAAAAGGAAGACGCAGTCAATAAAAATTGTCAGAAACAGTCAAAAGCTTTCAAAAAAAGTCTTTTTCAATCCAAATATGACAACAATCTTGATCCTGTTAATCTTTAGCAGCAAATCCTCCTTCCTCCTTCCTTTTGTTTGGCCTAAGATTGTTGCTATATTTGGATTGAAGAAAATTTTTGTCGAAAGCTTTTCAATATATGATTTTATTGACCTCTTCTTTTTCCTTAAAATAATTCAGGTCAAGGGTGAACCGTATTTATTGTATTTTATGTGCAGAAATTCATAAAATTTGTTACTACTAAGTTAATATGAATTAAGTTGTATTAATTATATAATATTAGACATAACTTTAACTCTGAGCGACTCGTTCTATACACACACAAGTAAGGATGCACCGGATTTGAAAATTTTAAATCCGTCCGAAACCGAAATTACCGGATGTTAAAAAATCCGATTGACCGGATTTGGAGATAAAACAAATCTACATTCTGTGAATTCGTCTTTCCAAAACGGTGCAATACATCTATAGTAGTTACTGATTTGGACGTTTAAAAGCCACTTTTGAAAGATATGTTGACCTACCTGTAAATTTGTCCATAATATCAGGTGTAATTAACCGTAGACTGATGTGCTCAGGTTTGGGAGCAACAGAATTGTTGATTTGTAGATATCGGCGGATCAGCCACACAACTTTGCTATTTCCCTTTTTTCTGAGCGTCACCGATCTGTTTGCCCGACTATTTTAGATGCATTGATTCAGAATGATGTAAATCTTCATCCTTATTCTAAGCAGCCTAATTTCTAATACTGTTGACGTAATCCAACTCAGTAGGATTGTCTGCTTAATTTTATTAAGAAGTTCACAACAAAAATGCGACACGGGTTACTGTAAGACCAGAGATTATTTATATTTTATCACTAAATTTCGCATTAAGAACATATTACTAAGCAATCACGTCATTTGATGTAGGCCAGTCCATAATCAAAAATTCGAAGGAGAACATGAGAAGTAACAAAAATTTATTCAATTAATTTCGCTGAAGCGACAGTCTATTTACATTCATTTCGCAACATTCCGCGACATACGTTTCAGTCATATCCTTGTACAAGTGGCCTTCCAGAACTTAATGCCCTTCGGTAAAACAATCGGGCTGTGGTTGCCAGATGAATGATAAATTAGATGTTTCCTGGCCCTACATGCAACAATAACATTTTCATTCTATATAGTCTACATGCACATGTAGTTTGCATAGTGTCCATTGATGTAGCAATGGATACTGGAACTAAAAAAAGTTATCAATGAGAAAAATAAAAAACATATGATAGAGCTCCTTAGAAGCCAGCAGATGCTGAAAATCCGGCCGGATTCCGAAAAAATTCGGCTTCGGCCGGGTTTTGGAAAATCTGTCAAATCCTGCCAGATTTGAAATTCTGTGCACCCCTGCACACAATTATCTTGAAATCAGCTCCATTTTTTCTAAGTAGTGAGGGCTTGTTCTTGTTTTTTCTTAGATACGTTTTATCGTATGATGATGTTAATGCTTATGATGCTGATCAATAGTTTCTGAGTGCATGAATTTTAGTCTGGTGATATTCCAAATATATGATCACCGGGTGTTTCTGGTCTTCTTGCCATTTGTCGAAATTCGTTTAAGATCCTCGTGTGCTTCAATGACTGGGTTACATTTTTTGGAATTTGAGAATTCCGCCGGTCCTATTTTTTGATCATTCGGCGCAAGCTTAATTATCCTACAGGTAGCAAACGCAGATGCGGATTTTCAGCTTCTTGTCCGTGTCAACTTGCATGATGTTCCTACAGTATTGGAACGTTTCAATCTCAGATACTCGCTTCACACCTCATCATGATTTAGCGATTTAACCATTAGATTTTCAATCTCTCTGAAATTACTTCTAAAATCAAAGCTTCTTAATGTTGTCTAGCCTCTCTTATTAATGGAATGGTCCCATCAGTAGGCCTACATAACTCAGCATCTGTTTTGTGCTATTTTTTCAAATTGAATTACTTGATCAGTGAATGGGTAGAGTTGCAATGTGATGCGCATTAAACTCACTGCTTTGGAATCCATTAAGATGACGATAAGGTACCTATGATGGGAGGGCATGGGAAACAAAAGAAAAATCAGGTTACTCAATTTAGTATGCATCATTATTTACATAGGCTAAATTGCGTGATGTACGTGCGTGTGACTGTAAATCGATCCCCAAAATTGCTTTATCTATCTTTAATAAAGCGATTCATACATAGGTCTAGGAATCGGCACACCTAGACCGTCGCGGCGGAATGCTGACGTCGCGGCGGAATTCTTTCCAGTTGGCCGCTGTGGCAACACTGAATACCATGAGTCGACCTTGCTTTACGTGTTTTTATTTAGAGACAAAAATTATTCCCGATGTCTTATTAATTTCATTTGCTTGCCAGGCCTAATCGCTAGGATTCGTTCTACGCTTCTAAGTCGTACAGACATTTAATGTAGCGCTCGGAGTTGTAAGTAGAGGCCTATATAGTCACATGTGGCATTGTCAAGTTGCCTATATCTGCGATTTCGAACAATATATTGCAAAGTTTTGTCCGTCGGGGCAACTATTTTTCGATGGCTGCTATTATCCGAAAGAAAACGGCCCACGATGTTTTTTATTCAGTTGTGTTAAGTTGTGTGTGTGTTAGTGACTGCTAATGATTTATTAGATAATATTAAGAATTTAAATAATAATTTATATTGTTATAACATTGAATTACAACAGCATTTATTATTTATTACAGTCATACTTTCTCACACTGGCCAGCAGTTGAAAGTAATATTAAAAGAAGTAGCCTATTCAATTTCACTTTGCATGCTAATTGCGTATCTCAAAAATGCTCCGGGTGTGACTGCAAGTTTAAATAGAAAGTTGCATCGATATTGAGAGATGTGAGCTTGGCTTGCTGCTGATACCTTCATACTGAGTGAAATGGCATTCAGGTCTGGTCCCACTTTTCAACTGGGGCGCAGCTTAATGTTTAGTTACTCTATCTACGACTACATTGAATTGTATTTCCGTGAATGAATACATGGTTTAGTAAGGATGAATATCAGTAGCTTGCAAAAATGTATTCTTCAATCAGTAATTCTGCACGTGGATTAAAAATATTTTCACATTTCAGCGATTATGTTGAATGATATGAAGACTCAAAACAACATCAAATGTCATGATTACAGTTGCAACCTTTGCCCGTCTAACTGCTTTAGCAGGCACGTATTGTAAGTGCAAACAAGGTTTAACACTGGTGTCAAGTATCAGCGACCATTCTATCGAGATGTGTCCTCTCCAAACTGTTACTGACTACACAGATAAGAATTATTTTGTTGAGTAGATACTCCTATCGATCATCTGTTTACAAATTCACTAGCAGGTCTTATCTTGCAATCTATGACATATCAGTGTAATTGATTCTCTAATTTGATTTCATTGTCGTACGTATTGGTAGTCAGCACGTTCAAAGGAACATAAGTTTACAAAGACATAGATCGAATGATTTTTTTAAATTTAGGCCATTCCAGTGCTATGATCCTCAATACTTACTGCTAAATCTACCTAATAGATTTTTAAAATGCTTCGAGAAGCATGCGGTCCAAAACTTTGTAAACCTTTGCTCTCCTGAAGCTGGCTATGACAACTGAGATATTGGGTAGTTCTTGAATAAATATACATGTAGGTAGTAATATATGTTGCATCCTTGGATTTCATGTATTTTATTTTTGTATTCAATTACGCTGCTAAGACGGAATTTTATTTTACTTCATTATCATAATTATCCGACAGTAGTTCGAAATGACATTGCAAGACACTTATTCCGCTACTGCAATGAAGGTCAATTGTGTTTACCATGGGGGGATGGTTGCAATCGACTTTGTCTTGGCACAATTAAGTGTTTAATTTCGTTTACATGGCTGACCTTGCTGGTTAAAGTAGATATAATTTATTGTTTTTAATTGCTTTTTCCCCTTGTGTACTCTGAAAATACCACTGAATTGAATGCTTTGGGTAATCCAAGCTTAGTTTGGTTGATATACAAGATGCAGAGTGCTAAATGGTTTATGTCTTCGCCTTAAGCTAATTACGCACTAAATTCTTTAGCAGCCGTATCTCTGCATCTTTTCTTTCAGGGGTTCATCAGTACGGCTGGCAAGGGCTCAAACTAACTATGGCATTTAGAATGACTGAGCAAGGCGGAAGACTACACAACAAGCTGGTTCTACGTTTAATATCCTGGCTTTGCGGTTCGGGTGCACTCATAAAAGATTACAGATTATCAGCTAGTCCAGACATGCATAAAATAGAAGGATTTCATCAGACTTCAATTTAAGGAATAAGTTCCTAAGCAGCCATAGACGCTGCGTTTCGTTGTACAATGGCTCATCGACATAAAGTAACGCAGAGGATGATGTGCAGTCCACCAGCTTGTTTTCTCCATGTCATAAGATAGTTTGATCCATTGATGATATTTAGCCACATTGATGAATCTTTGTAGGACGAAGCGCAGCGTTTAGGGCTGCTAAGGAAGGGTTGTGATTAATTTGTTCAAGTATTTAACCATGCTCCATCCATTATTATTTACACATGGTGTGGCGTTAAAACTTGGTCAGTGTTTGTCAGAGAAATGTTAGCGAGTTCTCAATTGTCGAGGTGTTCAGTCAGTTTCTTTATTTGTTCTTTGAATTGCGATGTATTTGCGTCTAATATTCACTACCCTTTACCCTCCAATATATCTGTCAAACGAAGTACAATGAACTATCGCAAATGACTGTCAACTATTCTATTTTGGTTAACACTTCTGTCTAGATCTATCTGTTCAAATCTTTAACTTAATCTCTATCGGATGTTTTCTTTTATCATCGATACCATTAAACAGTTCTTCAATCAAACCGCCTTTGATCGTAAATTTTCAATTACTATCTGATAAACTTACTGAGATTTGTTAATGTTGTCAATGAAGATACATTTATTCAGTCATTCAGGGACATAAAGTATACCGATCTGGTAGATAATGTAACCACTGAAATGTGTTTGATGATTTATTTTGATGTCAAATGCAGTCTTGAGGCAATCATTTTCGTTATCAAACAGCTGAAGTTTTATCTGAATTTCTACTTGAACTCATGAGATAAGCGGCATTGAAATACCGCATCGGATGTTCGATGATAAGTAAATAAGTTTATATTTCACGTGTTCTGCCATCAAACACCGTTAGGCGAATTTAATTTTGTGATGAGTGATTTAATTTTTGTTAAGGTGATAAACAAAGTGATATATAATTTTTTTTGGTAAGCGTCACTTTATACAAAAAAATTCAAAACGAAGAATTTCATCACTGGCCACGCTGCCTCTTTTAGTGACTACGGCAGAACAACTGAAACAACGAAATGGTAGAGTTTACAGATCACGAATTGAATGTCTCTCACAATGTCACGCCATACGTTGGATCTACAGGCGATATCAATACAGATAAAAGTAATATATAAGTCAGTAGTGAGAATAAATATAATAAAATGCTAAGGGAACGAAATGAGAAAAGGAAAGTTACTTCTTAACAAATAGTTTGCAATTGTAAATAAAGTCCTTTTGGAGGCACAGTTCTGGACGAAGCAACGAAATAGTTACTGCTTCACCAATGCTGAGTTGGAGGGTGCTGTTAAACTGCTTCAGTACAGAAAATGAAGAGGTACTTGGAGGGCAGGAGGATGTCATGATGTGTCTCGTGATAGCTGAGCTCGGAGGTTGCTTGGATCGAGGACGCGCTTTACTGTGTTGGAGCCACTTCGGTATGTGCTCTTTGACCCTTGTGGACAGAGGACGCTCCGTTTTTCCCACATAACCTGCACTGCAGGTGCAATCGTATTTGTAGATAACCATGGAGCTTATATATTACTTTTATCTGTATTGATATCGCTTGTAGATCCAACGCATGGCGCGACATTGTGAGAGACATTCAATTCGTGATCTGTAAACTCTACCATTTCGTTGTTTCAGTTGTTCTGCCGCAGTCACTAAAAGAGGCAGCGTGAAATTCTTCGTTTTGAATTTTTTGGATAAATAATTTGTTGTTTAGTGGGTTATCACAGTCTATGCATGAGTACATCAGTTTCCAGGGATTTCAAGAGAAATGCATCAACGCTAGCACTAAATTCCAACCATTTCAGTCGTTAAGCGATTGAGCAAAAGCTGTGAAGTGTAAACGAAATCAGTTTTAGGACAAGTAATCTGGCAATTGATAGATCTCAACAGATTTAACCACCACGAGATCTATTTCGGTCTGTTGAGCCTCAACAGTCGTGGGCAGGTTCGAACCATCGATGTTGGAGCCAGATGACTTGCAAGCATGCCCTCAAACACAAAGGCCACCGGAGCATCTGTTGCGAGCGTGAATTAGCGAGGAGGGCACTGCTTTAGCGGAGGCTCGTGGAGGGCGGATTGCATTCTGCAACCACTTAATGCTGCATCCCATCCTAAGGCGCTTCACGCAGGCGCTACTCACTACATGTTGCGACAAGTAACGTGGCAATTGATAAATAAAACCCTCCATGTGCTTGCGTTAAAATAGTACCCTCCTGGCTAATTCACGCTCTCAACAGATGGTCCGATGGCCTTGTGGTTAGAGGGCATGCTGGCACGTTTTCTAACTCCAACGTCGATGGTTCGAATCTACCCACGACTGTTGATGCTCAACAGGCTATGTAGAGGGATAACCTACATAGCTTTTGATACTCGCAGATTCTGAACATTTATCTTCGAGATCAATAGGACTATATATGCTTTCTTTGTTGTACCATAACATGCTGCTGATGTTGCATGTTGCAAACTTATTTCTACATGAGGATGAATTGTTAATTCTGTCGGTTTTTAAACCTCTAGCACAGGGTCTCTTAGCATTTTCTCCTCATTCCCCAAAACCCGCCAAGTCTAGTCTTTCTCCCCCACCAGCGAAATATTTCATATTCATCAAGCTTTATGGATAATTACGCTCAAACCCACACATCACATAACAATAACAAAAGAAGAAATTCAACGATACAGTTGTACCTGTTTATTCTCAACAATCTCACTCAATTTATTGGGATAATAAAGCAAACAGAAAACGCAACATCATACAGTTTAATGCGATTTTTTACCTTAACGATTGCCTCAATGATCGGTTCCACTTTTGAAATGGCGCAGCGCAAATCAGATTTAAGGTCAATCATGCAGTTTCGCGAGTGATTTCTACCATGCTGGAAAATGCCGACTCGCACAGGTGCGTGGAGGGAAATGCAACCAGTAGGGTGAGCGCGGCCACAGCAACGCGAGGATACAAAGTATACATAGTTGCCCACAATGCGCTTAGTCTTTTTCTGCAAAAGCAGCCTATGCTGCAGTCTCATTCAACAGGTCAAGAATCTGTTCTCCATTGAAGTGGATGACGACTTCATTCTTGAGAAGTGAGTGGAAACAATTGCACGAAATTCCCCACTTGGAAACTGCGCCATTCCCCACTCGTGGGAATTTCCCAGTTTAGAACCACTGCTCTAGCGCAACGTATGAAAGCGAAAATTTCGGTAAACACGACTCTGTACAATAATAGCACAACTTTTTACCAAATAATTTACTTCACAAGATGATGCGTAACTGTATATACATAGCATAACTGTATATACATGTAAGTCGTCTCAGGAAATGAGGATATATAATGGCACGAATATGCTAATCTTCAAAGCGAAAGCAAGATTACATAAGATCGAATAACATTGTATAAATTTCGATATTTTTTAATAGCTATTCGTGCATGTACGTTATCACTCAGTCATTGTAATAATGATCATTACACGACAATATGCGAGGGGTCTACTTTAAGAATGGGATTTTATCAAATATACTGAGAGGGCTATATTGATGAAAACGTTTCAGAAAATTTACAAAATAAATATTCAGAAAATTTCCTTGATAACATGATGCGACGTTTGATCGCTAGTTTGTTAATAGAATTTTGCTTGAACTTGAAGAAAAAGTTGGGTTTCATTTTTGAATCATCGCACAAGTTCTGGCTTCTAGAATTTTGTCTATCATTCTTGATCTGCTCTTACATGTATTTTTCGAAATTGTACTAATCGGTGGAGGATGGAAGTGAAAAAGTTATTGTCACCAAGACTGCAGATTGATAGTCGAAAATATGTTCTGAAATAAATAAAGTTTTTTGATGGCAGCTTCGCCCATAGTAGTATGCTGTAGGATTAAATGAAAAGTTCTGGCCATAATCCTTTCTGGGACGACAAACAGATCATTTGCGTCGTCTCAACTTTGTCGTCCCTCTGCTCTTTTTCGATCGGCCACAGCCTCCTTCTCAATTCTTAGCTTCACAGCATCGCAGTCGCACTTGTCTCAGGGATCGCAATTTTCCGTTTTTTTCGAAATTGGTCTAATGTAAATATTTAAAATTTATGCATTCAAACCTTGGTTTTCCCCGATCTTCCGTTTTTTTCCTGTGGCTAATTGCGATCCCTGACTTCTGACTGCCCTGTTTGTGTTGTAAGCCACGATGTCCCCCTTGTTAATGTGTATCTGTCCCTCCTTTTTTTCTATGCCCGTGGGGGGATGCCAGCCTTCTAGGTCCCAGTGGCTTCCCGCCACGCCCCATTCGTGGGATGGGGTCGGGTAATCCCAGCCAGCCAGTCTTACTGGGACAGTAAGCCTATGTTAGCCTATTGCAGTTAGCGTCACATTAAGTTGGCTGGCTCGGCATTTGAGTGGGTTGCTAATCCACTGCCCATTACCTTTCTTCCCCGACATATCAGTCAGTTGCACATGCAGGTGTCTGCACATGACTCAAACATGGTCCTGTGGTCCCTTTCTCACTCAACCTGCGGCCTCAAAGCGGTGAAAGGGTGAAAACGGAGTCGCAATAAGGCTTTGTCGTCTGAAGCTCATGCTTCTTTGGGTTCTACCTTGTCGGAAAGGTTTATTGTCGGCGGTTTGTGACCGTGCTCCGGCTAACTAGCAGGCTCTGGAATATTATTTTTATTTTACTGGTCATTGAATTTATTTATGTTTGATTAATTTTTCATTCTTTTTCTCCACGTTTGTTTATTTTAAATGTGTGGTAGGCTTCGGCCGTCCCAATTAACACCACTCCCTGGTTTGCGAGATATGAACAGTCATCAGATGTTTCATGTTGTTGAATCAGGTTTTTGGGCATGGCACTTATTTGGCTCATTTGTGATCGAACTTCCTTCCACTGCTCTCTTTTGCACTTCCCCATTTGTTGCAGGTTAAGGTGTGACAGATCCAACGTATTCACGGCATACGGGCGTCAGGTAGTTCGAGGGTCCCGAACCCACTGGTAATGCTTTGGGAGGCAGGCCCGGTCAACTGCTCGAAAAAAGGCGGTACAGTTCCACTGCCACGGACATGCGTGGGTAGCTTTACTGAGGGGTTTAGCCCGTGTAGCTGTATCCGGTTCCTCTGTGGCCTACCTGACTTGTACCCATTGTTACGGCAAAGGGGTTCTCATTTGGGTTTCTTCAAACTTTTGCGACATGACTGTGCCTACAAGTGTCTTTTTTTGCGTATTATTTATTGCAGCTTTGTTGCTATTATTTACGTTTTTCTGATGCCTTCCAAAGTTTCTTGTATCACTTTGTTGTACAGTATAATTTTCGTTTATTTGATTGATATTCTATGCGAAATTATGAAAATGAGAAAGACACACAAGAAACGTAGTCAAGCCGTCAAGCTCAAAACCCCTCTCAGGATCAGCTTCAGCAACGTAAGAGGACTGAGGTCCAATTACGACGACATCAACATCTTCCTGCAAGGTAAGTCACCAGATCTTCTGGCCCTGTCGGAAACCAGGTTAGACCCCAGTGTGTCATCAAGCGATGTTACTCCTGATGGATACATATTTCACCGGATGGATAAAGCACCTTGTCATGGTCTTGGAGTCTATGCCAAGACAAGCCTTCCCTTGAGAAGGCTTTGTAGCTCAGAGGATCCAAGGCATGAGTATCTTGCCTTCATTGCGCCGCTGCAGAAGACTACTCTTCTTCTATTTTTCCTATACCGCTCTCCATCAACTAATGCGGATATTTTCAATGTTCTTTCTGACAAGATCGATTCTCTTCTACAAGAGTATCCCAGCGCTGAAGTTGCCGTTTTTGGTGACTTCAACGTGCACAATGTTGACTGGCTTGTGCACTCACGCACCACCGATCTCTCCGGTCAGGCAGCCCAGATTTCGCTGTCTCTCACAACCTTAGTCAAATTGTCACTTGTCCTACCAGAGTGCCTGACCGAGCTGGGGATACTGGATATCTCCTTGACCTGTTTGTCACCTCAAATCCAACTTATTTTTCACACAAGGTTTACTTCTCCCTCGGCACGTCTGATCACTGTGTTATCACAGTTTCTGGTAAACAAGTTTGCTCCACACCGTCTGCACCCTTCCAGAGAACAGTTTATCAATTCTCCAAAGCAGACTGGTATGGCTTCCGCACTTTTCTTAGTCAAAGTTCAAGCTGAGAATTTGATTCTGAGGCGAGAACGTCCACAAGTCGGCGCAAGAACTGACAGAGTGGCTTCAGATAGGGATGTTGGCCTACATCCCTCACCGTACTTTCCAAATGAAGCCTCACTCACAACCTTGGTTTACACCAGAATGTGCAGCTGCAAGTTGCCAGCGTGACCACTTTTTCCATAAGTATAAGCGTGACAGTAGCGCTGGCAATCTTGAATTGTACAAAACCGCACGTAGACATTGCAAGGAAACCATACATCAGGCCAAAAGCCGTTACGCTTTGTATGTACGGAAATCCATTGCTACCCAAAAGCTTGGCTCTAAGGACTTCTGGAGGATTTACAACAGTGTCACCAATAGGAACAAATCCTCCATCCCAGCACTCCGTCATGCCGAAGTCAGTACTTCTATGGCGACAACCTCAGCAGACAAAGCCGAGCTTCTTTGCAAAGAGTTTGTGAAGAATTCGTCATTAGACGATGGAGGTAGAATTCCACCTCCAATTCCCATGCGCACTGATGAGACAGTTAGTCCTCCTTCAGTCACAGTCCGAAACGTCAAAAAGATCATCGCCGGTCTCGATAGCTCTAAGTCTAGTGGACCAGACGGCATCCCGGTTTTCGGTCTTCAAGCATCTCTCACCTGAGCTTTCTCCACTTTTATCTAAACTGTTTAGTAGATGTGTATCCACCGGTGAGTTTCCCTCTTGTTGGAAAGTACTTCCGTGGTTCCAGTTCCAAAGAAAGGTTCTGACTCATCTCTTCCATCTAGTTACCGTCCTATCAGCCTGCTTCCAATTGCTGGCAAGATTTTTGAAGCAGTGATTAACCAACATATTGTTAACTTCCTTGAAACTCAGAACCTTCTATCAGAAGAACAGTATGGCTTCAGGCACTCTCGATCAACTGCAGATCTTCTTTCATATGTCACTGAACATGTGAGTCGTGTTCTTGACAGACGTGAGACGAGATCAGTTGCCTTGGATATTTCCAAGGCATTCGATAAAGTCTGGCATCAGGGACTCCTTATGAAGCTAAAGTCCTATGGAGTTGCTGATCAACTCCACAAACTTCTTACTTCTTTCCTAGTGACAGGCAGATATCTGTCGTCTTAGATGGCCAAAAGTCTTCCACCAAGTTTGTCAATGCAGGAGTTCCTCAAGGGTCAATTTTGGGACCCACTCTTTTTCTGCTGTACATCAACGACCTCCCAGACTGCCTAGTGAGTAAATTGGTGATGTATGCAGATGACACAACACTCTTCAATTCCAATGAGCGACTCGCTAAAAACACTCAGCAACGTCAGCAGTTATGCGACGTTTTTAATGAGGACTTACGCAGGGTCTCAGAATGGGGCGCCAATTGGCTTGTTTCCTTCAATCCTTCAAAAACTCAGAGTATTCTGCACCTACGACTTAAAGGAGATGATGATCATAGCATTAAGATGTCAGATAATAGGATCAGAGAACAAGATTCCATCTCCTTCCTTGGATTAGCGGTTACGAAAGACTTGTCATGGAAACCGTACATCCAATCCATTAGCAAGCAGGCAGCTCAACGCATTGGTAGTCTCTATCGTGCCAGCAGCTATCTTCCACCACAGACTGTTTGCTATCTTTACAAGTCCACTATTCGTCCTCTGATGGAATATTGTTGTCATCTGTGGGCAGGCGCCCCACAAACGCATCTTAACCTCCTTGAACGGGTTGAGAAACGTGTCAAGAATCTCATGGGTGAAAAACTTGCTAGCAAGTTGCAGCCGCTCTCCGTCAGACGGGATGTTGCTTCACTCAGTCTCTTCTACAGGTACTATTTCGGTAGAAGCAGCTCTGCAGTAAATGAGTGCGTACCCAAACCTAAGATCTTCTCCAGAAGCACACGCAGAGCTAATGCACTCACATGCTATAATGTGAGCTTAGAACGCGCACGTACTGTGAGTCGCTCGAAAAGCTTTTTTGTTCGCACGGCACAGCTTTGGAATCAGCTTCCCCAGACCACTTTCCCTGACCAATACAATCTTGATACTTTCAAGAGGCGTGCGAATAGTTTTCTAATGGGGGCAGCTTAATCAGATTATAAGATCTGTTTTTTTTTCTTTTATTTATTTACAGTAATACAATTTATTAGTTTTTCATTGAGTAACCCCTAGCTTCGTTCATGGCTCATAGCTGTGCTAGGGGTGAAAATTCAGTAAAAAAAAATCACTCCTCGCAATTACACCATAGCTATAAAGTTCGAATTGCTGACAAGGTATGATAGGTCAGTTGGCTGTGGGACGCGCTTCGGTGTGATAGTGCTTAAGGTCCTGGGTTCGAGTCGATCCGCTTGGATTCTTACTAGAGGTTACTAACACTCATCTATTGAGAGTTGATAGTGTATTACGGCTACACCACCCCTAACTTCCATTGAAAATGCATTGGTCAGCCACCATGAAAATTCTGGTACCCAGAATGAAGTTTCAAAACCACGTTCAAGACAAAAAAAACAGAATAGACGTTTTCTTGCATGAGCGCTTACTTAGCAGCTGTCAGTAGTCGAGCTCGACTATCAAAGATGTGTCTCTCCAGACTGCAACAGGTTTAAGGCTCCTGTCTCATGGTTTGTAAAAGCAATATCCAACTGCGAGATGTGATGCGCAATTAACACATTAATAGAAACGACGGCTATTCATCAAGTACTACATTTAACGCACTACGGGAAAGTCGCCTAAATTATCGCGCCTGTGATAGTCAACATGTGCTGATTTTTGCAAACACAGTAATGTTAGCAGAACAATTACATATTGAGTTGCATCCTCAGTTGAAAAATGGGAACAGACCTGAATAGCTGGCACTTCATCCAATATCAGATTTCGTGTTTGCACTGACAATTCTGTGTTTTCAACTGATGATGCAACTCAATATTTAATTATTCTATTTACATTGAGAGAATTGTAGGAAACTTTTACACTTCAATCTTCCGTCATGTAGTTCTGAGGCTGTTTTGATGAGACAAGCCGCATCACATTCCGCTTTCTGTTGTATTTTAATCTTTTATTTAGCATCTCCTCTGAAATCTTGCTGTATTTTACTAGTAAACCAACCTCAATGACAGCATCGGATATAAAATCAATTTCAATACAAATGGTAGGTCAATACAGTTGAGATCATAGAGTAAGTATGTTAGGTAGAGTGGTAACTCCACATTTATTAAATTCCCAATGTGTATACACTTTCGATTTTATTAAATGAACTCAAGGGAGATACAGGTGGTATTGTCACCAAATGTGATACGCATATTTTCGCAGTTTTGCAGAAATAACAACGGAATCGAGTGATCATGATTGTAACGCTGACGGAATGATTGTATTTCACAGATTCTCATGACAGCCTTGGAGATCAATGTTTGCTGAATGAGCAAGTCGATGGGTTCTTATCACTTTCATGCTCAACCTCAAGAGTATTTCCTTTAGCGTGATCATATCACAGGCAACCTGCAACTGACAGAAAATAACATAATCAAAGACAATTATGTCATTTAACTTTGAAAGATATAGATGGGTCCAAATCACTATTCAGATTCAAGAAATGAAACATGAATTTAGTGATCGAGTCATAAAATCATGCCTGTGAAAATTGAATTGAAAACTTAAAATTTCAGCCAAGAAAGCATGAATGATATCGTGACTTTTTCATGGAGACTTTCATTACAACACAATTCATGAAATTCCCGTGATAATCAGCTTGATTTCCGCTTAGTTATGATGCTTTTCAGCAAATATTCATTCCTTTTGATGTCCAACTTGTTTCATACTACTTATATAGGAGAGTCATCTCGGTAGTATATAAATTGGCAAATTTTGACTTTTTTCGAAAGTGCTCAAATAATTTTTTGGACCACGGGAACGTAATCTCCGCAAAAAACTGAATCTTTCGACATAAAAATTTTCACTGTATACAGATACTTTTTTGAGTCGACACTCTACCTTATATCCCTACTCTGTGGTTGAGATCGATTATTGAATGCGCTGTGTTTTCAAAACAGAGCATCATCTGAGTGATGACGGTTTAGAACGGCATAGAGCGGTTCAATCTATTCATCTTGTCAACACTGTCATTCATTCTGAAACAGAGCTACCGATAGAACGCTGAGTTAGCGTCCTCATAGTGTAAACCATTGACATTGATCATTCGATTTCTATGGCTCAAAATAGCAATGCAATGCTTACCAATCGCTCCATGATAGAGTTCTTGAAGTGAACGCTACCTTAGCGTAACCATAGAGTCGTTTATCAGAATATTTAGCAAGTGCTCTTGAATAACTCTATCTACTTAACCATTGTAAATATCAATTGTTTTATTTCTATGCCCTGAAATGTGCGTCTGCATACAACGAATACATTGCATACAATGACAGTGCAATAAGAAATTTCAACAGCGATGTAGCGATAAATTCTCCGATAATATTTATGGCACGATGAGGGTCATTGATCGTCCGTCGAGCATTAATTATGATTAATGAATAGATATCTCGCCACAATTGTGACAACCGATATTATGGCAAGTAGTTGGGGATCGGCTGTCCATTAAAGCATCTTAAACCATGTCGTAAATGCAACTAACTAGAGAAAAAAATGAAATAAACGATAGATCAAATTGCATTCAAAAGGCGGAAGTCCATAAATCATTTATTCCCTGCGCACGCTGTCTCTTTGAGGGTACACGACAGAATGAATCAACAATGATTACAACGGAGACACTACGGTTACGAATAAATGATTTATGGACTTCCGCCTTTTGAATGCATTATGGAAATGGGCCTATACTAAAAGATTATTTCGATAGATCAAATTACCATACAAAAAATGTGTAGCTGGTAAGATTCGAACCTACGACACAGGTTAACTAGACCTGTGCTCTAACCAACCGAGCTACAAGCCACTTACATGCGACTGTGTCAATTGGCAGGATCAAGCCCTCACCACCACACATCAGTTGTCATAACAATTATGATTAATGAATAGATATCTCGCCACATTTGTGACAGCCAATGATTAATGCAATGCGCATGACGTTCTCAGCGCTCACGCAGTTAATAATTGGGCATGTCACTCAGGGTACAGACAGTCTGTCACAAAATTTGATGCATTCTGTCCTTTACTCAGAGTATCGGTACCGGAACCGGTTCTTTGAAATTCGGGAATACACTAAGCCCTACTGTCACAGAGGACGTAGTCACACATTATCATCTTTTGTGATGTTGAATCGTTTCCATGAGTCATCATCATTCAATAGGCAAGTTGGTCATTGTGATATCAACATTTGCTTGTTTCCTTTCTTCATTTCCACTTCACTTGGTTGTTAAATTGTAGAATTTAACATTCAGTTATTTTCTTGTCTATTCGCAACTCATGCATATTGATTGGTGAAAAGTTTAGACTGAAATGTACTTCTCCATGCGACAGTTTTTTCCCTTGTGGGAGTTGAGGATAAGATGTGAAGAAATGTTAGTCTGATAAGAGGCTAAATTTCCTCTGCCATCTATCTCGCGACGTTGCTGTTGATAAAGGAGCTGTTTGAGGATTCTCTCAGTTGATTAAAATGAATACGGAGAGAAATTCAATCTAAATGCATCAAAGCATCGGACGAGCAAGGAATTTCAGTTAGATGGATCAATTTGCAATGAGACTTGATAAGTGACAGCTTGAATTTGAAATTTTATTAATGACGAGCTATAATTATCGTCATTATCTTTCATATCATCCTGGATGACTAAAAAGTGAAGTTTTTCATTCTGTCAAAGTATTATTATATTTCATTCGCCCTTTGCAGTACGTAAACAGCATTATTATCAAATAAAGCCCATCATCTGCTACCAAATTTAAGTGAAACTGCAAATCACCACATGATATTTAAATAGATAATACTTAGGAAGCTAGATTGGAAGTTTGATAAAATGATGGCAGATAGTAAAACCTGTGGTTCTCTTTCAATTTGAACTACATATACACAAAACCAAAATAACTGAAAATCGGTAAAATTGGCAGGTTTTACTATGTTACTAAGCTGTACAACTTGGTAGTTATTAAGTAATGGCAGTGGGCAGGATGATTTTCAAGAAATGAATGACTTTTATAGAATGGCTATGCGGCAACTGCTGATGTGCTGAATGATAATGACAATTGTTGATGTGCAGCAAAAATCGGCAATGATAAAATGATATCATTTTGTTCTGAGGAAAAATGATGTCATTTTGTATCATATTTTATTTTTTGAAAAATGATATCAAAAATTTTTGTTTCAATTATGTTTTCTAATCATAGATTCTTAGCACTTTGTATTGAAGCTAATTTAGTCTTCTTCGTTTGTTGTACCAATGTCCTTCCCCACTGGTTGATTCATGTATCGAAAAGCAACAGGCTATTGTCTGTCAGTCAGTCTGTCTACCGCACAGATGAACTCAATAATAACTGTCTTGATGTTTTTGAAGTCTTGACTGTAATCTAAATATTTTTAGCCTTTTTTCGTACTTTAGATACTGTTGACCCAACCAACTGCATAGGTATTGTAGGCATATTTGTAATTCGAATGTATAAAGCTTAAATCAAAACTTGCGATGTCTTATGTATAGGCCCTACCTAAGTTTTTATATACATGAGGCTTTGTATGACTAAACTGCTTTCTTCGGTCTTCCATTATTTGGAATATATCGATGCTGCATATGACTAGATCTATTTACGGTGTAAGCCTATACGTATATTTCACTAAAAAATGGTATATTTTCATCATTAAAAATAAAATTATAGAAAAATTAAAAAATTAAATGATATCATTACCGATCATAGAATAAAGCCCATCTTCTACCAAATTTAAGTGAAACTGCAAATCACCACATGATATTTAAATAGATAATACTTAGGAAGCTAGATTGGAAGTTTGATAAAATGATGGCAGATAGTAAAACCTGTGGTTCTCTTTCAATTTGGACTGCATATACACAAAACCAAAATAACTGAAAATCGGTAAAATTGGCAGGTTTTACTATGTTACTAAGCTGTACAACTTGGTTGTTATTATGTAATGGCAGTGGGCAGGATGATTTTCAAGAAACGAAAATTCAAAAAGTCAGTTTTTCAAAATATAGTCTTTATCTGCACATACTTTGCGAAAGGACTCGAAGCTTCGGCAGGATTTTATCACTAGTTTTTATTATAACTTCATTTTTCATATATCCTCATCATAACCACTTTGGCATATCATGTATCGTGGTTGAAGATCATGTACGATAAATCGTTTATTCCTGGAAAGGCCAGGCTATTACGATTTTGCGAGTGAAGAAATAATTTTTAAAGCACGATATCTTGAAATGTCCTGAAATAATTTTGTTTTTTAATTTGCTTATAAACTAATTTCCATGGTTGCTATGGAAATATGACCTCAGACTTGAACAATTTTAATACTAATGTACTTAAACAGCCGTAGAAGCTGCGTTTCGCCTTACAAATACCCGTCAACATTGCTTGGAATATGATCGATGCCAAATGAAAATATCTAGAATGACTGAGCAAGCTGAAGGAATGCATAACAAGCTGCTTTGCGTTTATTTATCTTGGTTTTGCATGCGGCTGATAATATTTTGCGCTAAAATTGTTCAAGTTTGAGAACATCTTTCTATTCTCTGTCCAGGCGAACTGGTACTTTGCAGTCCCTTATTCCATGTTTACCGTCGTCTCTGGTTTGCGTAATTATCTCATAGTGGCTTTATGTTTGCTTTTTTTCTACCTACAACTATGAAGATTGTGATGATTTACTTTTTTTACCGATAAAGCTTTGACTGGACATGTGACTGATTTCTGTGTATTGATGTCATCTGATCAAAGATAAAAGCTTCAGTTATGAAGTCGTTGTCAAATATACAAAGCTGGCGCACATCCGAGCGGCTCTGCCGTGACAATACCTTATCAATGTGAAACTGTTGATTCCGGTTGAGTCTTCATGTTTGTTGAACTATAAATATCTATTCGTAGTGATAGCGAAATATCAAGAGATAAATATTTAAAGGTTGAATGTTTGTTTTGCACTGAGTTGTGGCTGAATGAATAGATAGAGATCATTATTCTTCATAAGAAAACTTATCAGTGGCGGACCCAAGGGGGGGATGCCGGGATGCATCCCCCCCCCCACCAGCTCAAACTTGATTGTGGATTGTAAATGTAAGCAATACATTTTGGCAATTAGTTCATTAAAAGTACAAGTAATGATCGTAGTCTGGAACATATTTGGCCCAGTTTCTCTTGTGATTATATAATAAACATCTGGATTTCTTATCAGCATGGAGACATGAATTAAGGAAAGGCGAGAACCTCTAACCAAAGAATGAAGAGGTCTCTGCAGAAGTTTGCTTACATTAAACTGTAGCATCTCTGACGCACAAGGCGCAGGTGACCTGCTGTTTAATGCCGATTTTAGAAGTTCCACTTGAATTATGTAATTTGCAGATGTTATTCCTATCAACTCCGGCAAGATTTCGTTAAGGTTGAATAAGTGATTCTGGACCTGACGACCAACCGAATTACGCGAGTGGCGAGTGAGCTATCCACTTGTTCCTGAATTTCCAATGAGAACGCATGATTTGCACATTCTCGCATTATTCGTTCTTGATAGCTTTATAAACGATGTCAACTGAGTGGAGAGCCAAGTTGAATTACTGCTGCTACTTTTCGTGCAAACTTTCATCCCTATCTGTCCTTCATCATTGGTTATTTTGATTTAAAGAAGTAAGCATTCAAATTTTGAAGATGAAAATGATGCATTCACATTCAAGGTCGGTGGTACAATACAGTATGGGATAACCCCCTCAGCGGCACCAGAAGCCCTGTCGCTGCGTCGTTTCTGACAGCAGATTCGACTAACTCCGGCGTGAGGGACCTCGGCCCCGGGTAACTGCTTTGGTGTTCCTCTTTGTTGGCAAAGCGGAAGAGCTCCGCTATCGAAGCTTCGCCGGAGGAAGAATAACTCAAGGGTTTAGTGTACCACCGACTTGGGCATGAGAAGTAGGATGACCCCAGTGACGGCTGGCCACCACTTACTGTATGCTTTAATAGCAAGTTTAAAACTCCTCCCCTACTTCGTCCGGATGACCTGTCTGGGTGTAGTGTCGAGAGCAACAACTTTGACAGTCTGAGAAGCTAGCAGGTACCCTGATGGGATGCCATCTGAGAGTGGAGACGGAAGTTTAAAGTTGCGATCGATTCGCCAGCAGCTCCGGTCATGAGTCAGTAGCGCGTCTCATCTCGGAAGTAGTTAAGTAGGGGTAAAATTTGAACTTGTATTTCCAGTTACTTTTGAGAAGTCGCTGAGGTTACACGTACAGCAGCAAGTCTCACAGCCAATTTTTTCAACTATTTTGTTCAGTGTTGATTTTCCACAAGAATACACAAAAAATGACGAGTAATTTGCTCTTCACATCAGATTTATAAAATTCCTAAGAAAAATCCGTTATTTTTTCAGAATTAAATCAGAAATTTGTTCGATATGTGTACGCAGGTATCCTCTCATACCGCTTTTGTATGACGATTGAATAAAGCATTATTATTATTATTATATTAAAATTAAATTACATAGTATGTATATACATGTAAGCTATAGCTGCTTTAATAAGCCACAAGTAATCGTCATATGAAAACATTATTGCGTTATCACTAACTTATATTGCATTTTAAAGGAATGGATTTATGAAGACTACACAATTACAAATTTAGCCTTAGACCCCATGAATATTACAGTCAAATTTCTTGCCTTAATGAGATTTCTCAATGATTCTAGGAAAATAGGCTGAAATCATTGCTGATAACAAAAGACTATCAATGCTATAACAAATTGTTGTCAACTAATAAGCTTATTTGAAAGGAAGATGTAACTTATGACTGTTGAATTGTAAAACAATGCCGTGCCTGAATTTGAATCTACGGATTTATTCAACTAGAGCATTGAGGCACCTGTTTGACTGCTTGAATACAACACCATCATCATCCCCCCTACCAGAAATTTCTGCGTCCGCCACTGAAACTTATCTTCGTCGTTTTCCGGTTTGTGGTTTCAATCATGTTCAAAAGGTGGTGATGTAGTGCACAGATGAGGTTATCAAAAATTAACAGCAATTTGATTGGGCTCATCATCGTATGAGAATTCTAATCACAGCAGGGATTTTCGGCGATCGTTCGGTTTTCGGGTGATGTAATCATTTTCGCTAACCATAATCCGTCCCATAATCACTTCATGAGACCTCCTTCCCGATTGCGTGATAGTGGCACAGCTTTTTGAAATGCAAACCGTAATACTCCCATTATTTATCTAAATCACTGAATGTTGCATAATATTTTGTTGATTGACAACGAGAAAATCCGCTTTTCCTCCAATTTAGCCCTTACTCTGCATGTTAATAAGTCTCAAAGACTATTTTAATTATGCTGTATGAGCGAAATCAATGGTCTCCGTGGCGGATTTTGGCAGTGGTTGAGTGCTTGGCCTCGCGATCTTTCAGTCCAGAGATCGAGCCCCGAAAGTGTCAAAGTGTTATTGGAAGTCGTCAGGCAGGGCATCCGTACTAAATTATCACAACTCTCCAGATGAGCAGTGTCCAAGCCCTCAGTATTGGGGGTGGGGGGAGCATGACGTCGAACCATCATTCACAGTATGAACGAAATCGTAATTAGGGTTCATATGATTCTCACGCGATGATCAAAAAAATCGCTTTTAGATAAATTAGTGGATTTCCTTTTGATTTTTGCATCGGTATATCATCACAGATTTCTTCCTTTTAAGACATACCAATTAGTCCGGGAGCTACTGACACTTTCTTCCCAAATTCGCGCACGAAGGACTTAATAGCATGGATTGGTAGATCTTGAAACGCTGAATACAAAAATCAAATTCTTGAGTGTCACAGCCAGTCACTTTCGGGTATAGGTAGGGTTAAAGGATTCCCATTGGAATCCAATGCTAAAATTCAAGAAATATCTATGGATTGTGAAACACTTGGCAATTTTCGTACATCTTCTTTTGCAGAAAATAAGCTATTTATCAGAATGCCATGAAATTTGAAGCATGATTGAGTTCAGAACATCAACTTCGATATAAAAGTTGAAGTGAGTCACATGATTCAGTATTTGATGTCTGAGAGCCTCTACAAAATGAGCAAAATCGCCAAAATTAAGTCAAAACATGAAATTTGCTCATTTTGTAGAGGCTCTCAGACATCAAATACTGAATCATATGATACTTCAACTTTTATATCGATGTTGATGTTCTGAACTGAATCATGTTTCAAATTTCATGGCATTCTGATAAATAGCTTCTTTTCTGCAAAAGACAATGTGCGAAAATTGCCAAGTGTTTCAAAACCAAGTGTTTCTTGAATTTTACCATTGGATTCCATTGAGAATCCTTTAACTTTGCCTATAACCGAAAGCGACTGGCTGTGACACTTGAGAATTTGATTTTTGTATTCAGCGTTTCAAGATCTACAAATCCAAGCTATTAAACCCTTTGTGCGCGAATTTAGGAGGAAAGTGTCAGTAGCTCCCGGACTAAGTGTTCATCTGAAGCAAAGTTAATAAATCAGGAGGGCCTACAAACCGTAAGAATCTTTTACTGAAGAAATCAAAATGTGATGAGAAAGTATGCATCTCCAATTGGTTTGCTGCATCAGAATCGATCCGAATTAGAAAATGTTAGAACTGCTCATGCCTACTAATAACGAGTTATACTATTTATTGTGAAAAGATTGTGAGGGCGAGGCTGGCGTCGGAAGAAAATTTGTACATATGATGCATCAATCGCAAAAAGATTGACATTCTTCCAAACCATTATCTCATGCATGGAATTCGATATCCCTGACATAAATCGTTAAGCTAGTAAAATTATACTTTTCAAAATCTATGATGATATAGGAAGATAAAACAATGCAACGAATTATGCATGCTGCTTTGTATTAAAAAATCTCTTCAATTTTGGTGAAAGCAAATCTGTTCTGTCATGAAACAACATTGATTTCATGCTGTTCAGACTATTGAAATATCATGTAGACAACAATGACAAGATTTCAACGTCTAAAACTGCATTTAGTCATGCAACTATGGAATAATATGGAGATGTGGAATAATGAAATGTAGCCATATTCGGCATGAAGCAAAACATCACATTTTTGTTCACTTAAAATCATGTTGCAGTAGAAAATGTGAACTCAAAAAGCGGCAAATTGGTAAAGTTTGTATGAATGGAAATTATGCAGTCAGGAGTTGAACACACAAATTGGTACACCCTTTCTTGGTCTAACTCTCATTAGTAGAGGAAATCTAGGGTTTAATCATCTATAAAAAATGAAGATGTTCGTCCTCAGTGCTTGCAATATTTTTGATGATACTGTCTATGATGTTATTTTGATATTATCAGTGTTATCTGATATTTTGATATTATCTTTGGTGATATTTATTGCGTTAATTATACAGTGAGAATAATTTTCAATGACTCAATGCGTCCATCAAAAGTTGGTGTTGGACATTAAGCTGAACTTTTATATTTATGTGTGAGTTAGCAGTGTTGAAGCATAGATTGCTTAACGAAGGTTGATTGCCAGGGAACCTCAGATGACGACGCTGCGCTACTATCAAGGACTACTAGGATATCTATATAGCTATATACACCCTTAATGCCCGACCGCACTCGCCTGAACCAGAAATCGAACCGATGTCCACGGTGGAGACGGGGTCGCACCTTCTTCACTAGGTTACGCTGACGACGCTAAAGGAACGCGAGTGAAGGCAGAAGTCATCCCTAGTGACATCGGCAAGTTATTGTCTTATCATTATTGATAATGCTACCAGCATATCAATAATAATAGCATATTTATTAATGTAATATAATAGTTAAGAGACTGAAATTGATAAAGCTGACGTTGTTTCGAATAGAAATAGTAGTAGACTTTCCATGGTATTGTTAATTTCTATGAACCCGACCGATCACATCTGAGCGGTGCGATCAATGATATCCGCAACTATTTCTCCATCGCGTGCTCCGATTGAATGCTAGTGTCACCTCCTCTCCTCATGCCAAGGCTATGGATTGGTTATGGCTCTCTTTCATTTTCTTCAGACTGTTATTGATTGGTGGACGTTGAGTCATTTGTGATCACTTTATGAATGATCATTGGATACTGAGAAGCCTTCGTGCATGTCATTTAACCACCGAGTCGCAATTCAGAATGCAAATGCTACCTTTTACCGACGTTAATCGTTTACTTTCTGCGTAGAACGCTTATTGTTTTCAATGCTTTGTCGGTAAAAGTCAAGAAGCGCAAAATTGATTGTGAACTTTGCGTTCAGAGTTAAAAGTCATTATTTTCAATCATCAAAGAGAGAATTATATTGCGCAGTCAAATGGCAAATGGATATTTTTTGTTTCCTAGATATTGCACTGCACATAATGCCTCGCAAACCTAAAAAGTCATTGAATTTACACAGTGCTTGTTGAGTGTGTTGGCTAATTGAGTTTTAAAAGCAGCCGCTCTTATGTCAACTTGCGCAAAAAGTTTTAGTGGTCGTACAAGCATCATGATAATACACAAACATAATATGAAGTGACTTCAACACACTCAATGCCAAAAAATATGGTCCTGACTTGGTACTTAAGCTAGAAAATTTCGTTTTACCGAAAAAGTCAATAAGTAATCCCATTGGACTTACATGCGCTTTCTCAAATTCTGTCTGACAAGAAGAGGAACCGGAAGGAACTCGGCAGACGCGCAGATTCGTATACACAGAAACTCTCATTTTCGGCCTAGTTCACTGTAGAAACTCGTGCTGGTGACCGGACTATACAAGATGGCCACTTTGCCATATAAGCTTTTTCTGAATGATTTTGGTATGGGGAATGTAGCGTGTGGCAAATTAAGACTAGTGTACTCTTGTATAAGGTGCGGCTCATCATGCTTGACAGGATCTATAATGCAATATTTCTCTTCATTTTCATTCTTTGCTGAGTGGTAATTAATCATGATTCAGTAGGGAGAAGCACAAATCACTATTTCTTTTGAGTTATGAAAAATTAATCCCTTCCGGTAGCGCGTGGATTAGCATATCTTGTGGATTTGAATGCAACTTGACTGTGGAAATTTTACTGACCTTAGTCGGTCTCTCACTAAAATGCAATGAATCAGCAGTGATTGAGATAAAATGTGCCTTAAATGACGTTTGAAAATTGTATGTTGTTTTGGAATGTTTGAAAATATCCTTTTGCTTTTTGTTTTACTGTTTTTGCTCCAGCATTTTGCATTATTCTTTTTCAATTGAAAAACCTATCAAATGAGTCGGCAACTTCAAGAGCTTCTTTGATGGGTAAAATGGAACACATGTCATTCGTAAGAATTCTGTGTCGTTCTGTGTGTGTGTTTATAACATGCAATTGGCATTAGTCAAGAATAACTTAGTTCTTTGGCCTTATCACAAAATAGAAGCTACTTTTTTACAATTTTGCAACTTATCTATGCAATGTATAATTAGGTCATGCGTTAGTGTATCCATGCATAAAATTCGGCATGAAGTCCAGGTAGCTAAGGAGCGAAGACGTGTGTGAAACTTTCATACTCGTATAGCATTGCACATATCTTGACTATCGGTCGTTTTTATTCAGAACCTCTCTTCTTTTACCAGTACATGTGCAGCACTCACAATGTGTAATGACTTCACAATCGTTTCATAGAAATTTCAAGAAAATATGTTAAATTTCCTCTCCGGATGTCTATATATCTACACTTGCACAGACTTCGTTCCTCTGTGTCAAACGACCATTATTGGTATACACGAGTATGCAATACCTGTAGATGCTTTATGTACAAGCCATATTGAGGAAATACCTCTTCCGACTTAAATCTTCAGTCAATAACTCACTATAATCGTGTTTGAAACCAGGGGCGACCGCACAGAAACACTGTTAGACCAACAAATCTCTAACAGCAAGATTCGCCCATTGAAATTACCTCGTCATTAACAGCTCCCTATTCAACACTGTTTCTGTGCGGTCGCCCCAGAATGTCACGATTTCTCCATTGGAAATAAGGGATTTTCAACCCCATCTATTTATGACAGACAGACGATTTGATCCGGCAGACTTGCAGTTTTGTAGCAGTCAAGAGGTGTACAATGCTACGTGAAAATCTCAGGTGTGACATCCTTCCCTAAACAACTTCGTATTAACTCTCGGACTAAAATCCTACAGTTTACTAATCTGCTTCAATTGATAAATATTCGGCGGATTCAGTTATTTTGACTGACCTCGCATTCCACATCCCACTCCGAATCGAATTCATGCGAATTTCTTCCAATGTCAACGTTTTTTCAAGATTGATATTGTGAAAGTAGACAAAAGAGGGAGTGAAAACATATAAGGTTTTGGTGAAGCGCTTGCTCTCTCAATATTCCTTGCTATTTTTATTACAAAATTGATCACCATAGTATCGCATTATTCATAAACATTTGCATTATTCCCGTGGAATTTTGCCTTCATCGAGGTAGTGAAAAGCAAATTTTGCGACTGTTATCTTAGCAAGGAATTTCTTATTCGACTATATCGAGTATTGGATAGATATTTATTTACCATCTCCGCCGTGCGGTGAAGATTTACTGGAATGAGAGAGACGAAAGAGGAAACATTGAAGTTATACAAATAATGCCGTCTAGCATTTTTCAATGAAATATGGGGATCAATCGTGATGTAATGAAAGGATTCAAATCTGGATGAAAAGAATCTGGTGAAAACATGAAGATATTGTAGAAGAAGACAAAGAAATGAACAAGAAGAACTAGAGATTAGATAGCTTAATTACGGGGTATTTGTCCAAAGAGCGAGATACATGGAACAGACCTGCCAACTGTCCCGATTTCGTCGGGACTGTCCCGATTTTATTGCCATTTTCAGCAGTCCCGATTTTCTGACAAATGTCCCGATATTTTAATTTTTTATGTTCTAAGATCTTTACTAGTCAGTTTTTAAATAAGTCTAACAAAATAATTTAAAAAATTTGCGCTGCGCGCATTCCATATTCACACGTGTGCTATTAACAACAATGACATTAAATAAACGATAGATCAAATTACCATGCAAAAGATGTGCGGCTGGTAGGATTCGAACCTACGACTAAGGTTAACTAGACAAGTGCTCTGGCCAACTGAGCTACGAGCCACTTATGCGACTGTGTCAATTGGCAGGATCAAACCCTCAACACCACACATCAGTTGTCAAGGCAACCATAATCAATGAATAAATAACTCGTCACAATTATGACCGCCGACATTAAGACAAGTAGCGATTGTCCACCAAAGCATCTTAAACCATGTCGTGAATGCAAATAACAACAATGGAACTATGATACATGTGTGCCATCGTGCTCATAAGATGCCACTCGCTTTTTCACAGTCATATATTGTGTCATATGCATTGTATGATTCCATTGTTTCAAATAGTCGTATTTTAATGTTTTTATGTTCCAGAAAATATTCAAAATAATGTAGATTTTTTACATATATATGGGTTAGCTTGCATAGCTGATGGTAGTGACCATGTCCCGATTTTGCAAATGTGAATGTTGGCAGGTCTGGAGTCCACATATCTGCTTCTTACTGATTCCTTTACTCTACCACAAGCTGATTCCGGAGCAATAATTCAGAAAGTTCAATAGTTTAAATCTGTGGAAAAGGTCATATTGAGAAAAAATCATTGTGTAGTGCTTTTGAAAATGCTAGCAGACATTCATTGATCCATGACAAAATCTGTTACAAAATCAGCACAGGTCTCAAAATCTGTCTAGTATCTGAGATATTATCTCACTATTATCTAATTCACTAGCGCATGTTCTGCGCGTGCATGCGATTATTTGTGCGATCTAAGTTCTGCGTCCACATTCCTGTGCGATCTATCGTCTGAGTGCGCATTTATGTGCAATATTATCGGTGAGTGCGTGTTTGTGTGTGGGTACAATTGTGCGTATTTTTGTGTGACCTGATGAGCTGCAACTTGCTTATGTGTGCTTCAATGAGTTCGTGAGTGATCTTGTTACCTTGTGTGTGATCTAATGAGTTCATGTGTCATTATACGATCTTGATGTGATAAATGTGTGCGTGCTTGAGCCGTCCGATGGTTAAGTGCCAGCTTGCGTGATCTATTGGGCATGTGCGTACTTGTGTGCAATCTATCGAACACGTGCCAGTTTGTGTGCAACCTATCGAACATCTAATTGTTTGGGTATAATCTATCGAGCACATGCTTGTCTGTGTGAAGCTCTATCGAGCATGGGGCTGCTTGGGTGCAACCTATCGAGCACTAACTTGTTTGTGTGCAATCTATCGAGCGCGTGCTTGTTTGTGGTTAACCTATCGAATACGTGCTTGTTTGTTTGTAGCTTATCGAACACTGACTTGCTTGTGTGCAACCTATCGAGCACGTACTTGTTTGTGGTTAACCTATCGAATACGTGCTTGTTTGTTTGTAGCTTATCGAACACTGACTTGCTTGTGTGCAACCTATCGAGCACGTACTTGTTTGTGGTTAACCTATCGAATACGTGCTTGTTTGTTTGTAGCTTATCGAACACTGACTTGTTTGTGCTCAACTTATCGAGCACGTACTTGTTTGTGGTTAACCTATCGAATACGTGCTTGTTTGTTTGTAGCTTATCGAACACTGACTTGTTTGTGCTCAACTTATCGAACACGTACTTGTTTGTACTCAATCTATCGAACACGTGCTTGTTTGTGCTCAACTTATCGAACACGTGCTTGTTTGTACTCAATCTATCGAACACTGACTTGTTTGTGTGCAACCTATCGAACACGTGCTTGTTTGTGTGCAACCTATCGAATATGTGCTTGTTTGTACTCAATCTATCGAATACGTGCTTGTTTGTGCTCAATCTATCGAACACTGACTTGTTTGTGCTCAACTTATCGAACACGTGCTTGTTTGTACTCAACCTATCGAATACGTGCTTGTTTGTGCTCAACTTATCGAACACGTGCTTGTTTGTACTCAATCTATCGAACACTGACTTGTTTGTGCTCAACTTATCGAACACGTGCTTGTTTGTACTCAACCTATCGAATACGTGCTTGTTTGTTTGTAGCTTATCGAACACGTGCTTGTTTGTGCTCAATCTATCGAACACTGACTTGTTTGTGTGCAACCTATCGAACACGTGCTTGTTTGTACTCAATCTATCGAATACGTGCTTGTTTGTGCTCAATCTATCGAACACTGACTTGTGTGCAACCTATCGAACACGTGCTTGTTTGTGCTCAACTTATCGAACACGTGCTTGTTTGTACTCAATCTATCGAACACTGACTTGTTTGTGCTCAACTTATCGAACACGTGCTTGTTTGTACTCAACTTATCGAACACGTGCTTGTTTGTACTCAATCTATCGAATACGTGCTTGTTTGTGCTCAATCTATCGAACACTGACTTGTTTGTGTGCAACCTATCGAACACGTGCTTGTTTGTGCTCAACTTATCGAACACGTGCTTGTTTGTACTCAATCTATCGAACACTGACTCGTTTGTGTGCAACCTATCGAACACGTGCTTGTTTGTACTCAATCTATCGAATACGTGCTTGTTTGTGCTCAATCTATCGAACACTGACTTGTTTGTGTGCAACCTATCGAACACGTGCTTGTTTGTGCTCAACTTATCGAACACGTGCTTGTTTGTACTCAATCTATCGAACACTGACTTGTTTGTGTGCAACCTATCGAACACGTGCTTGTTTGTGCTCAACTTATCGAACACGTGCTTGTTTGTACTCAATCTATCGAACACTGACTTGTTTGTGCTCAACTTATCGAACACGTGCTTGTTTGTACTCAACCTATCGAATACGTGCTTGTTTGTGCTCAACCTATCGAACACGTGCTTGTTTGTACTCAATCTATCGAACACTGACTTGTTTGTGTGCAACCTATCGAATACGTGCTTGTTTGTGCTCAACTTATCGAACACGTGCTTGTTTGTACTCAATCTATCGAACACTGACTTGTTTGTGTGCAACCTATCGAACACGTGCTTGTTTGTACTCAATCTATCGAATACGTGCTTGTTTGTGCTCAACCTATCGAACACGTGCTTGTTTGTACTCAATCTATCGAACACGTGCTTGTTTGTGTGCAACCTATCGAACATGTGCTTGTTTGTGTGCAACCTATCGAACACGTGCTTGTTTGTACTCAATCTATCGAATACGTGCTTGTTTGTGCTCAATCTATCGAACACTGACTTGTTTGTGCTCAACTTATCGAACACGTGCTTGTTTGTACTCAATCTATCGAATACGTGCTTGTTTGTGCTCAATCTATCGAACACTGACTTGTTTGTTTGTAGCTTATCGAACACTGACTTGTTTGTGTGCAACCTATCGAATACGTGCTTGTTTGTACATTGCCTTTTCAACGCATTGTCTTGCTTGTACATGAGTTTATCTATTTGTGTATCACATGAGAAGCAGTGACTGGTTTTATATGCAGTCAGATCAGCATTTGAATATCATTTCACTCGATTTATTGAGTGCACACGCTATTCTGAGACTTAGATGACAAATCTATAGGCGAATAGAAATGTAAACAAACTTCTTCTGATGATAGGTAATAAAACAGCAGAATTTCACAAGAATCACAGAATTCATGGCAGAACCGATACAAAGTTGATGACAGATGGATAAAGGGAGAACCACCCATAACACAAGTCTACATCACTGCAATTTTCATCATTAGGGAAATGTCCTGAACTGACGTCTCATGAATCAGATCAGCGACGTAAAATAAAACAGATCGTATTCCCAGCCATATGATTCATTTATATCCACTCAGAGTAACATGAAGGAGTGGGAAGATCTCAACTTTCACTGTGGAGACTGATATCGCACTGCGCAACTTGAAAATGCAGCAGGAAATCTTGAGAAGAAAAGAGAAGACAAAATCCTCTTCATTTGCTCCATACCTTCATCTCTGCGAAGAGAATGGAAAATTTAACTAACGAATTTCGTCGTTCTTAGTCGTTGTCACTCGAATACATAAGCGCATTGATGGAGATGATGAATTAGAAACAAAGACTTACGATTTTAAAGAATTTGAAACATGAAGCAATGAATTAATGAACTGAAATTGAAGAATGAAGCAATGAATTAATGAAATGAAATTGAAGGATGAAATAATGAATTAATGAACTGAAATTGAAGGATGAAGCAATGAATTAATGAACTGAAATTGAAAGATGAAGCAATGAATTAATGAACCGAAATTGAAGGATGAAGCAATGAATTAATGAAATGAAATTGAAGGATGAAGTAATGAATTAATGAACTGAAATTGAAGGATGAAGCAATGAATTAATGAACTGAAATTGAAAGATGAAGCAATGAATTAATGAACTGAAATTGAAGGATGAAGCAATGAATTAATGAACTGAAATTGAAAGATGAAGCAATGAATTAATGAACCGAAATTGAAGGATGAAGCAATGAATTAGTGAAGTAAATTGAAGAATGAAGCAATGAATTAATGAACTGAAATTGAAGGATGAAGCAATGAATTAATGAAGTGAAATTGAAGGATGAAGTAATGAATTAATGAACTGAAATTGAAGGATGAAGCAATGAATGAATGAACTGAAATTGAAGAATGAAGCAATGAATTAATGACTGAAATTGAAGAATGAAGCAATGAATTAATGAACTGAAATTGAAGAATGAAGTAATGAATTAATGAACTGAAATTGAAGGATGAAGCAATGAATTAATGAACTGAAATTGAAAGATGAAGCAATGAATTAATGAAATGAAATTGAAAGATGAAACAATGAATTAATGAACTGAAATTGATGGATGAAGCAATGAATTAATGAACTGAAATTGAAGGATGAAGCAATGAATTAGTGAACTGAAATTGAAGAATAAAACAATGAATTAATGAACTGAAATTGAAGAATAAAACAATGAATGAATGAACTGAAATTGAAGGATGAAGCAATGAATTAATGTAGTGAAATTGAAGGATGAAGCAATGAATGAATGAAGTGAAATTGAAGGATGAAGTAATGAATTAATGTACTGAAATTGAAGAATAAAACAATGAATTAATGAAATGAAATTGATGGATGAAGCAATGAATGAATGAACTGAAATTGATGGATGAAACAATAAATTCATGAAGTGAAATTGAAGAATGAAGCAATGAATTAGTGAAGTGAAATTGAAAGATGAAACAATGAATGAATGAGCTGAAATTGAAGAATAAAACAATGAATGAATGAAGTGAAATTGAAGAATAAAACAATGAATTAATGAAATGAAATTGATGGATGAAGCAATGAATGAATGAACTGAAATTGATGGATGAAGCAATGAATTAATGAACTGAAATTGAAGGATGAAGTAATGAATTAATGAACTGAAATTGAAGGATGAAGTAATGAATTAATGAACTGAAATTGAAGGATGAAGCAATGAATTAATGAACTGAAATTGAAGGATGAAGTAATGAATTAATGAAGTGAAATTGAAGGATGAAGTAATGAATTAATGAACTGAAATTGAAGGATGAAGCAATGAATTAGTGAAGTGAAATTGAAGGATGAAGTAATGAATTAATGAACTGAAATTGAAGGATGAAGTAATGAATTAATGAACTGAAATTGAAGGATGAAGTAATGAATTAATGAACTGAAATTGAAGGATGAAGCAATGAATTAATGAACTGAAATTGAAGGATGAAGCAATGAATGAATGAAGTGAAATTGAAGGATGAAGCAATGAATTAATGAACTGAAATTGAAGAATAAAACAATGAATTAATGAAATGAAATTGATGGATGAAGCAATGAATGAATGAACTGAAATTGATGGATGAAGCAATGAATTAATGAACTGAAATTGATGGATGAAGCAATGAATTAATGAACTGAAATTGAAGGATGAAGCAATGAATTAATGAACTGAAATTGAAGGATGAAGCAATGAATTAATGAACTGAAATTGAAGAATAAAACAATGAATTAATGAACTGAAATTGAAGAATAAAACAATGAATTAATGAACTGAAATTGAAGAATAAAACAATGAATTAGTGAAGTGAAATTGATGGATGAAGTAATGAATTAATGAACTGAAATTGATGGATGAAGCAATGAATTAATGAACTGAAATTGATGGATGAAGCAATGAATTAATGAACTGAAATTGTAAGATGAAACAATGAATTAATGAACTGAAATTGAAGGATGAAGCAATGAATGAATGAAGTGAAATTGAAGGATGAAGCAATGAATTAATGAACTGAAATTGAAAGATGAAGCAATGAATTAATGAAATGAAATTGAAAGATGAAACAATGAATTAATGAACTGAAATTGATGGATGAAGCAATGAATTAATGAACTGAAATTGAAGGATGAAGCAATGAATTAATGAACTGAAATTGAAGGATGAAGCAATGAATTAATGAACTGAAATTGAAGAATAAAACAATGAATTAATGAACTGAAATTGAAGAATAAAACAATGAATGAATGAACTGAAATTGAAGAATAAAACAATGAATTAATGAAGTGAAATTGAAGGATGAAGCAATGAATTAATGTAGTGAAATTGATGGATGAAGCAATGAATTAATGAACTGAAATTGAAGAATGAAGCAATGAATTAGTGAAGTGAAATTGATGGATGAAGCAATGAATTAATGAACTGAAATTGAAGAATGAAGCAATGAATTAGTGAAGTGAAATTGAAGGATGAAGTAATGAATTAGTGAAGTGAAATTGAAGGATGAAGCAATGAATTAATGTAGTGAAATTGATGGATGAAACAATGAATTAATGAAGTGAAATTGAAGGATGAAGCAATGAATTAGTGAAGTGAAATTGAAGGATGAAGCAATGAATTAATGAACTGAAATTGAAGAATGAAGCAATGAATTAGTGAAGTGAAATTGATGGATGAAGCAATGAATTAATGAACTGAAATTGAAGAATGAGGCAATGAATTAATGAACAGAAATTGATGGATGAAGCAATGAATTAGTGAACTGAAATTGAAGAATAAAACAATGAATTAGTGAAGTGAAATTGAAGGATGAAGCAATGAATTAATGAACTGAAATTGAAGAATGAAGCAATGAATTAATGAACTGAAATTGATGGATGAAGCAATGAATTAATGAACTGAAATTGAAGAATAAAACAATGAATTAGTGAAGTGAAATTGATGGATGAAGCAATGAATTAATGAACTGAAATTGAAGATGAAGCAATCAATTAATGAAGTGAAATTGAAGAATGAGGCAATGAATTAATGAACTGAAATTTAAGGATGAAGCAATGAATTAATGAACTGAAATTGAAGAATAAAACAATGAATTAATGAACTTGAAATTGAAGAATAAAACAATGAATTAATGAACTGAAATTGAAGAATAAAACAATGAATTAATGAACTGAAATTGAAGGATGAAGCAATGAATTAATGTAGTGAAATTGATGGATGAAACAATGAATTAATGAAGTGAAATTGAAGGATGAAGTAATGAATTAATGAACTGAAATTGAAGATGAAGCAATGAATTAATGAACTGAAATTGAAGAATGAAGCAATGAATTAATGAACTGAAATTGAAGAATGAAGTGAATTAGTGAAGTGAAATTGATGGATGAAGCAATGAATTAATGAACTGAAATTGAAGATGAAGCAATGAATTAATGAACTGAAATTGAAGGATGAAGCAATGAATTAATGAACTGAAATTGAAGGATGAAGCAATGAATTAATGAACTGAAATTGAAGGATGAAGCAATGAATTAATGAACTGAAATTGAAGAATGAAGCAATGAATGAATGAAGTGAAATTGATAAATTGATTTGATGACATTCTATGCTGAGCAGACGCTGCTTTCTGTGAAAGTCTCATTTTCTGCCTCTCTCCCTGCAGAAGTTCGAGCTGGTGTCATGACTATAACATATTTGCAATTCGTTTATTAATTGTGTTGTCCCATCCAGCCCTATTTACGACACATTCTAACTGCTGTTGTTTCATCAGATTGCTGACACTTCGCTACACGTCCGTTTTGTGATGTCATCAAATGTAGAACAATGAAAATTTCGGTCAGTCAATGTAAATACAATCATCCCTGATTCGTCGTAGGTGTTAGGTTCTAGGTTGGCGAAAATAAGTTAAGTGTGACTTTTATGAAAGCTGCACACCGGAACACTTGAAATCCATGCAACTTTCCCTCTAGCTTAGGAAAATTCGGGCAAAATTGACCCTAAATTATGTGCTTGTCAGCACGTGGTCAATAGCATCCTACGAACGATGTCACTTGATTAAAGGTGTCGTAATTGCAGACTTAGAAAACATGCTTTTTGTATTTCGAATTATATAAAAAATTTGACGACTTATATAAAAAATGTCAGCAGTAGAAAACAAAGGACATGGTGTAATAAAGAAAAAGGGTTATAGAATCACACTCGTCCGCACATCAATGACGTTAAAACAGGGATGCGGAGTCCCGGAGTCCTATCATTTTTGCTGTAGTCGTAGTCCTGTCAAATAATAGGACTCCGGCCTATAACTAGACCCGAAATATAATACAAACAAATTATCTATTCTCGTGTATAGCTGTCACTGTCTTGATGTCAACTTTCTCCGTCAAACAAAAGTACAGAGACACTGCTGCATGCAAACCTTGTAATAGTTGAGGGAATGAACTGTGATAGTGAAAAAAGGATTGTCTTTTCACTCGGTGATTTAGTATAAAGCAAGCCTTCTTAACCTCGATCACACCTACGCACCAAAGGTCATATCAGAGACAAAAATGAAATACTAGTTTGTTTGAGAACATTACCTCTCACCCTCACATTAATCGTGTGTGACGGTTCTTCTAAAGTGCATATTATAATCGAAAGTGTAGTAATATGTTATCTAGAGGGATGGGGGATTTTCCTGCCTGGTAGAGACTGGAGAAAAGCCGTGTGAAGCACACATCAACAAGATGGCAGGAGAAGATGGGGCAGCCAAGTCGTATGCATGCAACTTAAATCGACATTTGATAAACTTTCATCGAAAATGATTGATAATTGATACAGCAATTATCATTAAATATAGGTTCAAGTAAGCCTATAATGATCTATGATGTAGGTTGCCAGTTTATTTTAAGAAAAATAGGCTTGATATGCCTGTCATCCGGAGTCGGAGTCCTATCGAAAGCCGGAGTCCTATCAACTCTCGGAGTCGGAGTCTGAGTCATATCAAAATGATAGGACGCCGCATCCCTGCGTTAAAATGAGATTGGTTGCGGATGCCCAACTTCTTTGAACAAATATATAGCTTCCTTTATCATGCGCATCCTACAGAAAGTTTCCTTATCTGCCACTTTAGCCGAATCAAACTCAATGCTGTGTCCCACTCTACAAAATTCTTTGCTGGCTCAGATCTTACATGTGGCATGTCAAACTTGCTGACTGCAAGCTGGTGTGCTCGTAACCGCTCATCCAAAGATCTGTGAACTTCCCCGGTGTCGTCCATGAGAAGTTGTAATCCAGGCTGGGAATCGAATAAACTGCCCCTACAGGGATATAAAAGGTGATTTTTACCGAAACGATAGCAGCAAAAATTCCCCTAGTAGTTTTAGGTCGAAGTAATATTCCAAAAGTAAAACGCTATTATAAGATCGACCAACGAAGGCGCTGGACGCCGAAGATCAGTCTGTTTACTTTTGGAATATTACTTCGACCTAAAACTACTCGGGGAGTTTTTGCTGCTATCGTTTCGGTAAAAATCATTATGATCTCCCGTCGTCTGGTCAATTACATATAAAAGGTGCCTTGACCGTGCATTATAGAAGAATAAGAAAATCTGGGGATAGGCTAAGTCTTTATTTTGATAGAAAATATAAAAAGTTTACAAATTAGACAAATTATGTTAATCTCCGATGCGTATTTCTTGACCACCGGTCAACATCATAAGGGAGTATAAAAAGATGAGGGCTTCATAGCTTCAAGTACAAATTTCAAATTGATATTGATAACGGCTTACAGATTGCATTAGCAAAATAAGAAATCTCTGTAGTCTTCCATCTCAGCCTGGCTGTTCAACTCAAGCTTACACTTATCTATATAAACAGCTTCACGGAGTCTGAGATTTGCACTATCAGTGTCCCGGCCAATGATATCAACTTTGATGTTGCGTTAGTTATTATCGCATTGTTGAAGGTGTCTGACGAACGACTGATAGTGAGGTGCTCTTTAACCCGTATATGTAGTGGTCTTACTGAGCTTCCAATGTATAATTTTTGACATTCCACACATTTAATTTTGTATATGATATTCTTTTGGAATATCGTCGAGTAATCAGCGTTATCGATATGCTTTCTTTGGAGGAATGAGTGGAGCTAATTTTGCTTTGCGGAAGGGAGGGCTGGTCAATGCGTCAAGTTGCGGACGAATTCAATAAAAGACATCCGGATTCTCGAGTCATCCATACGACTGTTAGCAGACTGCTTAATAAGTTCAAAACAATTGGGACCGTGCATGACGATCCTCGATCCGGCCGTCCACCAATCCCCGACGAAGAAAAGGAAGTTGTAATAGCCAAAACACTTCACAGTCCTAAGAAGTCGGTCCGCAGATCATCTGCTGAACTCAATGTTCCTCGAACAACGATGCGACTTATACTGAAAGATGAACATCTGCAACGAATAACCGAAGACGACCCAGATAGAAGAATGGAGATGTGTAGTTGGTTTTTGGATAATATAAATGAAAACAATGAATTTTCATTTGATGTTCTCTTCTCAGATGAAGCAATTTTCTTCATAAACGGACAAGTAAACCGGCACAATTGTCGGTATTATGCTCAGGAAAATCCCCATTGGATGGAGCCAGATAGATTTCAGGCTGACCGTGTGATGGTCTGGTGCGGGATTTGGCGGTCGTTCATTATTGGACCATTCTTTTTTCAGTCAGCCGTCACAGGGCAGACTTATTTGGAGATGCTGCAGACTTCCATGATGCCACAATTAGAATCGCTTGGAGTTGGTTACCCTCAATGGTTTCAACAAGACGGCGACCCACCACACTATGCTGTTAGCGTTCGTCGATACCTGGACGAAAAGTTTCAAGACCATTGGATAGGGCGTCGTGGGCCCGTGGAGTGGGCACCAAGATCTCCTGATTTAAGCCCCATGGACTTCTTCTTCTGGGGTTATGTGTAGTCTCTAGTTTACTCAGAAAAGATAAGAGATCGTGACCATCTTATCCAACGAATTCACGATGCTTGCATGAGAATTAACGGTGACAGTAATCTGCTTGGCAGGGTTCGCAGTGACTTCCATTATCGTGTCAGTACTTGCTTTGAGCTCGGCGGACAGCATTTCGAACATTTATAGACATATTTTCTTGTTTCAATTCAGTTCAATACAAGAAGTTTATCTTTCTTAAAAGTAATTTTTGATTTTGTTATCACAAATGGGTATTGACCAATAAGATATACAGAGTTCCCTATGGTGCGTGACTTTTGGCCCACCCGGTATGTCAAACTTAAGATATCTACGAGCTGGGAAATCATATCTATGTATGAACAACTACGCGCCGACGACTTAGGCTGTCATTTGACCGACTTGGCTGTCATCTCCGTTCTGTTACTCACTCTATTGTCAGCTAATTAGAATCCTAAGGAATATCAGAAGAACAATGAGTTTGTAGTTTCGCCGCTTCGTCTGCTTATTGTGAAATAGTTTGTCTAAATATTTTGTGTTAGAGAAATGAGTTGTTGTCAACGTTTCAAACTCATTACTTTGTCAGTCTTCCTGTCAACGATTTACTTTTTCCAGTTTTATCAGTGATTTCATCTGATTTGAATTTCTCCGCATCACTTGCAGTAGAATGGGACATTCCTACAGATTTGCTTGTGCACATAACTTTTTTTGCCATCCGGTTTCTGCTCTCTAATCGACTCATTGCCGAGATCAAGTGGTTGTTGTAATTGGGATTGAATTTGATTGCGTTAGAGAGCACTCGTGTTAGTGAGTGCGAAATTGTATCAAGTTGTCTCATATGACAAAAAGCATCGTAGTAGTAGAGTTGATGATCAAATGGAACTATGTGCATTCCATGTCCTTTAGCATACCATCAGAAGGCACGTGGTGCACCCAATAAGTTGTGATCCTAGCCTAAGAAGGAATGTGTCATCTGATCGAAGGGAAATTCATTGTAAATTTAACAGACGGAAAGTAACTTCGTGTCTTGGTGGATTTGAACCACCGACCTCTGGGATTCAAGGCCAACGCTCTACCAACTGAGCGACAGTATGACTCAAGGACTCAATTGAAGAATCTGCGTAATCCAACAAGATGGTTTCTTCCCCCAAGACAACATAGCATTAACCGTCAAGTCAAACTACTAATACCGAGATATCAGTAATTCAAGGCAGCATTATACTTTGAAGCAATTCCATATCGAGGGCGTCATGAAAATGCCAGGCAAGTCGAAAATTTGAAAAATATGAGTTATTAGTGGCTTTGCATATTACTAATCGTCTAGAACATTGTGCCCAAATCAGAAATTAATATGCAAATGAGAACCATCAAAACTAGACACTGCTCAAAATGCAAGCTTAATAATAATAATAATAATAATAAACTTTATTGAGTCCACATACATGATTCGGTAGACTAGAATTCACATAACACATAACGTGACATAATGATGCATCAAGTGACAAAAGAAAGGGATTATGTACAATAACGCAGGAAAGAAGATTTCAGACGAAGTGTTTTTGTGGGCGGAGGACGGATCGGACAAGCGTTGCGTAAGGATCGCTTTCGTGTAAGGAAACAAGCTCTGAGCGGGTGGCAAGAGTCCTCACATACTTGGCGCAGCAACGTCGAGCAGGATTTGTCAATCATTGTGTCTATAGATGGTACGATCTCCTGCCCGATTATCCTGGAAGCCCGACGTTCGACTCTCATAATTTTCAGCTTAAGATAATTCGGGATGTTAGCGAACACAGGACAGCAATATAGGAACAAAGGGCGAATAAAGGCAAAGTAAGCTTTGAACAACACACTGACTGGACTCCCTGCACGTCTCAGATTCCAGAGAATGAAAAGCCTCTGAGATGCTTTGGATACAACACTTGTTATATGGATATTCCATTTCCAGCTTGATGGTTCGTCATGTAATAAGCAGGCAACTCTACTTGCCTTTTATGATCGTCATGCAAAAACAAGGCAACTATCTAAAAATAATGCTAAATCAGATAATTTTGTCAAACAATCGCCTTGCGTTTGTTTATTTGGCAGATCACACTGCATGCAGGTAATCATGATTGTCACACAATTTGAAATTTTATACACTATCACACCATCGATGTTATTGCAGCCTGCGTGTTGAAACACACGACAACGGTCTATTGTGATTGTGAGACAAAATGAGTCAGACAACAGACAACGTTCGGAATTAGCTAGATTGTGTTTTTCTGAGGTTTAAATGACAGGAAGCTCATTTTCATTCCTTGTCGCAAGTAGTTAATGATTTTTTTACCATACAGTCAAAATAAATAACATCATGGCGAAAAGGACACACCTAGCCAAAACTTTTACACATATTACCAGAAAGCACAATAGAGCCAAACCTTAGCTCTACAGTACCTCACTCACCTTAACACTAAGTAACACTAATCAAAATCCATGCAATGCTCTGTCCTACACAGCCTTCACAAGTTGGAAAATATGGCTTTTCGCACACCTTGTGCATTGTCCGTCTCATCAGAGCAAGGTTGGGCAAAAGCCTGTATTGGGTATACCCAATAGAAATTTTGGGCCAAAACTTGGAGTCAAAACCCAAGCCCAAGTTTAAATAAATTAATGAAATCAAGTAAACGAATTACATTCTTTGTATTTTGTGCTGAAATAAAGATTCTTCCATGGTCCAAAATTGGGCCCATGAGAAGTGTGGTATTAGTGGGAAGCAATTTATTATCGCAGTAATTGTAATTAGTAGCCCAAGTCCATGTATTACGTCATAAAGTTTTCTTTTGATTTAACCTACACTTATATACTGACTAATTGAAGATCTTTGATTTAATTCTGATTGAGTTACACATTGCTCATAGCAAAGCAATTGTTTTCATTTTATCATTCAGAAATGTAAACAAACTTGATAAATATTGTAGCTGCGCAGTAAGTGCATGGCTGAACATATTCAGAATACGAAATCGGAATGAATTTATTTTTGGATAAATGTCGGCTATCACAGAAAGTTAAGGGTGTGAGGATAACTGCGAAAATGTAAAATATACGGAATATATAAAGGTTCAATATGCACAAATGCAAAACAAAATACATGTATGCTTACAGTAGATACAATATGTATGAACTTTCAATGCGCGGTATTATCAAGCCCAGAATGAAATAGCTGATAATTACAAATATTTCATTTTTGAAATATTCTGTGAATCCAGTGGAAATTTGATGAAATATCAAAACTTTATGCTCTCATCCTGTAGCTCTCCTAAGCTTCTAATCAAAATATTAATTTTTGTAACTTGATCTGTATCAGCATGAATAGGAAACCCAAGTTTTGTATCACTTACCCAAGTTTGACCCAAAACTCAAGGTCCAACGTTGATCAGAGAATGTGTTTTTCTTCTACAAAACTCTATACGCTTTATAGATACATTTTGAATAGTTTGCGTGAAGATAATGATAGCAGTAATGCTTTTGAATCAATACTTTTTGGAGACTTTGTTATTGTTATGATTAATTTAAATAGCAATTCATTCTTGTAATAATTTGCTTTTTCTTTTGACAGGATGTGTGAAAATAATAATAACTTTCAATGGAATCACATACAGCTTATTATATTTTCAAGTTTTAAGTAGATTCACTTGCATGATATCCTCTTATACCATAGAAATTGATTGAAAATTGTTTTTAACATTTTTGAAAGATCAGTAACTGTCTTTCTTCATCATGCAAAAAGCAGGCAACTTGAAAGATCAATAATTCAGAAAAGGCACAGGGGTTAATTATATTACTGAAACATTGAAAATTTGAAGATACATCAAAAGCAAAAATATATACAGATAATATATCAAAAGCAAGTAACAGAATTGGAATCCTTCTTTGTTGCTCAAAAGCGTTTTTCTCGGTTTTGGCTTTGACGAGTTATCTGGTTTTTGTTTGACGCACTCGATATCATGTAGGTCGGGGTTGTCCGAACATTATACGGTCGCGGGCTGCATTCGGTAAGGAAATAAGGCCGCTGACTGCAGTTCACATTATTCAACTCTGCATTATCTTTCCCTGTTAGACGCATTGTAAAACAAGTAAATGCTTAATTACGAGTATCTTGATATTCATCAAGAAAGCATTCGACGAAGGCCTAAAATGCTTGGTGGGATAAGAATTTCCCAAATTCATTCTAGAAACATGCTCTATAGACACTGGTTACTGGGATGGGTGTGCCTGTATTTTGGAGGTCAGCTTCTCATGTCAATGTCAACTGAGGTTAGGGCTAAACGAAGACAGGCCTCGAGAGATGTTTGATTCAAATTCAAATTCAGAAGATTTCTCTCTCTTGATTTGATACTTCATTGCGGAAAATGCTGTCTCACAAACGTAGTACTGCCAAAAAGAAGATTGAGAGTAGTCCAAATCGGCGCAAATTTGGGTACTGATCTTCATAAAGAAGAAGCCAAAATTGATTGATTTGCAGTGGAGCTTTGGTTAGGAAAAGCCGATCACTTTGTGAGACCATTTTCCGCAATGCTGGAAATCCTGGAATCACCTGCCAAAGTCCTCAATCAGGACACCAAGGGTTTCAGCAACCACTGTCAATGCTATACGGAACTGGCGAAAGAACTTGGTCAATTATTTATTTTTCCGAGGCGGCCGGTTTCTAAATTAATCACAAGGCTAGTGCTGGAAGGCCTAAAAATTCGGCCAATTTTTTCTTCACTGTTCATTTCTATTACAGTAGAGATGTAAAAATATCATTGTAAGGTGTGATATAGGTGTAAGATAGATTTTTATTTAATTTTTTTGTAGTAGGCTAACTAAATTTGGTAATATTTAATACGTAGGCCTATTTAAAGTCCTAATTATTAGGATAATGATTTATAGAATTAAAAGACCTAGTTCAGAGTTACAGTTAAGGTATACAAAACTATTTTTTAGATAATATCGAATTCGATATATTTAGATGAACTTTTGATCATACACGATATTTATGGGTAGGCCTAATCGCAATCGTAGTTATAAAACGAGGTTTATAGCTTTATACCCGAATGGGTTTTTCCAAAGTCTGATTTTGCAGCCTACCAAATGAATGAATGTGTAAGTCAAAAAACATCTGTTTAATGAATTTCAAAAAAATTACATCGAATTATTTCCCGAATTTTCGTGATTTAAATTACATTATGAAGGCATGCATTTATCAAAGAATGAGAATAGATAAGGAAAACCATAGCCATGTATAAGTATTGCATCAATACAGCCAGGAATCTTCATAAGACAAGATCATCATTTTAATGTTACCATATTGTCAACTTTCGTCAAGTGAAGAATTCCTTCACAATCTATAATCGATGATGCAACTGTAATTATATCCAGTAAATGTTCTACAATCAGCACTTGTTAACAGACTATGTGTATAGACACTGTATATTAAGTTGAACTTTGACTTTTGTTTTGCCCAAAATTAAAACGGCTCGTCGGCTCGGCTTGGCTCGGCTCAGCTCGGCTTGAATATTTCAAAATCACATCGGCTCGGCCTCGTCAGGTCGAGCCATGTGCATCTCTATATTACAGTACTGTTATCAACAATTATTGCAAGTGCCCTGTGAATAACTTACATCTTTTCTTTAGACTACGGAGATGCCATTGAGCATGAATTTCAATGTGAAGTGTGTCAATTTCATTGAACATCACAAATCAAGCAAAATCAGTCATCAGGAACCGTCCCTCGGGCGTTTGTTGAAACTGCTTGAGATTGTTGAAATGCAAGAAATGCTATTTGTTTGATAAATTGGAATTTTTTAAAAAAATCAGCCTCCTCTAATAATTATCTTATTATTCCAAAGTGTCCGGCAGACGGCAGGTCTATAAATTAATTATTTTATCCTACGAAAAAGTCGCCGGCCGACGACCGGCTTTTTCGCCAGTACAGTAGTTGTAGAAAATGAAATCATCAATAGGAAATCTAAATCTGTAATTTGAACTCGATATATCATTTAGGAAAACACAGAATCAATTTCCAACATAACTCTACAGATGTCTAAAATGAAGCGATTTTTAACTTTTCTAGAAGAGGACGTGGACCACACTTTGGACAATCCTGTTATAGGTAATCATTATGAAATACATTCTTTCTCCAATAGACCATTTGATTTCTCGGGCTGGTATGGGCTCGGGGTTAGGTGGCGTTGTGGAGCAGTCTGACCTCTTGAACCGGATATAGGAAGAATACAACACTGACAAGAACGGCTCGAATTTTTTTTAAAAAAACTATTTTTGAATATCTTGGAATATTTAAAAGATTTCCTCAATACTTTTTCTAGCTCAGTTATTTTGCATTTGGTAAAAATCCTTAATTTAGTCATGCGTAAATAGAAAAAATAAATATTGAGTTGCATCCTCAGTTGAAAAATTATATCAAACCTGAATAGCTGCCATTTCATCCAATCAGGAATCATAAACAAGCTTAGTCCACAACTCTCAACAGCGACATAACTCTTTATTTAAACGTGCAGCCAAACCCGGGCGAATTTGAGAAATGCTAGGATATGCTAATTACATTCCTTAATCATACGTCAAAATCAAAATGGTGCTGTTGAAAAATATGCGAATTTATGAAGGACCCTCTATTTTTAAAATTGCATACTGTTCAGCTGAGCTTTTCTAATATTTTATCTTCCTTAACAATTATGCCGCGAATTGCACCCTAGAATGAATTAACTTTACTGAACCTTCCCTACAATTAATATAGGTATCGCGAAGCCCTCCTTTAAATGTAGTGGTGTTTTAGATCAACTTGGATACTTCAAGGCAAAATGGGCCAGGCCCCCCTGTTAATTTTTGTGCCCCTCTGATAAAATAGTTATCTTTATGATCAATATACAATCAATAAAACGAATCAATCAAATCGTCGGAAGTGAGAACAAATTGGAGGGGAATTGATTGATGGCTGGCGAGAACGGAATTCTTTGTCGGCACAGATCAATTGTAGGAGAGAAACAACTATCTAGCGAGTGTTGAACGCTTACATCGCAGTGCGTCTTATCTTTGTTGTTTATGTCGGAAATTTCCAGATTTTAACTAGACATTCTGAAAGAAAAATCAAAGTACATTCTATCTAAATTCTTCAGGTGTATCATTATCAATCACGACAAAACATGACAGGAAGAATTAACAGAAATGTCATATTCATAATGCTTTTTCTAATAATTATGCAACTTGCAATTTCATGTATAAGGATATGCGATAGTTGATCATTGTAAGAAAAGGTTAACACAATATATACAGGAGATTGCATTATTATGCATTAGAGTCTTTCATTACATGATCAATTGACTTTAGTAACAACAATCATTTAAACTACAAATGCAGATATTATTAATTCAAGATTGTAGTCTTCTCATGGCTGATGATGTTCACATCAACTTTCTCTCCTTTGGGACCATGTCCTCCCCCGTGGATCAGATCTGGTTACGGGCCTGGAACGAAGCGCAACGTATACGATTGCAATAGAATTTTGTGCTTAAATTGGTCAAGTGTGGACATATTTCTATTCTATGCTTGAGATGAAAAACTTGCAGAGACATAATTCACTTAATTGCATTTGACCTCTGGATTTTAATAGAAATCATAAATTACGCATGCTCGAGTTGATTCGAGAGGGTAAGATACACCGGTCGGGCTCATGACCTCTGCACATCTCTAGCTCATGTACTGCTTCATTTTTCACTTATCCCTGCTCCATCCAAGGCACGGAGCCATGCAAGGAAGCTAGGGGTGGGGTAGCCTTCACACACTCGCAACTCTCGCCAGGTTGGTGCTAGTAGCTTCCAGGGGGGACAGACTCGAACCCTGGACCTTCTGCACTTGCGTGTCGAAGCGCGGCTCTTAACCAACTGAGCCATCCTACCACTTATGCCTTTACTGAGATGTTCTTAGATAGTTGATCGCCACTTTCATCAAACCTAGCACTTTGCAACTTAGAAGGACGCAATTTGCCGCAAAATGTTTGTCTTCTTGCATATCCTGTCTACTTGCTTGCTAATAAGGAGTTGAACATGTTGAATCCTCATGATGATTGTACTGGCAAATCTGTCATTACTGTGTTGTTGATGTTTTTCATGAACACACTTCTGTAATGAGATTTGTTGACAGGACATCCCTTTCGAAACATGTAATAACTAATGACACATTAGAAAATACGTAGATAGGCGGATTGTACAGATATGAGTGTGTTTGCATGAAAAGATTTTTATCGATTCAACATTAATGACAAGGAAAATGAATTTTGCTAAAGATTGAATTTGAAGATTTCATTTTTAGTATATAATTGATCAACATCACGGAGGTTCATCTTCCTCGACATGCATAACAACATGTACAACAATCGAGATTGCAAAAGCGCTTTTAAGGAGAGGCGCGTAATAGAACATGTCGATTATGGGAAGTCCATTAGATATTTCCAGCAAACTAAACGAGTGATTTCTGTTTCGATGGCGCAAGCTCACTGTGTTACGCCGAATAACAGATGTCATGTATTGATTCGTGATTAAATACTGTACTTGTAAACCCAAAAACTTCAGAAATATGCAATCCTTGAACAAATTCATGGCAAGATGCTGAAATATTCTTTTGGAAGCATTATATCAAATTATGAGAAAAACGTATAAAGATCTAGGCTGTTAGTTTAATTTTATTTACCAATATTTCGGTTTCTCAACCATCATCAGGGTCAGATGGCATTACGAAGAAGGTGAAATTGACAGAGAGAAAATTCAAAATTCAAGATTGGGATTCACCGAGTAATCAAAATATGCATGTAATAGTATGATGATATTTTTTGTTTTTTTACAGAATTTTCGCCCCTAGCACAGCTATGAGTCATGAACGAGGCTAGCGGTTACTCAATAAAACAGTAATAAATTGTATTATTTCAAATAAAAGAAAAAAACAAGCTGAAGCTGTCTCCTTCAGAAACCTTTTCGCACGCCTCTTTAAAGTATCAAGATTGTATTGGTCAGGGAAAGTGGTCTGTAGAAGCTGATTCCAAAATTGCGAACAAAATTGCCTTTCGAGCGACTCACAGTGCACGTTCTAAGCTCACATGATAGCATGTGAGTAGATTAGCTCTGCGTGTGCTTCTGGAGAAGATCTTAGGTTTGGGTACGCACTCATTTACTGCAGAGCTGCTTCTACCGAAATAATATCTGTAGAAGAGAAAGAATGAAGCAACATCCCGTCTGACGGGAGAGGCTGCAACTTGCTATCAAGTTTTTCACCAATGAGATTCTTGACACGTTTCTAAACAGTTAAAGGAGGCTACGATGTGCTTGTGGGGTGCCGGCCTACAGTTGACAACAATACTCCATCAGAGGACGAATAGTGGACCTGTAAAGGTAGCATGCAGACTGCGGTGAAAGGTAGCTGCTGGCACTACAGAGACTACCAATATCATGCACAACACCTCCCTCTCCTGCCTTGAGTTAATTACAGGACATAGAAATCTAATCAAAATTGCCATTCAAAATTCTGAGATTTACGGTGCCATAATATCATCATCATAGCACATGTGCATCTTGATTCCTCTGTGAATCCGTTGCTGATGCAGGTTGGGAAGCCGAGATATTGGTCAATGAAATTAAAGTTGCAGGTTTGATCTTCTTCATATTTTTTTCTCATAATTTAATTCACGGCATTTTATGTGCACACATTTTTCAACATTTTGTTTTGCTTTTTTTAACTTCTGTACTTTCTCTCATAGCTCTAACTTTTGTCTTTTTACTCGCTATTGTTATGTTGCTTCATATTATTCTAATAATGAATGCAATTTCATGTTGTCTCCTAAGAGTGTAAAAACCCTCTTCAACAGTATTCAATCAATCAGCGAAAACTTCGCCCGGGTTGCATCTGATTGCGCCTTTTACAGATTTGATTGTATCTATTTTTAACCCTGAGCGTGGGGTGAGCGATAATGCGATAATTTGTTGTAAAATAAAGACAAATGTATGAAACATTTTGCACCAATGGTACATCATATTTTTTATCCTATTTTTCCTTTCTTCCGTTTTTCCTATTATCTATTACGAATAGTTATTTTATTTTTTGTGCATGTGCATTCTTTAATCAAGTACTTCTTAGTTCTGACGTATATATATATATATATATATATATATATATATATATATATATATATATATATATATATATATATATCTATATACACGCGACCTGTCGATGAACCAGCATAGTGTCGATGAAATGACCCTGTCGATGAACCAGCATAGTGTCGATGAAAAGACCCTGTCGATGAGCCAGCACAGTGTCGATGAAATGACCGTGTCGATGAACCAGCACAGTGTCGATGAAATGACCCTGTCGATGAACCAGCATAGTGTCGATGAAATGACCCCGTCGATGAACCAGCATAGTGTCGATGAAATGACCGTGTCGATGGAAAGAGCCTGTCGATGAACCAGCATAGTGTCGATGAAACAACTTATCGATGAAATGACCGTGTCGATGAAATGACCCCGTCGATGAACCAGCATAGTGTCGATGAAATGACCCCGTCGATGAACCAGCATAGTGTCGATGAAATGACCGTGTCGATGGAAAGACCCTGTCGATGAACCAGCATAGTGTCGATGAAATGACCGTGTCGATGGAAAGACCCCGTCGATGAACCAGCATAGTGTCGATGAAATGACCGTGTCGATAGAAAGACCCTGTCGATGAACCAGCATAGTGTCGATGAAAAGACCCTGTCGATGAGCTAGCATAGTGTCGATGAAAAGACCCTGTCAATGAGCTAGCATAGTGTCGATGAAAAGACCCTGTCGATGAGCTAGCATAGTGTCGATGAAATGACTCCGTCGAGCCAGCATAGTGTCGATGAAATGACCCCGTCGATGAACCAGCATAGTGTCGATGAAATGACCGTGTCGATGGAAAGACCCTGTCGATGAACCATCATAGTGTCGATGAAATGACCGTGTCGATGAAATGACCCTATCGATGAACCAGCATAGTGTCGATGAAATGACCGTGTCGATAGAAAGACCCTGTCGATGAGCTAGCATAGTGTCGATGAAATGACCCAGTCGATTAACCAGCATAGTGTCGATGAAAAGACCCTGTCGATGAGCCAGCACAGTGTCGATGAAATGACCCCGTCGATGAACCGGCATAGTGTCGATGAAATGATCGTGTCGATGGAAAGAGCCTGTCGATGAACCAGCATAGTGCCGATGAAATAACTTATCGATGAAATGACTGTGTTGATGAAATAACCCTATCGATGAGCCAGCATAGTGTCGATGAAAAGACCCTGTCGATGAACCAGCATAGTGTCGATGAGCGAGCATAGTGTTGATGAAACAACTTATCGATGAAATGACCGTGTCGATGAAATGACCTGTCGATGAAGCGACCTGTCGATGAACCAGCATAGAGTCGATGAAACGACTTATCGATGAAATGCCCGTACCGATGAGCCAGCATAGTGTTGATGAAACAACTTATCGATGAAATGACCCTGTCGATGAAATAAACCAATACCATCCTAATACTTGGGAACTAATGAAACAATCATGGTAGCATCAAAGTCAGAGTGGGGGGGGGGTGAAAATGTCGCCGTTAAATAAGGTCAAGTCGCTGACATGGTGCTGGTGAGGAGATCATCCACTGTCGGATTAGCGCTCCCATTTTATCCTCTCTCATGATGCACCGCCCTTAGAAGATTCTCTTCTCACAGGATTCTCTAATTTGACCCGTTATCTTTAATCTTTATCCGCATGATTATATTTCATTGCTCCTTTTCTCATCAGTCTGATGACAAGACGGACGGAGCTTCATAATTCCAGTTACAATAGAACGTTCTCTCTGCTTCCTTGATAGAAGGGAAAATAGGAAATCGATTTCATGTGTTGGCGAACATCTAAGACACGTATTAATGTGAGAGGTATATCAAGCGAACGTTCTCTTTTTTTTCAGAGAAGAAGTCAAGAGCTACTAGCGAGCGGCTGCGATCTTTTAAACGACGGATTTCGGCCTCCTTTGGACGTTTATGTGAGTTACACAGTATTATGTGACCTTTTTTTACTTTCTACGATAAATTGAGCATAGTATTCATCAGGGATGCGTGCGTGCACCGACCACTTTCTGCCAATTTGATATTCTGCTGTATTATTTTGATTATAACTAACGGAGGGTTGAAGTGCTTGGCCTAGCGATCTTGCAGTCCAGAGGTCGAGCCGTGAAAGTGTCATTCTCATACGATGATGAAAATCATCCCAGCAGCCGTTTATAATAGAATATAATGCTTGCTAATTTAAATTATTAATTGAAGTAATCCTAATGAGGACTGATGGCTTTCTCCAAGCCGCAAGTGTATAAATGCAATGATACTGTAACCATTGGATTAATCAGTTGTTAAAAGAACTCAATGGAAGTCTCAGGGAGGGCATCCGGACGAAAAGATCACAGCGCTCCTGATTAAAATCTGACTGTGTCAGCACCGTCCAAGCCCGAGGTAGGGAGAGTAGTGACATTAAGACATAATTTTCTTATTTTGTATAATTACCTCTCTTCAATTAATCAATTGAGATTGGAATTACTGAGCAATAAATTAATTGGCATCAATCAATTTTTGATCATCCCTGTTGATATTTTCACCATAAGATAGCGATGAATTTCATTTGCAGTGAATAATTGACTGAATAATCATCGACAGCAGGAGGATGGAGATTCGACACCTTGGAGCTAATGACTTTAATATCTGTTGTAATGATATCTGCCTCTACATAATGTGATTAACATAGATTGCTATTTGTTATTTGAAAATTGTTGGCAATGCTAACTCCATCTTCCCCTGACCCGGTCTTTGGACAGGTGAAAATTTGGGAATACAATTTGAACATCAACAGCATCGGCTATTTTTAAATTCAACCTTACATAAGGATGTTCAGGAGAAATTACAATCTGCTGTAATAGTTGTTGAATGGACTCCTGTATATTCGAGGGTGTGTGCGCGAGCGTGTCGGGTCCTATTGCCCTTGCAAAAGGCAGATAACACAGGCGTCCGTAGGAGAAGTGAACTATTAACATATCAAAAAGTGTCCAGATGCTAGAATTCTCAGTGCGTACTTCTCTGGTCGAGTGCTGCGCATCGGATAATTCCTCAGTCGACATCAGACAGGCATAAAAATCATGAATGATGTGTCTAAATAATGTAGATCTAACTTAGACATAATTCCGGACGACCATATCAAGCTGAAATTTCTTGATGAGCAAGCAATTAGATTGGATTCGTAGAACAATGCCTCCATTTCAATAATTATTATGTATAATACTTTCTTCAGTATGTTTACGACGATGTCTTTCGAACCGTTCTATTTCATGTCGTTTACGGCTGTGAGAGAACTTGATGCGCATCATCTGATGGTGTTGGATTACAGCTCAATCTACACTACAGAGACGGAAAACAAGACAATGGGACGAAATGATAGCAATGACTTCAATACTGTAACATAGCAGTCAAATATTGAACAATAACAAGAAAGAAACTAACACTGCGGCAAATGTAAATCCATTAATAGTCCGGCAGCCAGAACGAGTTTCTGCAGGGAACGAGGCCGAAAGTGAGACTTTCACAGAATGATGTACACCCTCTTCCTACTACCAATCAGCACGTCTGTCGAGTTCTAGTGAGTTCCTCTTCTTGTCAGACAGGATCAAAGAAAAACACATGTAAATCCAATGGGACGCAGATTGCAGTTTTTGGTTAAAATGAAATTTTCTATATTTTCTCGGGTTGAACGAGAAGTGAGAAGCCCAGAGTCATAATTTTTGGCATGGAATGTCTTCAGGTCATTTCCTTTCATTGTCATGCACCCCTATCTATAAAAGCTATTCCCATCTAGATTTGGCGAACCTCTTAATGTCGGCAAGTACTATCATTTGAGCAACTTCATCCACATTCAACCACATTCTCACATATATTGCCGATTTGATGCATGATAATAGCACATGCACATCATAGGAAATGACCTGAAGACATTCCATTCCAAAAATTATGACCCTGGGCTTAGTACTTTTCGTTTAATAACAGAAAATTTAAAAATTTCATTTTAACCAAAAACTGCAGTCTGCGTCCCATTGGATTTACTTGTTTTTTTCCTTGATCCTGTCTGACAAGAAGAGGAATCGGGTAGAACTCGGCAGACGTGCAGATTCGTAGTACGTGGTGAGATCAAAAATGATTTAGACTCGACCAGAAGGAATAATGCTACGACTGAGATATTTCTCACTGGATGACTAATGGGTATATAGGTAACAAATATCGTATTGATAACTTTCATTGATATATTTTTCTTTAGTATTTTTATCGATTTTAAATATTTAGTATTTTTCAGCATTTTAGTTGATTTTTTCCATACATTTCCTTAACTTCCCTCTGAATACATGCCACAAAAGTACAGCAGCTAATCCACAAAATGTTAATTTCAAAAGTACACTTCTAATCCACAAAATGTTTATTTCAAAAGTAAATACAAGTCATTTCTTCTCAATGTAGCCCCCATCATTCTCTACACACTTGCTCCACCTTTTTGGAAGCTCTCGAAAAGCCTCGTGGAAAAAATCTCGACTTCTGGAATTGAAAAATTCCATCACTGCATCTTTCACATCCTCACTATTGACAAAACGCTCTCCCCTGAGATGATGCTTTAGATAGCAGAATAAGTAATAGTCACTTGGAGCTAAGTCGGGGCTGTATGGGGGATGAGGAAGCACATGAAAGTCTGAGTCTTCAATTGCAGTTGTAGTGGTCGCTGCAGTATGGATGGGCGCGTTGTCGTGTAGTAGATAAAGATTCTGGTTGCGGGGTTTTCGAACACTTTGACGAGCTTTACGAAGTTGCTCACAGTAGTACTCGGCATTCAGTCACTGATGTCGGTCGGCGAAATCCATATGAACAATGCCGCAGCTGTTCCAGAAGATTGTCAGCATCAAGCATCTTCGATGGTTGGGCCCACTGCGCAGTTTCCGAGTTGCTGACTCACCAGGAAGTTTGAATTCCTTGGAAGACCGTCGATCCTCAGGAAAAGTACAGTGATAACGGTGTCTCTTCCTCCGTAATGATGTTGCTTCGGAAGGCATCACCCAAACTCTGATGAGGATCGATCAATCGATTGCGGCACTGAAGGCGACGGTCGCACATCTCAGAAGTTAGAAAGTAGGGAGCAAATCTTGAACACAGTTTCCTGATGCCCATTTCGGAAAGAAGATTTACAACGCTACCGAAAGACACGTTCAGTTTTTCTGCAAGCTCTTTCTTAGCGATTCGCCGATCTTCATACACAATCCTCTTCAACTTCTCTTGGTGGTCATTCCCGATCTCAATAGGTCTTCCTGTGGACTTGCGATCCGCTAGATCCAGCCTTCCAGATTGAAACTCCTTGATCCAGTTATAGATGGTGGCTCTACATGGTGCCTCGATCATCACCATAGGCAGCAGAAAGTTCGGATATTATGGATTGGTTATCGCAATGGCGGAGTAAAAGAAACCGAATAACGCTTCGATACTCAACCGCTGGAAGCATTGTCTTGAAATGAATGCGAATCTTGTCTTTCTGTGGATTTCGACTGACCTTTGAACACAACTCACACTCGGTACCGCTCGTGATTGTTATAACAATCAAAACAACTGAATACGTGGATGAATACAACTCAGACTCTATTGAAGTTTATGCAAGTCATGTTCGAAGTAAATATATCGGTCAAAATACTTTCAAGAAAAGAAATGTATGGAAAAATTCAACTAAAATGCTGAAAAATACTAAATATTTAAAATCGATAAAGATACTAAAGAAAAATATATCAGTGAAAGTTATCAATACGATATTTGTTACCTATATACCCATTAGTCATCCAGTGTGAAATATCTGAGTCGTAGCATTATTCCTTCTGGTCGAGTCTAAATCATTTTTGATCTCACCACGTATGCATGGGGTGTACATCATTCTGTGAAAGTCTCACTTTCGGCCTGGTTCCCTGCAGAAACTCGTTCTGGCTGCCGGACTATACGGACTCCTTTTGGACACAGAGATCATGAGAAAAACTCTTAATACTGACTGCTTCATAGATATGTAACAGATAAAACCTCGTGTCAAACCTCGTGTTATCTTTGGGACAGTGTCTGTTCCTGTTTCCTTTCCTAAAGACAACCTGTCTGTTTCTGCCCAAACTAGCGTTATCTATGCTTTTTCTTTTGCCTGTGGAAGCAGGTACATTGGCAGAACCAGCAGATGTCTGCAGGACAGGATAAAGGAACACGTCACGCGTCACCTCCAAACTTTTACAGTTGCTGATTTCTCGAAGGTGGACTCGTATTTTAGTATATTATTTACTGTACATAAGTTTTATCTGAATCTTTTAATGAATCAAACGGAGACATTGTTCTACGACTCCAATCTAATTGCTTACTCATAATTACATATAAACATTGATAGATAGTATTCTAATTATAGTCAATTCATATTTTTTACAAGATCAATTGAAATTGCTGATAATTGCAATCATTTCATTCTCTTGCATACAGTTTACAATACGTCCATTGATTCTTCCATCTTCTTCACAGCAAAAAATGGGGAGAGAAAAATATTTTAATCATGCGACAATTCAAGAACATTTTTCAATGTGGGCTATTTGCTAATTCCGTACATTTAATTTCTGCATTTATTGAAAATGAAATTTCGTGAAAATCACTGTTATTATGTGATAAAATCACTGATCAGATGTTGAGAAAACACGAGGTTAGATTAGATCTTTCAGTGAGGAAAATAAGATGATTCAATGTCGTGATGAATCATTTAATGCTACGAAATCTCAATTTCCACGACCTCAGGATTTTGGAATCTCATCGTGAATTTCTGGTGCCGGAATTGTATTACCTAGGTGTTAGACATAATTAGACATTGCACACGCACAAATCATAGCATAATAGCGACTGTCAAAGGCATGTCAGTCACCCAGATGTTAGCTCCAGCAGTGTGCATTCTCTTCCAGTTTTCCCGGTACTTTATTTACGCCAAATTCGAAACAGTGACACATGCTCGTTATAAAAGACATGCACTTTCTTCCAGATTTGAGGACTTAATCAACCGTGAACGCATAACAACTTATTTTTCGGCCTTGTGGAAGGCCAAGTGGCTTGTGTGATTGGCCAAGTGCGCTTTGTAGAAGTAGTTCATCAGAAAACCCATGAACTTCTTCTTCTTCCTCCTGTTCCAGCTAGTTAGCCGGGTCGGGGGCCTGTGTCATGCTTCTCCGTCTTCTGTCGTAGGCATCTCTCTCATTGAGTCCAATTTTGGTCATATCTTCCTGGATATTATCGCGCCAACGCCTGCATGCACGGACGTCCTCTCCTTCGGGTTCCTTTCACCTCCATTCCATTCACCACTTTAACAGGATTGTCGATTTCCATCCTCACGAGGTGTCCATACCATCTCAGGCGTGTTGCTCTTGTCTTTTCGCAGATGCTGGTCACTCCAAGCTCCCTTCGGATCTGTTCGCTCGTCAGTCTGTTTCACAACGTAACAGCTCTAATCCGTCTCAGCATTTTCATTTCTGTTGTCTCCAGCATCATCGTCTCCTTCTTCCTCATCTCCCACACCTCCACTCCATACATTAGCACTGGTCTCACGACTGTCTTGTAGATCTTGACTTTCAGCTTCCTTGGCATCCTCTTGTCCGCTATGACTCCGCTCACTTCTCTCCATTTATTCCACGCAGCTTTAACTCTTGCCCTCACCGCCTGTTTCACTCCCAGGTATTTGAAAGCTTCGACTTGCTTTAGCTCTTGTCCATCCCTGTCGACAATTCTGGTCTTCCTTTGGTTTCTGCTGCATACCATAATTTCCGTTTTCTGTGTGCTTACTTTCAGTCCGTGTTTTTCCATTCCACTTAGCCACTTCAACCATTTTTCTTGCAAGTCTTCTTTTCCTTCAGCTATCACCACCAGGTCATGCGATATGAAAGTAATAAAGGACACAATAATAAATTTTGTGAGAAAATTGCGAATAATAAATATTTAGGCTTATTTAACCCCGAAAAATATAGTGGTCGCCCATAAAAATTATGATGTATCTTCTTCTTCTTCTCATGTGCCTTTTCCCGCTAGGCAGGGTCGGCCGACCGAATTTTCGCTCTTTAAAAGGTCTGGGTTTCTGCGTCGGTTTCCTTCAGCTGTAGCTCCTCCATGTCTTTCCTGACGTTGTCCCTCCATCTCTTCCTTGGTTTGCCTGTTGGTCTTCTGCCTTCCACCTGGGAGTCCATCACCTTGACCGGGTTGTAGTCGTCAATTCGTTTCACATGACCAAACCAGAGCATCTCGCAGTAATGTCATTTCACCTCTGCATTAATGAATATTAACGAGACGGAAAATTAATCAGTTGCATTTTGATGATTGTCGTTGCCATCAAAAGAATGGGAAGATTGTTAAACAATGCGCTCTATATTGCTAATATTGTTATAATGACACTATATCACAAGAATGGTTGGCATATTGCCAGCAGCTAAAACCTCATTACTTACTTTTCTACTTGAGATGGCATGAGACAATTACTAGTATGTTAATCACTTAGGCCATCATTGCACAAAGAATAGAGCATCGAAATGAAAGATATATAATCTAGCTGCTCCTTGAGCCGTTAATTTGATAAACTTGTTCGCAAATGAAATATCTGGATTTTTCGGATTCTGGAAATTCCAAATAATAGATAGTTGTGACAATTTGCTTGCACTAATTGCAATTTTAATTACTGCTTAAAAGAATTTTCTTGATGGCTGATTTTAGGATTTCCTTATGTGATGCCCATTGCACTTGAAAATGAAGATCTGGAAAATTCATTAATCCAAAGCAACAGCCAATAACAATATACACCAAAATCAAAACTATACAATAAGAACGTAATGCACGAACCCTTTCATGGTCCCTATTTTTGTGCAACGACCAAGTAGAAATGAAATGCAACAATCAGAGAAAACTGGGAACACAACTGAAAAAGGTATTAACGAACTGTCAATCACCACGGTAACAGCAGGGTGGAAACGAATTCATTTTGGACACTAAGACCAGACTTGTGACCAAGAATGAACAAAAACCAGATTACTAAGCAACTGAGCATTTTGACTGGAAGAACACAGAATACTTCACTGGAAGTTAGTACTTTTTTGAGTTGTGTCCCCAGTTTTCTCTGATACATTTTATTTCACTTGGTGAACAGAGAACATGAAGAGAGAACATGCTCGTGCATTACGTTCTTATTGCATAGTTTTTATTCGGGTGTTTATTGTTATTGAGTATTGTTTTGGATTAATAACGTTAAGTTTCTTCGTTTCTGCTTTAACGTCACTACTCCCCCCAAACTGGAGGCTTGCACGGTGGTGACGTAGTCTTAGTTTTCTGGAGCGTTGTGGTAGCTTTTAGTCCGGATGCCCTTCCTGTCGACTTCCTATGACACTTTCGGAGCTAGACCTCCGGACCAAAAGATCGCTATGCCAAGCACTTAACCACTGTGCCACGGAGACCACACATGGTTGGATTAATGAATTGGGCGACTTTCTTCATTTTCAAATGCTTAGAATTTCCATGTTGCAACATCACTCACTAAGTCGAATCGAAAAATGCAAACAGTTGTTCTGTAGAACTTTGGTCTGCAATTTCTTGATTCAGGAACACAGTCCCGTGGACTCGATCCCCTTACCTTGCATCATTCGACAGGCAGACACAACTACTCCAACCAGGGAGCATCTTTTTCAGCGAAACTCGATAATCGTGTCACGATACAGCGACTGCAATTCACGCATAGAAATTTGCTGCATGTCATGGATAAGATAAATCACTTACGCCTGCATTCCAGTGATAATTCAAATTTAAAAGCTCAGTGAATTTTAGTGATAGCGACAGCATGGTAACTACCAACAGCTGTTAGAATCGTATTTGCATGATTGGATATGACTACAGCGTTGTTTGATAAAGCTGACAACTTGGACACCAAATGAAATAGGACAAGAATGATGAATGTTTTGCTTGTCATTTATTTCACTTTTATTTGGCAAAAATGACCTCGTCGAAGATTGACTTCAGAGGAATTATTTACATCAGTGTTCTTCAGTGTCTGTAACTGATCATGATTGTACGATAGCTCAGTTAGTTAAGGCCCCGCTGCGGTATAGAAGGACAGAAAGTCCAGGGTTCGAGTCTGTTAGTCTCTGGGGGCACCAGCACGCTCACTAGAGGTTGCTAGCATTTTCAAATATCAAACTTTCTCCTGACATTTTGCTTTTCATTATCGTAGAGTTATCATCTAATATCAAATTTGAAATTCTCCTCAAAGAAATCAGCTTTATATTAATAATAGCTTTTTGATTTAGGATATGTAACTACTCACTATCTGAATATCGCATCAACAACAGAAAATTTGTGACTCTCCGAAAGTATGTGACCTTCTGTCACAGATAAAAATTATCTATAAAATCACTTGTAAAGTCTCCAATAATTTGCATAGAAAGCACTGGAAGACCCTTTCATCAACGAATAAAGGAGCGGCACAGATCTTCCCAATCATGAGCCTGCAAACATGCAATTCACTACAATTATGGTATTGTAAAAAAAGCGTTAGAAATGTTAACTTAAAATCTTTAACTTTGCATAAACTTTTATAATGCTATAGAAGTCGAGCCTTGAAAAAATGAAGCTTTAGCGTCACTACTCTCCTATTCTGGGGGCTTGGCCGCTGCTGACGTCGTCATACTGTTCTGGAACATTGTGGCATTTTTAGTCCGGATGTCCTTCCTGCCGATTTCTAATGATGCTTTCGGGACTCGACCTCTAAACCGAAGGATCGCTAGGCCAAGCACTTGACCACTGTGCCACGGAGACCCCGTAAAAGTGATTTGTAATCAAGATGAAACTTTGTTCGCCTAGCCATCGCATTAGAATGACTTCTTCTATCTTTTGACACAGCTGGAAATATTTTCTTCACATAACAAAATTATTCATAGTGTACTCGTAAACCGCAAACATTGCTCAGCGACTGGAGTCCGTTTAAAAATACATTGTTAGGACCTCTTTAAGGCATCCCGTAAAATGAATAGTCTTCACCACTGAGGAGCCACCATTCCAGGAAGCAGTGTTTCTGAAAGGTGAATCTAGAAGTGACAACGTTGGGGCATTGTCCAATGACAGTTTGGATTTCATGGCTTTATTCGAACAGGAAGTGTCTCTGAAGTTAAGAAAGAAATGCTCGGCCATGTTTTATGAGCGACTGTTCATCAAAATAGTAATTACTTCGCTTGATACTTAAGTAGTTGATTCTAAGATCTTTAAATTGATGATTCCCCGAAGTTTTGGTAGAACTGAACTGAGATTGCATGAAAAACACATTTGCCATGAAGAGAATTCGTTCAGAGTTAATCGATCTCCAACTCCGCTCAGCTCTTAAACTCATTTGACTTCCATCTTATCGGATTCGGATCTTTTTTGTTGATCAAACTCATCTTAGAAATTGATGATCTTGTACATTACGAGTGACAAGAACGATAATGAGGGCTCTACACTGCCACCAGACGGATGAAGAAATAGGAAAGAGATGACTATGTTTGATCAGTACATACACTCAGCGATCCTCAAATGGCGTGATACCCGATATCCTTCATGGAACACACTCACGCTCTCTCTCTTTCTTTCTCTCTCTCCCTCCCTCCCTCTCTTTCTCATTCTCTCTCTCTCTCTCTCTCTCATTCTCGTTCTCTCTCCCTCTCTTTCTCATTCTCGTTCTCTCTCCCTCTCTTTCTCTTTCTCGTTCTCTCTCCCTTTCCCTCTCTTTCTCATTCTCTCTCTCCCTCTCCCTCTCTCATTCTCGTTCTTTTTTCTCCGTTTCTTTCTCTTTCTCATTCTCATTCTTTCTTTCTCCTTTTCTCTCCCTCTCTTTCTCTTTCTCGTTCTTTTTTCTCCGTTTCTTTCTCTTTCTCATTCTCATTCTTTCTCCTTTTCTCTCCCTCTCTTTCTCGTTCGTTCTTTCTTTTCTCTCTCTTTCTCTCTCTCTCTTTCTCATTCTTGTTCTTTCTTCTTTTCTCTCTCTCTTTCTCTTTCTCATTCTCTCTCTCTCTCCCTCTCTTTCTCATTCTCGTTCTCTCTCCCTCTCTTTCTCATTCTCGTTCTCTCTCCCTCTCTTTCTCTTTCTCGTTCTTTTTTTCTCCGTTTCTTTCTCTTTCTCATTCTCATTCTTTCTCCTTTTCTCTCTCTCTCTTTCTCATTATTGTTCTTTCTTCTTTTCTCTCTCTCTCTTTCTCTTTCTCATTCTCTCTCTCTCTCCCTCTCTTTCTCTTTCTCATTCTCGTTCTCTCTCCCTCTCTTTCTCTTTCTCATTCTCGTTCTCTCTCCCTCTCTTTCTCTTTCTCATTCTCGTTCTCTCTCCCTCTCTTTCTCATTCTCGTTCTCTCTCCCTCTCTTTCTCATTCTCGTTCTCTCTCCCTCTCTTTCTCATTCTCGTTCTCTCTCCCTCTCTTTCTCTTTCTCGTTCTTTTTTTCTCCGTTTCTTTCTCATTCTCATTCTTCCTTTCTCCTTTTCTCTCCCTCTCTCGTTCTTTCTTTCTTTTCTCTCTCTCTCTTTCATACACACATACATATGCACTTTTATGATCCTCTCTCGTCGTTTCCTGTCTTCTTTCATTTTTGATTTTTCTCTTTTTCGTCTTTTTCTCTCCACTCCATTGAAAGAAGGGTTTTTATCATGCTAATTAATGGCTTTAACGGCTTCCTAGGCGCAGCCTTGAAAGGGCATGAAAAGGAAAACCCTTAGTGGCGAATGTGAAAACCCTTCATAAAAAGTGATATAAGATGCTTCTTCAATAACTTTGGAATTAACAAGAAGAAAGCTTGTCAGGATTTGTCACACATTTTTTAATTAAAATAGCGAATCATTGGATGCATCTTTTGAGTTTGCTATCATTGCTTCCACGAATTCTTGTGGGGAATATTACAATCTTTGAAATGTTTATTTTCTTTATCCTTTAATAAATGCTTTTACTAATTGTTTAAAAGCACAAAATGTCCCTTAACGAACGCCTGTTTTCTCCTTTTGCAGATAAGCGCTTATATTACTATATCAGATTTTGCTGTCATGTTCTATTTCCCATTAGAGGAAGTAGTGAACAAAATCACTTTGGTCACTTTGATTTCTAGAAAAGTCACAATTACAGACCACAATTTGTCCCTTAACGGACGACGAACGCTCCAGGCAGACGCTAATGAATCTTTAAACCAATTCTGCATCAACATCTCTTATTGTTGCGCTTTTCAGTATTTTTATGTAATTTACAATCCATTTCGTCTTTTCCATCCGCCCCTTGTGAATTCATGAGTACCATATCGCATTAGGTCTTGGGTTAATTACGTGATATGAAAACTACGTGATATGTGAAATCTACTAAAGTTAGATGAATTTATATGTAGTAGCATTAGGGGTGTGTCGATTAGTGATTGCTAATAGGCCGGTTTTTCTTAAAAATTCATCTGATACCGACGTTTTCGATATCCCGAAAGTACCGATTTAGACCAAATGTATGTTAATGATGATAAAGTGCGCCAAATAATAAATAGACAGTCCTGATTTTTCCATGCAAATCTTTGTGATGCTAGTCTTATGGTACATAGAGTTGACTACATCTAAATTTTTATGAATTAATTTTGATTACATTCTAGTAGGCTATTTAAAGCAGGGATGCGGAGTCTTATCATTATCACTCCAACTCCGGGCGGCAAGTATATATAGCTTAGTTTTTTGAAAAAACTGGTAACCTACAGCAAAGTTCATTATATGCTTACCTGAACCTATCTTTAGTGATTATTGCTGCATCAATTATCAATCATTTTCGATGAAAGTTCATCAAATGTGGCTTTCAGTTGGATGCATGCGACTCGGCTCCTCCCATCTTGTTGATGTGTGCTTCACACGGTCTTTCTCCAGTCTCTACCAGGCAGGAAAATCTCCCATCCTTCTCCAAAAAATATGAGTACACTTTTGATTTTAATATGCGCTTTAGAGGAGCCATCACACACGATTAACGTGAGGGTAAGAGGTAATGTTGTCAAACAAACTACTATTTTACTTTTGTCTCTTATGTGACCCTTGGCACGCAGGTATCATCGAGGCTGGGAAGGCTTGTCTTCTGTACTAAATCACCGAGTGAAAAGACAATCCTTTTTTCACTATCACAGTTCGTTGCCTCAACTATTACAAGCTTTGCATGCAGCAGTGTCTCTGTACTTTTGTTTGACGGAGAAAGTTGACATCAAGACAGTGACAGCTATACACGAGAATATAGATAATTTGTTTGTACAGTATTACATTTCGGGTCTAGTTATAAGCCGGAGTCCGGAGTCCTATTATTTGATAGGACTCCGACTCCAGCAAAAATGATAGGACTCCGACTCCGACTTCGACTCCGCATCCTTGATTTAAAGCATGACTCGTAAGAGACTCGTGAAGTATCTTAAGTGAATCTTGAAATATTATAATCACAGAATTAGATTCTGTGATTATAATTGATCATCCAAGCATAATTTGCAAAAATATTCAAATGCCTACTGATTTGAAATACTGCGGGCTTGTGCCATTTACATTAGCAGCTCAGCATGCAGTGTGCATGTAAAAATCAAAAAAATATTTCATATAAGAATTTTTAATGTGATGCAAATTCAGATATATTTGGATATTTAGGAATAAGACTATTGATGATAGCTGAAATTTGATAAATTAAATGTATTCTTTTTTCGGAAAATGCAGTATTTAAAATCTCTGATGAAAAGCAGTGCATCTGATGCGCAGATGGGTGTGTCTAAGAGCCACAGATGATGCATCTGTTTATAGTCCTTAGGAATTTAAAAAAATGATGGTTTGACGTCACTACTCCCCACCCCTCACTACCCCTCACTACTGATGGCTTGGACGGTGCTGACAGAGTCAGACCTTAATCTGGAGCGCTGTGATCTTTTAGTCCGGATGCCCTTCCTGCCAACTTCCAATGACACCTTCGGTGCTCGACCTTTGTACCGAAAGATCGCTAGGCTAAGCACTTAACCGCTGTGCCACGGAGACATGGAGGAATGAAAAACAATTGAGTGATGATGCAGTGGACTACAATGAACTGTGGCCCATCAGTCAAATTTGCTATCGTTTAGAAAGTTTTTGAAATGCGCAGGTTCTTGGTATGATCGCAAAATCAAGGAATTGTGAGTAATGAAATACATAACTTGGTAATAATACTTAAGCGAGCAAAATAATCCATCAGAACATATTTGCTAATGGAGGAAAGACTGTTCCTTCTTTCATTTCATCTCATGGCGTTTTTCCTTTTCAATTTTCACTCGTGAGCTCAATGCACTGATTATAAGCGATGAACGACGAGCTTCTCCTAATGGAAATTTCAATCAAAAGAGAAGATAAAGCTCACGCTGCACGAACACTTTGACCTCGACAATCCGATTTCCCATGCTAATCAGTCATCGCGCGCGAAGGATTCTTCTTTTTCGATAAATAGGACTCGAAATGCTTTTATCGTAAAGTCAATATCACAAGAAAACATTCCACACGGACTGAAATGGCTGAGACTCTAATGGATGATTAAATCATTGAATTTCAGTAGAAAAACGGCTCGTAGTACCGCCTGCTGAGCCAAGAGGCCTCTCTTTGATTTTGATTGGTTGCTGGACCATGTTAAGTTTTAAGTACTTACCTATCCGAGATCCGTCCTTAGCAGTTTCTTACTTAGCTATCCGAGATCCGTCCTTAGCAGTTTCTTGCTTACCTATCCGAGATCCGTCCTCACCAGTTTCTTACTTACCTATCTGAGATCCGTTCTTAACGGTTTTTTGCTCACCTATCCGCAGCAGTCCTTGGCAGTTTCTTACCTATCTGAGGTCCGTCCTTAGCAGTATTTTTTACTCACCTACTCGCATCCGTCCTTAACATTTTCTTGCCTATCCGAGGTCCGTCCTTAGCAGTTTCTTACTCACCCATCCGTATTCGTCCTTACCAGTTTCTTACTCAATGCTGCCCCAATCACATCCTCAAAAAAGCAAATTGTCTCTCCAGAATGCCAAATGCCGCCCAAATTAAGGTCTGAAGCCATCCCCACAACAGATAGTTGCTTCATGAAATTTCAAGTGGATAAAGTTGATTATTAGCTCGTTCTCAATGATGTTGGATCAAAATATCCTTCTAGCTACCAAAGGGAAAGACTTCCGATCGACAGACTATGCGTCGCTTTAATCATTGTGTAATAGCTCGCATGAACGCCGAGTATCCCCCAAGTCGATCTCTTCATAAATACCGATAATAAAGCATCATTCAGAAACATTTGAAGTGAAGAGTTGGCAGCACTGATCTATTCCCTTCCAACATTGCTAACCTACACCAGCAGCCTTGCACCACCCTACGATGCCCTGGTATGATTCACTGGATGCGGGAAGTCCGTGACTCTGCTGGAAAGGTTGTCAATATTTTGTCCGTTACTGTGTGAGTTCTTATTGTCACGATTTCGACTCAGTTACTGTACAATAATGAACGTGATGCAAGTAGTAGGCCTGAGCATAATGTAGCACAATTTTTGCACAGATCCCCAATAACATTTGAAATCTTCTATCAATTTAGCTTACTGAAAAATTCAATGTTTACGATATCTATGCTGAAATCTGTAATATCTTTTTCCATTGAAGTTGATTTAAACTTCGACTGACAGGACGGTATCTTGTCTGCAAAATCTCAACAACGTACACTTTGATATCTTTGCTTTTATAATCCTTGAAGGGCAGTCACTAAGGTCACACGCTGGCATGTTGTTATCCAACACGCCAACCGCAAATTCTCTATGGCATTCCCAGTGTTGTTTTTCGGCTTTTGAAGGTGTGGGATCGTTGAAACTAATGTTTTGTAACCAACAAAAGCAAGCATCATTGCTGTTTAGCGTCCGGTATTTCTAATAGAGGTTCATGTCAACCTTCTAATATTTGGCAGGGAAATATGGCGATGACATGATTGATAATTTCACCTTCAAAAGTGGAATGTGTTTGGTAAGAGACATTAAGGTAAATTGTTATTGATTTTACCGGCTTGATAGCGAGATATACAAGTTAGCTTTCAGGCAAGTTCAAAGTGGCAAGATATTTGAATTCAGTCAAAATGACGACAAAATCATTTTGCTATTCTCATACAATGATGAAAATCATCCCAGCAGCCATTTATAATAGAATATAATGCTTACTAATTCAAATTATTATTTGAAGTAGTCCTAATGAGGACTGATGGCGTTCTCCAATCCTCAAGTGTACAGATGCAATGCTACTGTAACCATTGGATTAATCAGTTCTTAAAAGAACTCAATGGAGGTTTCTCGTGGCAACGAATTAAAATTGATCAGCTTTGGCCCAATATCTGGTAAAAATGGAAATCTTAAGACTTGTAACACTACTCATTCTTACTGTTAATATACTAATACCATAGATTCCAAGCACTGCCACATGCATGCTCAAAACAGACCTCTAATATACTGCTGATAGTGGAAATATAATAAGACAATGGTCACCATAGGTTAAGGAAATTAAAATTGGATATTATAAAACAACAGGAAACCGATGAATAAGAATTGGAAAAGTGGAGGTAAAACATGGAAATACAACGATGCTACTACACCGATTACAAGTGAACTAATGCTGCACTATATCTGACACTACACAAAGTGGATAATGGAAAGAGTGGATAATAGAGGTAAACAGTAAAACTACAATGACACTCTCCAAAAGCAATGAAACTATACACACTATACCTAAGACTACGCATGGAAAATACTATTTCTTCACTTGAATTTGTTATCGCCAGTTTCTTCATCCGTCTATAATACTTCATGTAATTCCACATTTCTTCATTTGAAATACAATGCATCGACCACTACTTCAGCTACCGATTAAGGGATGTAAAACATAATACTGCAGTCCGTCAGTCATCAGTCAGGTACTCTTCCAGTTGTGTTTCGACCCCTATTTTGTTATGAGAGAAATGAGCGTTTTCTATTGAATGTTCGCAATGTCGACTTAATGACTGAATCAAATCATGGACTTTAGGACGGGAAAATCTACACATGTGGAGGTTGCTTGGATGCGAGAGTCGGTTAAATACATTATCTTGGGTGAACCCATCGTGGACTCCAAAACCAAGATATTGAGATAACTCTTCGGTATATACCAATATTAGACACAAAAGTTTCGTACTGCAAAGACTCATCAGTGCAGCTCAGAATGGCCCAAACTAGCGTGTACAGAAAGGCTGAACAACCTGAGGGAACAACATGCTGTTCTGCGTCTATTTATTCTAGTTTGCTGCGCGGCTGATAGTCATGAAGATTGCAGAGTGCCAGTTTGCCTGGGCATAGCAAAAAAAGTAGTATTAAATGCTTCTCTGTTTAATATTTCACATCATATCTGAGCCGTTAACAATGAGAGTTAAAAACGGTCTCTATTCATTTGGCACGTTCACGCATTAGCAGAGTAGTGATTGCATAAAACGAAGTATGGCAGGGAACATACTTTACGTACAAGCAGGATTACGTTCAACGGGTAATAATGTGTTTGTATTTGCTTATTCACTTTGGTATTTCTAAAAATACATTTGTATTAAGTCTCGCAGAGGAAGTTTCTTGCGAGGAGGCATGTCAAAATCATATTGAGCCAAATGATTGTAGACACAATATCAAAAGTCAAATGATGCAGAAGTAAAGAAAAATAATTTAGCTGAGTTCGATAGAATTTTGTAACAAAATCAATGCAGAGGAAAAGAGCGTGGAATAACAACTAAAATAAGGCCGACAAATACAAATCAAGTAAATAATATGCAATTCAAACTGCCATATATTAATGACAGCTGCAGTGGAAAAATAAATATGCTTATTAAGAAAATATGATTTGTCTATTCGTCTGATAGAGGAATGTGGTTGTCAATCGGTCAAATATGCTAACAATAAGAAATGAAATTTATGCTCTAGTAATATTTGCACTGACTAAAATACATGTGCATGTAATAGTAAGCACTCATGCCGGGATCGGTTACGCGTGTGTCCAATGCGGAGAATTTTGCTCACTAAAAACGGCCGCAATTTAAAAACAATGCATCTAGAGCGTAGGGCCATTGACAATAAAATAAACAATAGTGCGCTTTATGATCACCGAATAGGAGAGATACACGACATCGGACGCCTCCAGGACGGTCTCATTCGGTAAGTGAGCACCACTCGAGACAAAACAATAGCAGGTATGGCTGGAAAGAATTGATGAATTGGAAATTGATTGCAACTATTTGACTGTAATTAATTGATTGACGAACCATCTGCAAATCAACTTATTGATTGGATCAGGTGCCAATTATTCTTATGATTGTCAAAAAAGTCAAAGAAGCGATTTACTGAGCGATTATTATACTCTATACAGTGTAGCATATAGGCCCACAAGCTCGCTAATATAATATTCTGCACCTACACGTATTTAAAGCGAAGAAAAGTTTGTTTACAGCCTAATTCGAAACTTGCTCATGGCAATCTACAGCATTCATTTAAATTATTATGTAAAAGCCTTTTTATTAAACATGTATGTTTTATATATTGTAGCAATCATACTTAAATTCAAGTTATGACAAACCTAATGAAGCACATGCTACCGGGATGACAGGAGTCGCAATGTCTCAATGTTTGAACTGGAAAATATTACGCTCGTAGAATAGAGGAGAATATATTTCAGTTGTCAATCATGTTAATATTGTTACCAGTACATTTACACTACAACTAGTAGTGCTATCCATTTAACGTCTGTTTGCACCGGCTCGTAGGGTTGGTCAGTTTTCCCATTTTTCGGAGAGCAGCTCGCCACAGATGTCATTTGGAGCATTGCAACTTTCAAGTCCTCCTTCACCACTTCCGAACAGGTCTTCTTCTGTCTTCCTCTCTTATTCACACCATCCACATTTAGCATGTTAATTAGTTCAGTGAACATATTGATGCAGAAAACGCATGCATGTGATTACGGGTAAATTCTATTTCTGTAAGTGTTTTAATGCACCTTCGCAGACCTATGTGGTATGAAAATAACTTTCTAAGTATTCGTCAATCAAGTGTCAATCATGCAATCACTTCGTGGAGAGATCTTCATAGATTTGGCAAGGATAAAAGACAATCGCAACTAATGATTGCTAGCAAAAAATGAGACCAATAAAATTGCAATTAATTTTTTCCAGCCTCTGATCGCAGGGGCAAGAGCAATACCTATTCTTAAACCTTTGATCAACAGGAGAATGAACTTCTAAACTAGAATCTCTCTTCAAAATTCGATAATCATGCACACAGTCAACATGCTTCTTAATATAACTCTCATCTTCGAATGTTTCACGTTCACACAGTTGCATGTCAGCCGCTGCCATCTACCATGACCGTATTAGGCCGGAGACGCACATGGCTTGTCTGTGTGCCTCCACCCATAGGACGCAACATGATCGTCATTTGTTTTCTATTTCAGCGCAAAATAACCGAAAAATATCAAGATAATGCAGAAAATATTATATGAAGAATAAATAATGTAAAATTGACCTAAACTTAGTTTTCCCTCTATTAACCTCTATTAAACTTATTTTTTTTGTATCTAGCCCGATGAATGATGATTGGTTTCAAAATACAATTTCATAGAACTGATAAAAGTACATGTTCTGTCAAGCGTTTAAGCAAAATTCCTGGAAATTTGAAAAGCATTTCTCAAATGATCGCATTTTCTTCTCTTTCTGAATCATTTTTTCTCCCAAATATTTTATGTAAATTTTCATCGCGTATTTGTATTCTTCACTTTCGGAAAATTAACTGTTAAATATTTGCATGTTTTCCCCTTGCAGCACTGTCCAAGGATGAAAGTATTCCTGAACACGAGGTAAGTGCGCAATTTGTCTATGATGCGGTATTCTTCATATGAATTTTAATTCGAAGCAGCCATGAATTTCAGTCATTCCCATAGGTATATCACTGTCTGCTTAGTAGGAGACAGGGTATAGGAACATTCATATCGGGAAAGTATGATAGTATTTTGAGTTTTAGGCGATTATTTATTGATGCTGGATAAAACATGAGTTCAGCAGTTGAGTCTACGAAAGCGTGAGACATCAATTGACGAATTTCAAGTCTAATAATGCTTCGTCGGCGTCTCGTCTATATACAGTGTTTTTTTCGGTGCCTGGTCCATTAACGCAAGATCTACACCCGGCCCGTTCATGTCAAACGCATCGTAGCGAACTAATATTAGATCAGTAAATTGAACAATTTGAACCACAAGGTTTTCACCAATGTTAATTTAGTTTAGTATGAAATATTTCCAGGCTTGCCGTTGGGATGAATTTCCAGCCCAATCCCAACCCACTCCCAATGAGAATTTCCATTGGGATCCCAATAGCCTGCTTTAGAGCTAAAAATTTAGGCAAGTTTACCCCAAGCTGCATCGGGGCTTACCGCTTAGACCTACCATATGTGTTTATTTTTGAATTGACGAAGGTCACGGATGTAGCCCTAGGACTATGTTGCTCTTAATAGTATATAGGGGCCTTAATTGATTTTACACAACTGTGTATAATAGGCCTACTGTAGGGCTATTTTTTTCACCGATAGACTGCCTTCACCTGAAAGCTTAGAGGGACCCTCGTGTATAGGTGGGTGATATTTATGTACGAGCTACAAACACACTTGGCATTAATCAAGCCTATATCGGATTATGTGGTGTTAATAAACAGCTCGCCACACGGGCTCATTTGAAGCCATTGTTCCTGTGCAGTGTAACACTGTTACAGCGTCATATTATTACCTGTTTCAATCAATGCCTCATACGCACGCGCAAAGTCGCAGGCGCATGAGTCGAGGCACAAGAAGGCCTCTGAATTAAGCCACTATTTTTAGCAACTAGGGAAGTCAAAGCCATAGAGTAGGTTTAAAGCTGACTGTGTCAATTTGTGTGAATAAAAGCTCTCAATGCTCGAATTCGAGAGAGGCAAAGTCAGACTGAAGACACAGCAAGATGAACTGCTCAGTACAACCCGAAAACATTTGTAACGTACTGATTAATGTCAACGATTACATGTATATTTTGTTGGGAGAGGGCTTATTGGGATCTCCTGGGATTGGGCAGGATTTTTGGTAGCCCAATCCATCACAATTAGGATCCCAATCCCAACGGCAAGCCTGGATATTTCTTAATGCAGTGCACATCTTTTTGTGAGCGAGATTTCTCTCCTATTTATCCGAAGTTCCCGCTGAAGCAGAGTAACAATGTTCGAGTTCATTTTAGCCTGAATAATTACTGTGTGAGCTAAATTTTCGTTATTTTATTGATAGTACCGCTTGTACATGGGTCTACAGGCTCCCAATGCCGCTTTAGGGTTGACGAGTTGTAAAAACACGGAATAATAGTTGAAGCTTATTGATCAGCAGCGACAGGAAATCAAACTGCTATCGCAAGAAGCAATCGAATGTCAACTGTTTTTTATCATCCGCTACTCGGGAGATTATCCTTCTCCTTAAGACAGAGCGCGTGTTGACTCGTTGACACACTGCGCTGTGAACTGACGTATAAATGAATTCTTGGAATTCTGCGTAAATAGATGAACAGCAATTGCTCGTAAAAATGGATGCATTAAACTGCTTCTTCGTAGTGACCAAGAGAAAAACGAAGGTTCAAGTATAAAATCGCTTTCGCTCTCATCCGATGCGAACATGTGTTGTAGTAGTGATTTTTTGTTACAGTGCATAAGGACAGCAAGTGGCAAGAATACAAATGCGGTTTTGGTTGAAACATAAACGCAAATCACTTAATGCAGAAGCTCAGATTCAGTTATCCATAAAAATAGCTAAATTATTAAAAATACAAACACGTTATGGTACTTCTATTCTCCCCCCCCCCCCACATTTTTCAAGTTTTCCAAATTCATCAAGTTTCATCAAACTTAGTCACGTTGGATTTAGGATAGTCATGATCTGTCACTGAGTGATAGCACAACAGCACTGAGAAGTCTTACTTGACCCCTAGGATGAGGGATTGGTGCCTTGGATGCTCAGTTAGAATACAAGATACAGCTGTGCTGTGATCATGAACTTCGTGGAATTGTTATCTACACTGCAGCTACAGTGAACGGCAAAGCAAATGCTGCAGCATGTTCTACAAGCCAGAGGCATTTTGCATACTCAACTGTTTTGCAACGGTAGTGAAACTGCACTTAGGAGCAAGAGAAGATCGCTGACGATACAACACTTCCGGATGTCAGCAACAAAAATGTGGGGGGGGGAGAAAGGAATTACCAAATTTATGGTTGTTGTTTTACCCGGCTCCGTCCAGCTGATAGGAAGCTTCGTACCAAGACAATACGAAGCGACACACCCAGTAAGCAAATAAATGCCTACTGCTGGCGAGGAGTGCCTCGGGGAGCAGATGGCCATTCCGATACCACCGGGGTGCTGCAACACACAAGACAAGGCTGTCTACACAACTCAAACAGCATTGACCGAGGGAGGCAGCAACCGCAAAGGTCTCTCCCCCACACCATGCCCCCGAAGAGGGCGGCGGTCATCGCTAAGGGAACATTGGAAAAGGCATAGCCAGATATGTCATAGGGGAGGAAGCTCAAATAGCTTTGCTGCATATCCCAACAGCTAAGATGCGGCTGTCAGGATCCATCAACTTAGTATAGCCACTGAGGAAGGGCAATGAGAATAAGACATCAAACTGCCAACACCAGAGCTGCAGTGACAAAATGCCCCTTTTAATCGCCTGTTGCGACACGCAGGAGAACGTCGGTCCTATTCTAATGTCCCATGAGCCGCACGGGTGTTACAAAAAGTTCTCCTGCTTATGTGGAGTGACTTCCGAAAACTCTCCCTCTTAACCGGATCGTTTTACATGTGTTGGAAATCTGTCTTGATTTTTCTCTTGCATAGGCGGAATTCCCGCTTAATTCCGTAGTGCACTGCATTCAACAATAAACTTGATGAGAGATCACTTATATACAGAGCTGGCAGAGGACTCGGGCCTGAAAAATACAGTAAGCACCTATGACAGGATTTCTCTTGTCTGAATTCTTGGCATCGATTTATATGACGGCTTATCAACATTATTCCAGGCCTCATAGAACTATTTTTCAAAGGAAGAGGCTCTTGAAGTGGGCGAATATGCTGGTGCCTTCATACACAGACTAGAAATTTCGTATCAGATTAGAAATTTTGACATTTGGGTATAGTGAGAAACATGCGTTGATCATCTATCATGCCTGTTCATCTATCATGGACTGCTGCGCATTTCTTTTTTTTCCTGTTCTTAGCTTAAGAGAATTTGTTCTATCTCGATTAAATGCTCGACGTTTTCCTTCTCCCGGTCCTATATTTTGAATTAGACGACCAAAAATAGAATCCCAGAAATCTAAGGTAAATCTTGAGTATCCTAGATATACAGGTTAAAATACATGCTCTTCCTTTAGTTAAGCGTAGGTGAAAATCAAAATATGTATAAGAAATTTATGTCTCGGACGTTTCGGGTCCCGACCCTTTATCGAAATTAACTATATAGTATCTGAGTTATCGGGAAACTCATGCGGACGGCGATGATGGCTCATATGTGACGTCACAAACTGCGCACGCGTGGACTAACTTCCAAATGAAACATGATGTACGAGTGTTTATAGCAACTGCCGTCGCAATCATTCACCTTACAATTCAGGGTTTCGACAGGTCATCCACTATCCATCTGAAGGTCCTGAACTTCTCACACAGAGAACTGCCTGCGGTACTGCTGGAGGAAACAAAAGAGCCATAGAGTAAAGAATGAACGAGCCATCGGTAGCATGAATTTATCAATTATCTGATAGATCGTCAAAAATCGACACATTCGCGAAGGCCGGTTAAGAGTGCATCCGGGCCGGGCCTGATATTTTGTAGTCAATGTGAGCCCGGGCTCGACCCGTTACCAGTTCTGCCGATGAATCCAAAAGCCCATTTGTCACATTTTCCATAGGAAAGTTGCAATGTGATAAATGGATGAATCCTTCATGAGCTGATTTGATCATCAACAAACAGTAGGTTCACAGCGTTCTGGTCTTGTGCTAGAGTGTTCGCTCTGTGTCCAGGAGACCACGGTTCGAGCCCTGGTCGAGTCAATCCTAAGATTTTTAATGTGGGTACATTCTGCATTCTTGCTAACACTGCACAAAAGAATGAGAGTGGTGGAATAAGTAAGAAACCTATCCACGTGGAAGAAAAACGCTGTCATTAATGTTCTTCCGAGTATCAAAATGGTTCTCAGTTTATAATATGTTTGCTTCATATTGTTCCAAATTGATAAAACTTTGCTGGCATTTCTTCTTAAAAATGTTCTTCGTCAACTTTTTTGTCTATAGAGTTATCGTTATGCTTCTGAAAAGCTTTATGACTGCACCACTGTCTTTAGCTTTACCTTGTGTGCCGTATTTACTCGAATAGTCCCTTCCGGATGGCAATTTCAATGAATGTAAGGCATTTATGGAAAAAGTATCTTTGCTGCAATATTATATCTGCATCACACCTATCAGAAATACTATCAATGTGTTGATTGTACCCTCTAAGTGGGCCTAATTAAAGTGAGCATTTAAGTTAACATGTAGTTTTGTTTAAAATGTGTGTATCTATGTACAGTAGAACCTCCATATTACGGACACCGTCGGGACTGCGCCTTAGTGTCCGCATTTTAGAGGTGTCCGCAATATGGAGTTACCGGTGATGATACGAACATTATTCGGGACTGAGCTTAACTGTCCGTAATACGGAGGTGTCCGCTGTATAGAATGTCCGCAATAGGAGGTTCCACTGTACTTGTACTGCAATAAAAGTACATTTCCTATTCACAGTCTATGCTCTCTTGCGGCATGAGTGAGACCACCAGCACAAGCCTCTGCAGGAACTAGGTTGAAAGCAAGACATTCATAGAAAGATTTAAACTTTGTGGCTGCTACGTATCTCCGCGTCTGTCGAGTTCTGCGCGACTCCGCTTCTTATCAGACAGGATGCAAAAATAAAACATCTAGAACAACTAATTAACAGTGGCTGTTATTTTTTTAAGGCTTTTTAAGTTTTTCTAGAGGAAAAGGAAATTAATTAGGACAATTTTATCTGATTGACTACTAAGTTTGACTCTCAATCAATCAATTTGTTTACAAGACGTTTGGAATAGTCCCTAAGGGCAGTCTGTAGTTGTAGTGTGCGTGTGAGTACTACTGCTTATTTGCTGTTCAAAATCCCCTCTTTCATTTCATAGAGATTAAATTTGTCTGTTTTCAACCATAAAATCTGAATCTCAACTTTTTCATGATCGTGTTTCATCACCTTGCTCTAAGCATAATATCCTCCGTCAAATTATTCTGAACCGTCTCCTATGATTGACAGCATTTACATGTACACAAGGAGAAAAAGTGATTGATGTAAATAAGTTCTGAATATTCGGTTTCAACATTTGTAAGCAGCTGTTTGAAAATTGATACGAAAAATGCTGTGTGATATCAATGTCAGTGCATCTTTATCCGTCAAATGAGGTGTTTCATATTTGAATTCTAGACGTATGGTGGAAAACATCCTTCTCTAGATTCGTATAGTTTCAAATACTAAGTCAGTTTTGTCAGGAACGTCTCAAAGGTTTCCACCACAGAATTAAATATTTTGTTTATCTGCTTCGGTTTGCTAGAAGTGTGATTAATGCGAAATTGACGGCACATCGAGGAATCTATTAAGTAGGCAAAAAGGAATTCCTAATACCTTACAGAGATAGGAAAAAAAGTCGTGCGTCGCTTGCGGATTAATGTGAGTTCAAGCAAAGTGCTTCGATTGCCAAAATTTCTTCAGCTTCGAAGAATTCAGATCATTGCGCACAAGTTTTCTCCATAATGTTCGCCCTTCCGATCATTATTAGAAAAAGGTAGCAGGTGTACGGAAATTATTTCACTTGATGATTTCACATCCTCTCCTCGGCATTGCTCACTGTATAGTACATAGATTGAATCGAAGCCAGGCATCGATGTGTGATTTGGCGTGTGCGAAGTGATATCACAGCACGCACGCATCTCTCACTGGCTCTGGTTTCCTCTGCTAACAGCTTATTGTTTGCCATTTCCAATAGCAAGCGATACAGGAATTATCCATTCGAGAAGGAGCAAGTTGTCTAATTCTGTGATGTGCCATTTCGATATTAAGGTTGCATATTACCCTTCCTTTCTAGGAAACCGAAAGTTGTATTACGGAACACACGACCTGACGTTATCATAATGAAGACTGAACGTCTACCAAGTGAACACTACATATCTTTGACTCAATGTTTCTGCGTGATAAATTCATCAAATTGAAATATTATTCACATCGTTCGACTCCTCAAGATCTAAATTTACTGACTGTGTGCGTTCAATGCGGTGTCAATGATTCAGTTCGTCAGAATTCAGGCTTGAATTTGCATAACGTTTAATGGAAAATTGATCTTCTTGCCCTTCGGTACTAGTTCTAAGCGTGACCATCAGTATTAAAAAATGTCATCTCTTGACCAAACAACTCAGACAAAGCAATCTATCTCTGTGGGGGGAGTAGTGACGTTAAAGTTCATTCAGACTGATTCATTTTCCTAGCTGTCATATGTGGATTTTGCTAATGTTCAGATGAATTTGATTATTATCATTTATACATTTATGCAATAGTGCTCATAATGCTAGGCGAAATAACCGCATGTAGTATTTTCTTGAAAATTTATTGTTTCTAATATCAATTAGGGGACTTAAAGAAACGAACATTTTTACAACAACGTCTCAAAACTGCTTTTCAGTTAAAAATTTACTTCTTAAACTTTCTGGCATGAATTTATGATCTTCAATCTTTTCGATGTTTCAAAATTTGAAAAAGGATGTAAATGTTAGCAGCTTTAATGATTCACCAAATATTCATATAAGTCACCGTATGTTGCAAACGGTATCAATGAATTAATATAATTACTACTCATTTCTTTTCTTAAAGAATGGATGAATAGATCTATAAAAGTTCTAATTTTGCTGGCAGGATAGCTCAGTTGGTAAAGGGCCATGCAAGTCCAGGGTTCGGACTCCGCCTCACTAGAGGTAGCTAGCCCCATCCTGGTGAGAGATGCGAGTGTGTAAAGGTTGCCTGATCCTTAGATTACTAGCATGTCTCTCTGCCTCAGGAGTGGTTTGCTGTTATGCGTAAAGATGCAACGTAGAGTAGGAGTAACTTCATGATTCGTGTTGATGCTAGGATGCTAGCAACTTTAGCTTCGAAAACTTTAGCAATCGAAAACATAACATCGCTTATAATATATTCCAATTTAAAGACTGAGCGCCTAACATGGGCCTAACCTTGTCTGGTCTCCTAACAAGAATGCTTTTCTAAAGAAAAACTGGATTAGTTTGGACAACAGGAACTGCTTATTGGAAAATTGTACTTGAATGACGTTGGATACTCACACCAGGTGTTATATTCCTTCTCAGATCTCTTGACACATTCATGGAGTTGGTCCACACTTTCATAATTGCAATCGCTACACAGCCATTGAGTACAGCTTACACATTGTATCCAGTTTTGATTGCGATAATTAGCATATGGAACCGAGCAATGTCCACAAATGTCTTCTTCTTCACTGGAAAAGTGTCATGCACAGCTTATCCTTGAGTTCCCTGAATTTCTCCTCGAATTCTTGAAAATTGTCAAGACTTTTGGTAGAATCAGATAAAGACGTGGAGGAATCAAACAAAGTACATAAAATGTAGCAAACATCTTGTACGCAAAAACTAAATGCATGTTAGGTGAAGGTGACCGAATTGCCTTACGGTTCTTTTCCAGCAGGAAAGAAGTAGAAAAATCTGGTAGATCTCATATCTACCTGACTCAAAAGCATAGGTTTGAAACATCGAAGTAAATTTTTTAATGAACTGCCTAATAATTGATTGGGTGCTTATGGGTTATCTCCCCCCAGGTTTTCAAATTTGTCTAAAATCTGCAAAAATGAATCAATCGTCACCAAACTTCAGGTAGACGTTCTTGAGTATATTTTCTACCCACATGAAAAAATGTATGCAGATCGGACGATTACTTTATGAATTAGAAACGATAACGTGAAGCGTAGCGATGTCAGCAGCATGATCTGACTTCGTCTGTTCGACGCATTATTGTTGCTCTTGTGTGCATTGTACTCTCTCCCTCTTCATCCACTACCAACTGCTATTTGAAATCTTCCCACGGTCACTACCTTGCCACACCTTTATTAAGTTGAAAATGTTATTGTAAAGGATATGGCTTGGTCATCATCACTTCAGGAGTTGTCGGGAAATGACTTTGTTAACTTCAAGTGCTTTCTGCTCAGACGATGAGATCAGAAGAAGTCAGATCAGGCTACAGTAACGCTTCACTTCAAGTTATCGCCCCTAATTCAGAAAGTACTTGTCCAATTTGCACAAGTTTTGGTATGTGGGTAGAAAATATCCTCACTCACGTGCACTGAAAGTTTTGTAAGGATTGATTCATTTCTACGGATTTTACATAAATTTGAAAACCTGGGGGGAGATAACCCATAAGTACCATTGATTGATCAACAAAGATGATGATGGAAGAAAATATAACTGACATTGATGTATTAACAAACAATATCTTCATTCCCAACTCATGAATGACCGGACTGGGTTAGTCTTATTTGCGGATGAAAATGTCACTTACACATTACACGAACGAACATTTATGACTTCTCTAGTTATTTCTTGTAGTTGAAAAAAATCGTGAAAATCACGTTTCCACGATCAATGTTCTATCAACATTAACATAGCAAATATGTTTCTTGTTCAAACATAGTTTTCAACTAAACAAGCTCTACTGGCATGCAACAATCATTTAGAATTCTCCTGTCTGTAACTTGTCTGGAGAATTTTTTAATCTTCTGCTTTCAACTTATCAAGTGCTTGTCAAGTTTAGCAAAGTGATTTGGCATGGAGTTCTGCTTCGCAAGTGCGGAAATCAAAGTATGCAACAGCACATTTGCTAACATCCTCCATCTCATCGGCCAGCAGCCAGACAAGCTATCAAATCGAGTCATGTTGACATTCTCTGTCATAGAGATGACTCACATGAAAATTAGCCGCAGTCTATGATATCGTCTGCGTCGGCACTTGTTGAGAGGAAGAATTTATTTGGCGGCTTTCTGTGTAATCAGGAAGTTTCAGAATCCGACGTGACTTTGTGACTCCCTTGCTCGTCTTGTGATATCTTTCTTTCTGCTATGAAAAGTCTTAGAAATGAATTTTGCGGCTAAAGCAAATGAGTGTAGAGGACAATTGATTTACTTGATTTTTCGCGGTATTCACAAGCAAGGGAAGAAGAAATCGGTCCATGCTCCCTCCTGTCTACATCAGTGGTTCTAAACCTTGTTGGCGATACTGAACCACACAAGTTTCATACATACATTCCAACCCTTCGTAATTGGAAAGATGAAATGTGCTTTTTTCTTCAAATTCAAAAATATATTTATGTAGCTATAATTGCTTTATGCTGTATTAGTGGACAAACTATACCATGCATCACTTGCACACAAAATCATTGTGTTCAAAGAAAGAAACCAACTAAATGTGAATTTTACTAAAAAAAACAAAAGCATAATGAATATTTAGTGCAAATTAATGTGACCGTTGCTATTGCCGTTTAGAGACGATTTCAGAAATGCGCAGCTTCACCTTGGTAAGTACCACTCGCATGAAGGTTGGGCCAAAACTTGGTGTCGAAACCCAAAACCCAAGCCCAAGTTTAAACAAATGAATGAAATCAATTAAACGAAGTGCATTCTTTGTATTTTGGGCTGACAAAGATTCTTCTATAGGCCAAAATTCCTATTGGGCTCATGAGAAGTGTGGTATTAGTGGGAAGCAATTTATTATCGCAGTAATTGTAATTAGTAGCCCAAGTCCATGTATTGCGTCATAAAGTTTTCTTTTGATTTAACCTACACTTATATACTGACTAATTGAAGATCTTTGATTTAATTATGATTGAGTTACACATTGCTCATAGCAAAGCAATTGTTTTCATTTTATCATTCAGAAATACAAACAAACTTGATGAATATTGTAGCTGCGCAGTAAGTGCATGGCTGAACATATTCAGAATACGAAATCGGAATGAATTTATTTTTGGATAAATGTCGGCTATCGCAGAAAGTTAAGGTTGCGAAGATTTAAAATATACGGAATATATAAAAATTCAGTAGGGATAAATGCAACAAAATACATGTAAGCTTACAGTAGATACAATATGTGTGAACTTTCAATGCTCGGTATTGTCAAGCCCAGAATGAAACAGCTAATAATCCCAACTGTTTAATTTTTGAAATATCCTTTGAATCCAGTTGAAATTTGATGAAATATCAGAACTTTGTGCTCTTATCCTGTAGCTCTCCTAAGATTCAAATCAAAATATTACTTTTTGTAACTTGGTCTGTATACTCGTATATTCAGGATTAATAGAAAACCCAAGGTCTCATATAATTTCCACAACATAGTCTGTTCCTTTTCTTCGTTTTTATATCTACCATCATCTATCATCGAAGAGGACTGCTCGCAAGGATATATTGTAACAAACGGTATGAGTATCTCGAGGGCTTTCTTAGCAATAAGAGGAACGCTGATATCGCCTGTCGGATTGAAGGTTTCCAATTTATCTTTTTTTACACAGTTTTTCTTTTGTATAAGACAAGAATAACGGTCTATTTCACTGAAAATTTCAGAGATGATGGTACACAGGATGGCAAGCAAGATGATTTTTGGGAAGAAATAGCGCAGCCAGATTCCATAATTCTCAAGTGCCACTTTCTTTACAAACACTGGATAAGTGGATATATACGACGCTTGGGTAGCGTGTCGCTTCTAGTTATTTGTTTATATACTTATATTTTAATGGAAGACCTAAGCCTCCGAACCTGGTTCGATCGAACCCAGGTTAAGAACCACTGGTCTACATTGTCTGCATTTTTTGCAGGAATTAACTTATTGTGTACTAAGTTGAGCAGCCTGTTTTTGATTACTGCATTTTCCTTACTATGACCTGCCCTCGAATAAGGTTCGAAGAGTAAGCGTTGTTTTTCAGCCATTAGTGGGAATGCAATTCAGCGTTCTCCAATAACCAAAAAAGGATGTAAAAATAGAACTAGTAAATGCGTTGTGAATGTTTAGTAATGGGCTCATTATTGTATAGGCCCATTTAAAGAGTAAGCGACTCACAAAGCTCAATTTACTGACGTTGATTGGCCACTGGCGGTCATAGATCATGAAAGGTAGTAAAATATACATAACGGGGACCATTAGAGAGCAATTTTCTTCCTCCAAATATGCTGTAGAGTGGTTTGTTTCGAAATCCCGGGGCCCCGAGATTATGCTCGCAATATCCAGAATTCCGGGATTAAATTTTTACAGTCCCGAAGTCACGGGAGTTGGAAATGTCCCCGAGATTGTTATCCCTGTTGTGGAGGCATATTTTTTGGCATGAATGTCTCATCAAACCAAGGAATTGAAGTAGAATAATTAAATATTGAATTGCATCATCAATTGAAAATGGGAACAGACGCGAATAGCTGCCATTTCATCCAATATCAGGAATCATCAGCAGGCCTAGTTCACATCTCTCAACAAAAGCACAACTCCCTATTGAAAGTTGCAGCCATATCCGGGTAAATTTGAGATTTGCAATTAGGCCTATCAATTTAGTGAAATTTCGACGGCCATTCATCAAGTATCACTTTAAATACACTACTGGCAAATCACCAAAGTTAGTGCGCCTGCTACAATTAATTTAGTTCTGAGCTGAGACTGAGTCATTTGTGATTAGTTTTGATTAGCGGAAGCACCCAGTGATCTTTCGATTATTATTTTTCAAAATAATGCTGTCGAACGTTTTCGGCTAATAGTCTGGCAGTCAGAACGAGTCTCTGCAGGGAACGAGGTCGAAAATTAGACAATCACAGAATGATGTGCACCATATGCCTACTACGAATCGGCACGTCTGCCGAGCTCTAGTGAGTTCCTCTTCTTGTCAGACAGGATCAAAGAAGAACACGTATATATCCAATTGCAGTTTTTGGTCAAAATGAAATTTTGTATGTTTTCTCTGATTAAACGAAATGTACTAAGCCCAGAGTCATGATTTTTGGCATGAAATGCCTTCAGGTAATTTCTTTTCATGTTCATGCACCCCTGTCTATAAAGCTTAACACATTTAGATTTGGCGAACCTCTTAATTTCGGCAAACACAAATATTTTGAGCAACTTTATCCACATTCAACCACATTCTCACTTGCATTGTCGATCAGAAGCATGATAATAGTACATGCACATCATAGGAAATGACCTGAAGACATTCCATGGAAAAAATTATGACTCTAGACTCAATACTTTTCAATTGATAAGCGAAAACAAAGAAACTTTCATTTTAACCAAAAACTTCAATCTGCGTCCCATTGGATTTACATGTGTTTTTCTTTGATTGCGTCTGACAAGAAGAGGAACTCACTAGAACTCGGCAGACGTGCAGATTCGTAGTAGGGAGAGGGTGTACATCATTCTGTGAAAGTCTCACTTTCGGCCTCGTTCCCTGCAGAAATTCATTCTGGTCGCCGGAATATTTATCGATATTCTGCTCTAAAAAGTTTGACATCGAATTTGGTCCCATTGATATAGAACTCTACCCCAAGAACGGCCAAATGAGTCAAATCTGACTCATCGCATTTAAACATGGTAGCTTTTTTATATTGGCAGACCTATATTTCTGGTCCTTGTTAATTTGTCGTGAACATGGCTGGTAGACTACAGCCAAAAACGTTCGACAGCATTATTTTGAAAAATAAAAACGGAAGATCACTTTTCACCTGTATCCTTCCGCAAATCTAAACTAATTGCGATTTACCAGCAGTGTGTTGAAAGTGATATTTAATGGATGTCCGTTGAAATTTCACTAGCTGGCTAATTACATACTCTGAAATTATGAAAATTCTGTCGGCTTCTTTATTCCCCTGTTTTGAACAGCCGAAGAAAGCGTTTTTATCGTCTTCTTTGTTCGATCGGTCTGAAGCTGGCTGACTTCGGTGTCATTAACAGTTGCAGACAGCAGACATCTTCTGCCGGTTGCGTGTACTGGGAAGGATTGGCTTTGGGCACCGGAACAACATCTTCTGGCAAAGGCAATTTTGCGGTGAGGGGAGTGGAGGTGAAGTGAATTGGGGAAAAGGTTGGGAAACGGATGAATGACTTTGCGACATGCAGGGACAACAGGAGAGAGAAATGGAGCGTTGAAAGTTAAAATGGTGTTCGAGTGAGCGGCCTTAACGTCTGTCGACGTCAACAGAGCCCTTTCGAATGAACTTACCTGGAATTCCTGCCGCTTCTTTCATCAAAAATGAAGCGCAACGTGGTTTTGTCAACTTTGACGATGTTGTGAATCATTGAACAGTACACCAGTGATTGAACGTTGCGCACGAGAAGTTTGATCCTTGTAGTGCAATTTGATGGAATGTCTTGATGAATTTACATTTTTCAATATGAAGCTGAACTTTGGCTTCTATTCAGACTTGCCGTTGGGTACTAGGGTCCCAATTTGGGATTGGCTACCAAAAATCGGCACGCGGGTTTCTCTCACGTCCTGTATTTACACTCTTAACGTAGTCATGTAAAAAAATAGTAATGTGTTCTTCTAAAACGCTCAAACAATGTAACTTTATGGCTCCCTTGTTCTTCTCTGATCGAAGAACGAATTGGGTAGAAACTGATGGAAAACATCTCCGATGCGCTTCATCGCGAACTCCTCTTTATCCGGAGTACCGGTAGGCCTACCTCATGCATGCCATATAGAAATTGAAGGATGCCTGACGGTCTAGGTTCATCAGCTGTGTCATTCTTGATCAGTCGGTTGCAGAGACGCTGGCCCAGCCCCTACCGACAGGTTTTGATTTCGAACGGTACGTCCCCTGCCGCCCGGCTTATTTTGCGACGGAGCAGCCAAGACAGTCTTTATATCGGCAATCCAAATTGCGCCAAAATATTTGTTGATCATAATCGCTACGACAACTGTGCAACTGATGTGCGATGGGTAGGCTTGATCCCATTAATTGACACAGTCACATGTAAGCGGTTCGTAGCACAGTTGTTAGAGTGACATGTCTAGATAACCTTGAGTCGCAGGTTGGCAAATTGGTCCATCGTTTATCTCATTTCATTCTCATTGCTTAATGATATGTAGATCTTGAGAATAACGACTAAGTCGATAAAAGACATCAACACCCTTGATTCCCCGACCGCACTCGCCTGACCCAGGAATCGAACCGAAGTCCGCGTAGGAGACGAGCTCGCATCTTCTTCACTGGGTTACGATGACGGTAGAAAATGAATGCGAGTGAAGGCAGAAGTCATCTCCAAGTGATATCGGCAACTTGTTCTCCTATTATTATTGACAGAATGCTACCAGCAGTCATGTTGTAGCTAGACAGTATATCAATATGTCATTCGATTTCGTCTCAAAATAGTTTGACAACAAGGGTCTGTCGCAGTAATATTAAGTATTGATATGTAAGTTCAGGAGATTGTATTTTAAATGGTTGCGGAATGCGGACCCGTGATTGTGGGCCAGTTCTAACACAGGTTCGGTTATTAAACAAAACAGGAGGTTATTTCCCGCCGCTCTGCTTTCATTCAGTCAACAGTGTGTTCGTATCGTCGATGTTATTCACTCATGTTATTCAATATTCCCATGCATTCGCCGCTGTCTCGCTAGTGTACTAATGAACTTCACTTGCTCGTGCGTGTTGTACACGTAATTATGACCATTGAATGGAAGAAGATCATTCGGAGGTAGAAGAATCTGTATAGACACTTAATCATTGCGTCATCTCACAGCAGGCGATTGCTGGTAATTGCATTTTTGGAAGAAGGTCACGTGATGATTCCAGCCGTTGTCATCGGCCAATGGAAGACGACAATTATCTGATAAGACAATAGAATCTTCTGCAAATATGCATATTCACATAACCCTACGGCGTGATGGGCATAGCTACGGAATGCTTTCCTCAAGAACGAACTAAATGTTGAAAGCAAAGAATTAGATAGTTTAAGCGTGTCACTTTGCTAGAAGTGCAAGCTGATTCAAACATATGGCACATGCAGGAACTTACTAAGTGGGCAAAAAGAAATGTTTAATGCCTTGCAGAGATAGGAAAAACAGTCGTGCGTCGCTTGCGGATTGCTGTGAATTCCTTCAAAATGCTCCGATCGTCACAATTCTTTCCGATCATTGCGCAAAAGTAATCTCGATAATGTTGGACCCTCCGATCATTATTGAAAAAGATAGCAGGCGCACAGAAACGTTCATGAACTTCTGTGTAGAACTTGACATCGTCTGCGTCTCTTTGCTGTGTGATCCGGTTGATGAGTCACTGAGACTTCGCAAATTTGGCGCACACTTTGCTGAATTGGATGCTCACTGTTCGATTGCTGTGATATTTTGTCAGCAGATTGTGCTATTTCACTAGAGCTACATGTTCCAATGCTTCCTTTCTAGTCAAACAGAAGAGACGACTTGTCTAATTATCTGTTTAAAATACATAATTTCTTATAATGCGCATTATAAAATACGCATTTCTTTATAATGGTGGCCAGGTCAACCTTATTACTCGAAGTTTCAGTCTTGATCCAAATGTTTGCCGGAAGTGAAAGAAAATCCCTACTATAAGTGAGCACAGACTTTAGACTGCATGCAGATCAGTCCTTAGAGGTGTCCTTCGTTCATTCTTTCTCCCCGTCGGCTAAGTCAACAGCGATGATCACGCGATGTCCTGACTCAGGGGCATTTATAAGTGCTCTGACGAAAATCAGTAGCTTGGCGCTATAGATAGTCCTTCGATCTGGCCCTTAAAAATCTGGAAGGTATTGTCTCAGTCAAAGTGTTAGAAGCAGACTTCCACCTACCTCTTTTAATTATATTGTTCCCATACTTGCAAGTGACTGCCATCTTACTTAACCCGTACGTCTGTATGACAGTTCTAATGGTATTCTTTGAAACCAAATGATAGAAAGTAAAAGTTTGGAATTTGCAAGCAGTCCAACATTGAAAATGTTCTCTTATTTCAATTAATTATGTGGTTAATTCTAATGCCATAAAGTCTCCGCCTACTTCATTCCTGTAGTAGGCAACATATAGTACAACATGTCAAGTGTACACAATGATAATGAAAGTACGGAAGACTCTTCTCAAACAACAAAATATCTTTCAACAGTAAGTCAACGTTGAGTGGTCTTAAACAAGGAAATAATATATGAACAATGCTGATAGAAATCTTACCAAACTCCTATTGAAAAGATATGCCTGTGAATAGATGTCAATGTCATCTATATTATTCAATGTAATAAATGTAGACTTATTTTTGTATGAAGCACGCCACCAAACCTGCACACAACAATATCGGAACATCTCAAACAGAACACGGTCATCAGTATTCAAGCTTCTCGAATCATGCAACTCAAAATAAAAATTATTAACAATGACTTCGATGTCATTTTCCAAGAAGCAATGATAGGAGTATCTCTATGACACTGAAATAGATAATGAACGAGAAGTATTATCGATAAGTAAGAGATCTAACTCGTGGGATGCTAAAAAGAAGCAATCATGCAGTGGTTGCGTAAATAACTGGTATCACTTGGTATCAGTTCATCTGCACTGACCGCCCCAACATTTCATTATGTCTGGTAGTCTCAAGGTGTGTGGTGAGATTGGCAGATAAAGATCGCTGTTCCGCTCTGAATCGCGAAATTACTGCAAAAAATGTCAATTCTTATTGTTCTTCACCTCTTCAGCAACAATGCAGTAAATGATACATACGGTGACCGCAAATGTTCAACAAATACAATGATTGCTAACACTCTTTAGACAGTAGTCACTCTACACAAATGCAGAATGTCAGTGTATTTTATTGTGAGTATTCAGGCTATACAAAATATGCGGTCAGGTACGGTGATAATTACTTGAATCGGCAGGATTACATTTAGCAGGAAGAGACAAGTATGATTTGATTTGTCTATAATACTCTAGCGGTGACGCGCATTGGAGTATGGAAATCCGACTGTGATCATGATGTCGGTATGTGCTCTATGCCCTGACAAATCAGCACATTGAATAAGCTTATTCATGGAATGCTAGTATATCTTATGGGATATTGCAAGTCAGATGTCATCAGAATATTGGTTAGAGTAGGTGACGAGATAGATCAGCTGATTAGTGGCCGCGCTTAGGGCACAGAAAGGTAAAAGGTTCAGGGTTCAAGTCAGTCCACCGCGGGAGTTACCACTGGTTTAATATGATGAGAGTTCCGAGTATGTGAAGGCTGCTGCATCCCTAGCTGCTTTACGTTATTGCAGATGGCTCAGCTCAGGGTTCTAGTCTTTCGGACTTAACCACCAATTTTTCCTTTCTTTAATGATTTTTGAATAATCATGTTTAAAATGTTAAAACTGTGTTGAAACTTAAGTCAAAACTGTTTTAAATGATTTCCATACAAAGCAACCATTCCTCGGAGTTTAACTTCGATCCTTCAAATTCCACCGAAGACTTAGAAGATCATGTATGCATGTTACAACAACGTATGTGGGCTGACATTGCGAGGTACCACCTCCAAAGACAGTGGAGGATGTACAGACTGTAAACTCCTGTGAAATTTGCAGTTAGCTCCCATCTTTTAATGCATATATAGTAATTGTCCGATATCTTCGTCTAGGACAAATTAAATGTTTCCTTAAGTTTAACATTCGGAGATTCAAAGAATCACGTCCGTAAAACAAACGTAGAAACTCAGATTTGCAGTCAACCACGTCATTCTAGCTTTTAAACAACGTTAACCTGCAAAATCAGATGCCCTAGAAACCCACCCTAAGTCTTTGAACACCTCAATTCGTGTTAAGAACATCGTACTTAGAGAGAAAGTGGTTGACTGTCTTCAAGATGTTGTCATTAGTGTTGATACTGGGTTGAGTAGTGACACGATTTTGGGTGAGAGATGGTGAATGATTCTGTGGAATGAAACATCTCGAACACTTGGAGTCAGAGGCTACATTTGAGAGACAACCTTGTATTTTCGCACACCTTCAATGGATGTACTTCCTTCTTACATGTGTTTCCAACATAGCCACTTGGTAGGCTTAGCATCATTCATTTACCATGACCTCGGTCTTATGCTTGATGATGGCGTTATTTTCTTTAAGTGTCCTTTCTGGTCTCCAAGCACGAAGCCCATTTATCATCAGGGCAACCCAATATACCTCAAAACTTGAATTACCTCAAAAATTCGAAAATTTACTCTTACGTAAAGTAGTAGTAAAGTATTCTGATAATGTAATATAATACGTTTGAGTTTGCATGCATCTTAACCTTTGTCGATTAAGAAATATATTAAGAATCTCTGTCATGAAGCTAAAAAATAAAACTTCTTGCAGTCAAGCCTGCCTATTTCTTTTGAAATTCGCTATTTTGCGTAATTCTAAATCTAAAATAAACAGCAGCACTTCATTATAAAGCAAAATTACACAGTAATCGCAAACTGCGATTCTGTTTCGCAGTTTCATTGTATATCACATGTAGGCCTACTTGCACTCATTTTCCAAATGAATTGTAGTATTTTCGTATTTCAAAATGTTTCCTGGGAAAGTGTTGTGATCGCTTAACCAAGAGCTTTCTTAACATGTTGAAGTTCCTTTCAACTGACACCAAGGTGACATGTGTCCCATGCAGCTTCACATACAAATCAGGAGAAATAGAATCACGTTAAGCATTAGCAACAGTGTAGAGAGCGCATTTCATATTGCGCCTCACTTCGATCAATTGAACATGTTTTGACACTTAATGCGCAACTGAGTCGCCATATTGATTTTGCTTGATCCACTGACATGGTGAGACTGATCGGCGACGAGTGAAAAAGCTGCCGTGAACGTGCCCTGATCACTGACGTTCGATTTCGGAAGAAATTCCTTTATTTCACCTGACAGCTCAATTGCAGCTTTTTATTGGTACTGCATGCTAGTCTGTGAGCAAATGTCATTCCGTACGACTTTCGTGAAGAAAGCAAAAGATTGTTCGTAATAGAATATCACAATTTTGCCAGCTGATTAAGAGTTTTGATTGGCACTTACGAAATTGCACTGGAGTGTAGTTACAGCCGTTTACAGTACCTGTTTTTCTACCAGTTGATTCTTCAAGTAAAACTTTGTACAGCTGACAAAAGATGAAATTTTTCGTGGATGCGACCTTGAAATTTTAAAACGAATAAACATGGATATTTGTGCTCTCAAAAGAAGTGAATAAAAGTTCATATTCCATCATACCATCATATTTATGGTGGTGAGGGCTTCTTTTCTTTGAATTACTGCTTTATTCCATTACACATGATGAGAGCATTTTTCTTTATAGTTACTTGAGTTGCTCTACGGCGCTTCTTGGACAACAGTCGACAGTTTCATTTTGGGCAGAATGAGTTTCAATATAGAAATTTAACTGCATGCCAAAATCACGGTCCAAATCTAAAGCGCATTTACATGAGAGGACTGCAATTGTAGTTGATGAAATCTCGCGTCTGTGGCGGTACGTGGAAGAGCTGATGCCATCAATGATGTAAGAACGAAGATTGAGAGATCTTCCTGACCTGATAAGCGGGTGACTCAGCATCAGCAATTAGCATTCTTTCGGAGGGGAAAATGCCCATATGCAGAATCAATCAAAATCAACGTGGAATTAGAATGATGGAAACAAAAAATTTCATGAACAGCAAATACATTTAAAGCATGTGGACTGAATTTAGTATTATTTACTTGTCTTTGGGGTTTTGTTTCTTCAACTTTGATTTACCCAGTGCGATAAGCAAACATTTATTCGCTGTTTTATTGGCAACAGCATGAAAGGAATGCAGAAGAAGACATTACAATTCATTTTCGCGCTAGTTTTCTGGCGAATTCAAGTGTATGCAGATATTCGGCTGTGTATGTGTGTTTAGAAAACTCAGTGGAGAACGTGACCATGCTTGCCGGTGGCAAGCGAAATGCATCGTACGCATGAGATGACGTTTTTACTCAACCGAAGACCTTTGGTTACCCTGGCTCCGCAAACTTGAATTAGAAAACTTAAGCGTATAAGTGGCAATGACCGATTTTCATCCAAGTCTTTAGATAATTTCTATGATTTATGTAGTGCAGTCAAAGTTTGGTAATTAAGACCATAAATGCCAGGCTTTCAATGTCTAAATTATCGAAAGTCTGAATTAAGCGGCAACTTATATATGCCAAAAAAACAACAAATGCCACGGCCGTATGATCTTAATTAACCGAAGTCTTAATTGCCCGTGTCCAAATGAACGAGCTTCGGTTGTAAATGTCATTCGTGGTGTGTTTTGTTGTTTGTATTTTAAAGTCGATTTAGGCTCAACTAATTATCCGCCAAAAATGAATTGTATTTTAAATATTGCGGATGCTACGTATTTCACATAATCTTGTGACGAACCATATTTTGTGGGCACAAATTCACTATCACATGAATTGGCAGTATTAATATGTAATCATCAAAATGAAGACAAAACGACTTGAGTTAAGATATATAATGTATTTAAAAGATGTAAGGAAGTCAAGATTTGGTATTTTCTAAATTTGTGGTACTTTCCTTTGTTTTAAAACTTGTTCTAATATAGATTATGTACAGTGCTATGATCCTTTCATGTACTGCCAAATTTGGCATAGATCTTTTAGATCTTTTTGAAAATCACACGAGCTAAAATTTTGTGAGCCTTTGCTTCCCTGAAGCTGGATGTGACAGCCGAAATAGGGCAGAATTAAACGTACGAGTATTAGATAATAACATATATTGTAGCTTTGGCTCCCATTTCATTATTGGCATCAAAATATTTCTATTACATATCAGTGTACAAACATTTTGAGATCATATATTGCCAAAGGAGTTTAACTTCTGTTTGATGCGTCGATATTTTCTTTTGACTTGTGCTGCTTTACTGAGTATTCAATAATGATGAGGAAAAGTGATAAAATCGGCTAACGTGAGAGAATAAGCACGAAGGATAGAAATTCTTCACCACATGTGTCCCTAACACAATTCTGGGAGTGCTCCCCGGGGACTCCTGGTTTGCCACCTTCTTTACGTTTTGTGCTTCTTTCATCAAGTGTCTCAGCAATGATGAGAGCTATGAAATCGGAGTCTTTTGTCTTGTCTTATGTGTCAATTTTATGGGTGGTGGCATGCGGAGGCAGAGAGGAATCTCCTTCATCACCACTCTCATCATGAAACAGTTGTGTAAGTTAGCCCAAGGGTGCGTTTACACGCGCAACTTTATTGCTGATACTATTCGATCCATGATGAGTCAGAGAACAATGGACAGGTAATGGAAACGAAGGTATGTCTTCAATACTCGTGCTGTGTGCGTCATAAGACCAAGTCCGGACAATAGCAATTTAGTGAATGGTATTGATCTCATCAATTCATTATCCTCTGAGTGTCAGTAAAAATGTCAGCTAAAGTTCCGCAATGTTCTACTTTAGCTGTCATTTTCCTTGCCACTCAGAGGATAATAAGCTGATGAAATCAATACCATTCACTAAATTGCTATTGTCTGGTGACGCATAAAGCAGGATTATTGAAGACTAGCATTTGCTTCCATTGTTTGTACATTCTTTTATGACTCATCATGGATTCATCATGGATCATGGATCTGCATTCAAGTTGCACGTGTAAACTGACTCTACGACATGTGCGGGTAACCGAACTTTTCTCATTCCTACCCATCCACGAAAGCTAGGTATACGGAAGCGGAAGCCTTAGCTAGTTGTAGTAGTTACTGGAGGTCTGCAATGGTCGGAAATCTATTTTCAACACGATACGAACACGAACGGGAAATCCAATCCGGAATCTCTCAGGAAATTGATGTGAATTCCCGATTCCCTTATTTATACTTATGCGTTTAACGTCCGTCTTCTCCGACTTCGTAGGGTTGGACGATTCTTTCCAATGCTGTGGATTGCAGCGCGCCAGCGTTGACCATCGTTGGCGTCATCCATTTTGAGACCATTCTGCTTGAGATCAGCGGCAACAGAGTCACTCCATGTCTTCCGAGGTCGACCTTTTCATCTTCTTCCCTCTACCTTCCATGTCAATACTTGGCGGACGCAGTCTTCGGGCTCTTTTCGCATCACGTGGCCAAACCATGTGAGTCGTTTTCGTCCCATGACATCGGATATTGCTTCAATGTTAAGCAATATATGTTAATCCACATATCCACCATACCATGGGCATTTCCATCCTCTCCAGACGTTGTTGACTGTCCATTTTCAGAGCCCATGTCTCTCTTCCGTATATCATACCCCTCCGGACACAGGCATAATATACTCTTCCCTTCATGTGGAGAGACGGAGCACGATATCCCTTGATTTCTCAAAACCGCATTTCCCGCTAAACCTTAATCCCGGGTAAGGAGCATCTAGGATTAATAGAACTCGACGGGTTGTGTTTGAAGAAAAATACGATGCACACAGCAGTTGTGTTCTTGTGCAAATAGAACAATTAAATCTTGAGTTACATCCTCAGTTCAAAAAGAGCATGAGCCGGGATCCGATCAATACATGCGTGATCCGAAAGCCGATGGGTAATGATCTGGTAAATGATCCGAGATCCGGTGTGATCCGGTAATGAAATTCATGCCTACATTTGTTAAATGATTACAATCAAGTGCTTTAACTTAACTACCTATATTTTGGTAGTAAAAAAGTATCATATTAATCTTCCACCTGAAACAGAATACTTCATTGCAAAGTTATAGGGGCATATATAGGGCATAATCTGCAAAAAAAGTAAGCATGAAAGACTGTATGATTCCTACTTTAGGAACATTAGTCTAGGCCTACTAGAAAAATGAATGATATACATTTATGAGATGAGAGAGGGTTTACATTGCATGATGATGGCATATTATCAACAGAAATATTCATAGGTAAATTAGTAGTAATTCTTATATTTAATATGTAGGCATAATCGTAATTTCAAGTAGGTAAATTTTTCGGTCACTATACACAAGAAATGCGCATTGTCATCAGAATTCGGGATCCATTCATAGTATGTTGTCAAAAGCATAATGGCAGTGGACTGATCAGAATAATGCGTTTAACAAAGAATAAAATGTAAACGTCTTCTTTATAATGAACATTTGAAAGTTTTTGGAGGTACTTGTAAGCCTAAGTTCAAAATGAACATAATTCTAAATTTAATTCAATACATCAAAAACGCAGCTACATAGATGAGTGGGTTACTATGGATGAGAATCAAGACCCCCCCCCCCAACCGATTCAATCTAGCTTTCTGCTGCCTTCGTTGCCGCTTTAAATCATTTTATATGTTAGCCTCGAATTCCTTATTTTTGATGACTGAAAGTATTTGAATAATATTAGGTAACATACGTTGGCCTAGTTATCAAAGTATCCGCAATTAAAAAATGATATTCTAATTCTTTGGTGGACTCATACACAGTGCGTATACCTTATATAAAGCCCCTCTTGTCATTTCATAACACAGAAAGACTTTTCATAGAAATCTTTTTATATTTCAAAAATGGTGCCAAATCTGATTTAACAAAATATAAAAAACCGTTAACACATTACAGAGAATCCATCTCAATTAGATTCAAAATTTTGGAATACGAGCAGGCCCTACAAATAAACGTGAAATGTCAAATAAGCATGCAAATTACCTACTAATTACCTACAGGGTTAGTGAAAATTATCCGTAAATGAAAAAAGTGATGTTTTCGCCAACAGTTAATGGGAAGAGAGTGTGAACTGTGCTATGCAGCATATTTTGTCACATTAAGATTTCATATTTGTCATATTTTTATCAAATTTCATGGCATTCTGATAAATATTTTCTTTTCCGCAATGGAAAATGTACGAAAATTGCCAAGTGTTTCACAATCCATGGATATTTCCTGAATTTTACCATTAACCTATAACCATTACCTATAACCGAAAGCGATTGGCTGTGATACTCAATAATTTGATATTTGTATACAACGTTTCAAGATCTACAAATCCATGCTATTAAGCCCTTCGTGCTCGAATTTAGGAAGAAAGTGTCAGTAGCTCCCGGACTATGTTGTTAATTTCTATTAACCCAACCGATCACATTGACTACATATAGACATTTTCAACATAACTCACTGTCAACTCTGGTGTCAATGATGACATACAATTGAAAATGAAGGAATAACGGATGTAAATATCACTCACACCTATTCATTAGTCAATGTGCAACGTCCTCATAATTCCTAGTATCTCTTCCTCTCCATTCTCCATTAGCAAGAGTCTTCCTCTGTTCATCTCTTATTTACATGTGCAGGAGCGCGCACGCTGCTGCTATGAAAATACAATGTGACAGAACAAATCAATGACTGCAGATGCAGCATCTGTTTTTCTCTCCATCGTCATATGGTCATCATCTTTCTCTTCTCAGGCTAAATCTTTTCTCCCCTTCCTTTTCATGTCGAGTTGGGAGAGAAGTCACAATCGGAGTTCGGAGTTTCGATTCATACTTTCCAGAGTAAATCTCTTCAGCAAGTAATTATATTAGGAAATGATGACATGAAGCACATGAAGTTTGTCATAAGATTACTCTAATTATAGAGGCGTTTATTCTTCGCATGATGTAGGACAGACTCGAACACAGGCCCCCCGGTACATCTAGTCACGTTTACCAACTGAGCTATCGTATCATTGCATCATAACTAGTTGTCTTTCGCACCAAAAAGCTAAAAGGATAAGCGATCAATACTGATTAGTGTTCATTTGAACGTATTTAAAGGAGTTCTAGACAGCCATGCTAAGATAGGAGGGTAATTTGCTTGTTTCAGTGGACAGACTTGTAGGCCTGTTCGACATTTGGGCCTAGAAATTAGACTAGAAATCGACTATTTCTATTACATGCATTTGAATTCTATGCCCAATGTGTTACCACTGAAATGAACATAATTCCCTTCTTTCTTTGTATGGACCACAGAGATAAATTGCCTTGTTTGCGCGTTTCGGTCTAGAGATTACTTTCCTCAATACTGAGGGGCAATAAGATCATTTTTTTATTGAAAGTAATGCAAATTCAAGCCTGAATTCTGATGAACCAGAGCATAGACACCACAATAAATGTACACAGTCTATGAATTTAGATGGCGAAGAGTCGAGCGGTGTGATTAATATTTACATTTGACGAATTTATCACGGAGTAAAATTGAGTCAGAGATAAGTTCCGTCACTTGACAGGCCTGCCTTCAATCTGACCGTTGAGGATTGTGTGTTAGCTGATACGAGCTACTTCTGCAATGCGCGCGCTTGGCCAATCACGCAATTCAAAGAGCGAAAAATATCTATTTTAATCTCTATCGCTTGCTACCGTTACATACAATGGCTGGGATAGGATTGTGTCCGCTCTAGACTAACTCATGCGCAAATGAATATATCCCTGTGCGCATCCCATTGATAACAATGATAATTCTAGCCATCGACGTCAGCAATATGGCGACGTCCATGTTATAGCAATCATAGTGGTCGGATTGTTAGATATCAATGCTGTCTTGCTATGAAGGGGCATGAAACATCTATGATGTCAATTTATAATGGAAAAGCATGATAATCTACTTAGTGGGAAATGGACTGGCCCGAGCCGCTGATTTTTAAAACAATTTAACTCGACACTTTACATAACTATGACGCACAATGGAGTTTAGCTTGCTCTTTTTACATTCATGTTTATCATGACGGGGGCCAATGTCACTGGACATTGATGATAGTGACGTGAGCTTTCCTGGCTTAATAAATGACATAGGTAGAAGTAGCTCTAACGCTGTAGAGATAGACCGATGAGCAAGATTGAAAAGCAAGCACGCGTTTACATATTCCCTTGACCTTGTGTTTGTGGTCCTTTGCTTGAGTATTCGCTCTGCGTCCGGGAGACTTGGGTTGAACACTCAACACAATAATGAGAGTGGAATAAATAAAAACGTGTCAACATGGAAGAAAAGTCATCTCCTGCATCGGAGTATAAACAAAGCTTACTTATTTATTTTATTATGCATCTAACACATTTTGTCAGTCTTGAATAAACGTTCGGAAAAACTGGGGTGCATTTTTTGCATTCAACAAATGACAGTGGAATTGTTGAACAAACTTGAATCTACACACAATTATTTCAATGCGATATCAAGCATAATTCTGCATAGTTTCGTCTGCTGATTCCAAATGAAAAGTTTTCTTCTGTCTGCTCAGATACGTTTCTACTCCTTCCATTTCTCGTCGGTATATGAACACATGTTGGCCTGATGTTAGCTCAGATGTGAAAGGAATTCTCTCCGGTTGACATGCAGAAATGGGAGACATGGATTGTGTACTTGTAAATCGCTTCACTTGCCTCTAGGAACGGAGAGAGGTAATGGATGTTGTTGGAAAACGTCTGTCACGAATTCTTATCTGTAGAAAATTCATTAGCGCGTAGTAGATGATCGTGAAGTTGTTCTGGGATAAAATTAACTTGTTGTAGTTTCAGTCTTATTGTTTCAGTTGCCCTTTTCTTCATGTCCCTTGTAGTGTCTTGTGAAACTTTAGTCTCAGTTCATTCATTAATTTGCGATTTGGAAATGCCAAAGTTGCTTTAACATATGAAATTAGGCGTCAATGCCAGGGGGCAAGGAGGCGTTCGCCGACCCACTTGGAGATATGTTCATCCGAAAAACTGTGTTTTTCACCGCCACCTAGATTTTTTCAAATTGTAGGCAGTGTTGCTTTCAGAGCTAGAAGCGGGGGCATCTGAAGTTGTGGGTTGCTACCCGGGCCTTTCCCGGGTCTGAAAATTGAGAATCCGGGCCGAGGTGTGTATACTGTCTGAAATTAACAGTGACTTACAGTCCGGGAGCTTTCTTCCACTTTCTAACACTTTCTTCCTAAATTCGCGCACTAAGGGCTTAATAGCATGGATTTGTAGATCTTGAAACGTTGTATACAAATATCAAATTCTTGAGTGTCACAGGCAGTCGCTTTCGCTTTCCCATTGGAATCCAATGCCAAAATTCAAGAAATATCTATGGATTGTGAAACACTTGGCAATTTTCGTACATTTTCCATTGCAGAAAACAAACTATTTATCAGAATGCCATGAAATTTGAAACATGATTCAGTTCAGAACATCAACTTCAATGTAAAAGCTGAAGTGAGTCACATGATTCAGTATTTGATGTCTGAGAGCCTCTACAAAATGAGTAAATTTCATGTTTTGACTTAATTTTGGCGATTTTACTCATTTTGTAGAGGCTCTCAGACATCAAATACTGAACCATGTGACTCACTTCAACTTTTATATCGAAGTTGATGTTCTGAACTGAATCATGTTTCAAATTTCATGGCATTCTCATAAATAGTTTATTTATCAGCTACAAAAGAAAATGTACAAAAATTGCCAAGTGTTTCACAATCCATAGATATTTCTTGAATTTTACCATTGGATTCCAATGGGAATCTTTTAACCTTACCTATACCCGAAAGTGACTGGCTGTGACACTCAAGAATTTGATTTTTGTATTCAGCGTTTCAAGATCTACCAATCCATGCTTATTAAGTCCTGTGCGCGAATTTAGGAAGAAAGTGTCAGTAGCTATTATATGTTCATCAATTAATTAATAATGGAAAGGGCTATTCGCATCCCTGTCGTATTCTTGCTGTGGCTGAGCGACCTGATAGGTTGATGGCAGCCGACGGGAGGTTGTACGATTTCATTGTGGATATCACACCACCTTGTCTCGTCTCCCCAAGAATAAGTTTGCTGCTAAAAATATTCACACTTCATTTCTTTAATTATTGCTATATAGTTTTTAGCAATAATGTTGAAATATTTTTAGCAGCAAACTTTTTCTTGGGGAGACGAGTGGGGAGACAAAGTGGTGTGATATCCACAATGAAACCACCTGATAGGCTTTTGTGATTCACTGCATCAATTCAAGTGAAGATTTATTGGCGGAATTCTCGTCAATAAGAGTACATCAATATTAATGTCTCTTCGGTGTTTACTCTTTTATTGTTTAAATACACTATTAGATCTTACTTTGAATAAGATCATAAATCAAATGAGATACAACATTGGAAGAAATTGGACATGTGGGTAATATTTCTCGCATTTCACCTCATCACAACAAAATCAGTTGAACCAACAGACTAAACATAATACAAACAATCGTTCAATAAATAGTTTGTCATTCTTATTGACTAATTAAGTGATTACTTTCGACAAACGCAATCGGTATTTCCATTACGGATGATCAACTGCAGAAAATGATTAATTTTACTGGCTCTGGAAACATTATCAGTTTTGATGTGTTTTACGTGAACTCATTATGTTTGGTTCAGTTGTACACCTTTCATGCATACTATAAATTTGGCCTCTTACTCCATTCTGAAGAAAGTCGATGCCTATGAAAATGAGGCAGCATAGAGGCCAATAATTCTACTATCTTTTTAAAGTAGACGAATGATTTAAAAAGCGACGGTTCTAAAAATGGATGGGTGGGTGCTGAGAGTGCAATTCAAATAGTATCATATTTGTGATGCACCTTGAATCTAGTGCTTCATCGGAGCACCCGAGTCCGCAATTATCTGAAAGTAGCCCTAACTTGACAAGAACCCGAATTCATTGTAGAAATTTAAGTAAAATGTTCCACTTTAGACAGCTATATGTAAGATTTTGAATGTTAGTTAATTTCATGCCGTAGCTGTATCAAATGGTGTGTCGTGTCTACAATGACCATGAACACAAAATACTGAAATTGTTAGGTATGCCATGATTCCTGACTAAAGAAGCATCAACTTTATTCTTAAGATGAACATATCCGCCCTATGTCGTGTGTTGACGCGGAACTGGTGTTTAACTCAGGAACATAACTTGATAACGTGCAATGTGAGACGACGACAATAACATGGGCGGTAAGTGGACAGCAATGCTATTGTCATGGCAACCCAATGCCAATCACGAACTGCTTCTGGATGCACAGGTCAGCTGCAATCGTTTGCATGGCGAGAACTTCCATGAAACAAACTGCACTTCTAACATTGGATCTACACAATACAGTCTTAAAACGTTCTCTAGCACCTGAGAGGTCATATCTGTTGGGAAGTAAATGGCGAGCAATCGAGCTCACGGACAAGTACTTGAATCGAGGGGGAGCATTCCTCCCCTCCAACAACCACTTGGATATGTTCCTTGACCCGTTCACCTAAGGATCCTTCCGTTCTGCCGATGGATTTGCTACTGCAAGCGCACTCAAATTAACAAATAAGTTTAGAATGAGCAGAAGCAGGAAGTTTATCATTGGGTGAACTGATCGGAATACGAGAGGTCGAAATGTAACAACCGGTTTCACTACCTGGACACACTTAAGAATAGATCCGATGTAACTTTAGTTTGCCAAATTTATGATTTAGATATATCGTACTCGAAATATCTCGATTTTTTATCAAATCCGACACCATGGAGCAAGTATATGGTAAATAGAGTGTCGACTCAAAGAAAAAAATGCAGCATACAGTGAAAATTTTTATGTTAAAGGATTCAGTTTTTGCAGAGGGTGCGCTCCTGCGATCTAAAAAATATTTGATGGATTTTTAAAAAGCTTAAGTATTGCAGAACATTCCTGTGTTTGTATACTAGCCATTTGGTGCCTCTATATAAGTAGTATGGAACTACTTGCTAGATATCAAAAGGAATGAACAATTACTAACAGATATCTTCATTAAGCGGAAATTTTGCGGTCTATCAGGGAAATTTCATGGACCACATCATAATGCAGGTCTTCATGGAAAACTTTATGGCAATTTTGTTGTGCCTCCTGGCTGACATTTCAAGTTTTTAATTCAATTTTCATCGGCATAGTTTTATGATTCATTAAATTGATGTTTCATTTCTTGAATCTGATTTCTGGAGTCCTTGATTGTGATATTTTGCTTTTTCAGTGGCGGGTAGTTTGTCATGAGGCTGAGCAAAAGTAAAAGTATCCCATAAAATTGCTAATTTAGCGAACATTACTTCTTCAAGGTTGTCATGACACGGAGGATTTGTAAAATATCATTTTTTCTTCTGTGTTGCTATCATGATCAGTCAAGTCCGTGCAATTTCTCCAAAAGTGTAAAATTTGCATATCTCACATATGGCCTTGGATCTCAACTCGAGTTTATTTAATACAATCGAAACTATGTGCACATTGGGGATTTAATCAATGCTGAATGCTAGTCTATCTAATATACTTCTTCGATGCCCGACTCCAACAGGCTGGCCAAACGACTACCCACCTATGGTCTCTATTTGCATCGCTGTGATGTAAACTAGCCTTCATCATGTGAAATTATTCCTAAATTTTCCCATCTTTGTTCGTGATTATTTTGACGAAGTGTCTCAAATGAGCAGACGATTGACTCAATGCCAGGTGAATTACATAATCCGTCCGTCATTGTGTCAGAGGAGAACAAACACTCGTTGACTCTCATTACAATCACAACAGATATTAAAACCGTCTCCATCGCGGCGACAAAAGAGCAGGTGTCGGAATATTGTAGGTAAGCTAACGAGGATTTGAGGAAGAATTCGTGAGTTTAAATGGTGAAGCCATCATTCTTACAATTAGATATCTCCAGATGGCTCAGAGTAGGAGTGTGACAGTTTCAACTTGAGTGATATTTCTACGTTCGAGTAACTTCTTATCTTTGGATTGTTGCGCAGTTTATAATATTGTAGAATATGTTGGTTTCTTATCTTACAAAGTGGGTTGATTTGACTTAATGTAATCACATAAAGTAGCTTGGTTTCTGCTGGCTTGATAAGCAGTTTCGTTTCTGTTGGCTTAATAAGTAGTTTGGTTTCTGTATGCCTATTAAATAGCTTGGTTTGTGTAGGCTTGATAAGCAGTTTCGTTTCTGTTGGCACAATAAGTAGTTTGGTTTCTGTATGCTTATTAAATAGCTTGGTTTGTATAGGCTTTAGAAGTAGCTTGGTTTCTGTTGACTCAATGAATATGTCAGTCTGTGTAGGCATGTGAAGTAGGTTGGCTTCTACGTGCTTACGAAGTGGACACAATTTTTGATTTCCATAATCCATCGCTGCAGTAGCGCTGTAGTGCATATTTAAAGTGCAATGAAAATAATTTAGAACTAGTACTACGGTCATTTTTGACCCGAAAAGATTTTAAGCCTAAGGTGTTATTAGCACTTGAAAAGTTCAAAGCATGTTTTTGTAAGGGCAACCGAAGGAGAAAACACTGTACTAAGCTGTTTTAATAATTCATAAAGGAATCACGGGCCATACAAAATTCATTCATCTCAGAGCCAGTCTATTCTATGCATTCACTCGTATACAGTCCTAGGGATTTCTAGAACCTCGTATATAAGCCTGCCTACCTTGTGTTATTATTGAAGCTATAAACTATCTTATTATTGCTAATCATACAGTTCTTTCGCAACCCAAAACGTGAGCTTTAAAGTTAATGATAAATGTGAAATAAAAGCACAACTGAAATTTTAGTATATTTTATTTATGAAAATACACAAAATCTAAATATGTAGAAATACAACATCTCGTAAAGAAATTACACTATCTTTCGATTCAATCCGTTGTTTCACACAAGCGCACAACACTACCGCTGCAGAAACTGATCTATCAGGCATCCTTCTTCAGGTCATGGACTTGAAGCTAACGCGCGAACAATTCGAGCAAACTACAATTGTCCCTTTTGTTTTTTAGCTGATGACTCCAGCCAAGAATGCACATGAATGTAACTGACCTTAAGTATTCTATTCATGAGTTATCGAACTGCTTGACCGCCTTCATCGCGCCTGCGGGCACGCATTTTTCCAAGCAACACGGGCATGAAGGTGTTCGACAGTTATAAAAATAAACAAATGAACGCTGTTTATACTCGGAAGCACATTAGGCACGGAGCCTTTCTTCCATGTGGCCGAGTTGTCATTCTTTTTCGTGCTGAGTGTTTAGCAAGAATGCAGAGTGTACCTATTTTAAAAGTCTTAGTTTGACCCGACCAAGATTTGAACCAAGGTCTCCCGGACGCAGAGCGAACACTCTACCACAAGGCCACAGCGCCGGTGACTAGTATGCTACTATAGTGACGATTGTTTTTTGATTTCCGTGAACTCCAGAAATATTTACAATATGCATGTACAATATTCCTTTTCATTTACTTCTCATTGTCACGGCCGCACTTTGCCTCTGCTACGGCCACAGGTTGCGCACCCCTGACATAAAGGATGGTTATTTATCCGCCTACCGAAAATTCGGTTAGCAAAACGATCAATGCACTAGAGTCATGAATTATTCGCCAATGACAACTACTATCTGTTTTCGAAAAAAGTGTATAGATGTATTGTTGATAAGTATTGTGTTATTACAAGACAACTTATCTTTACATCAAGAAAGTTGGTGACTTTTGTCTAGTTCCGCTTATTATTATGATAATACATGTAGCAAATCATTCACTGAAATGGAAACACTAGATCTGGTTATCTGATATAATCGATATGCAATTCCAGCAGCGTCAAAATCAGATCCAGTCAGTATTGAAAACTCGCATCGTATAATCAGTATGGCTATGAGCTCGCTCATGCTTTGTTGATAATTAGTTCATTGACATCAAAATGTTGTATCATAATATTAAGTAATGACAGGTCAGTATACGAAGGACGCATTTTGAAGGCAGTTTGATGTCTTCATGAATTAACATTCGTAAAATGGCAGTCGTTTAAGTGGTAGGATAGCTCAGTTGGTTAAGGGCCGCGCTTTCGTGCGGAAGTGCAGAAGGCCCAGGGTTCGAGTCTGTCCGCGTGGGGAGACACTAGCGCTCTCTTTAGTGGTTGCTGACCATAGCCTGGTGAGATTTGCGTGTATGAAGGCTGCCCCACCCCTAGCTTCTAGCATGGCTTCATGCCTTGGGTGGGGTATGGATGAGTGAAAAAGAAAAGTCGACGAAATGATACATAAGAGTCAAATTTTGACTTTTATGAATGTGAGGCAGTGATCATAGTCATCTGTTTCTACGCCAAAAATTTGCAAGATTCTGCATCAATCATGATGGAATACAGAATTCCAACTTTGAATATGTCGGTCTACCTTAACCCCATCCATTCGGTTAATTCGGCCCCTGTCGCATTTTTGCTATGAAGCTTTTACGTCACTACTCCCCATACTTGGGGTTTGGACGGTGCTGACATAGTCAGACTTATGGAGCGTTGTAGCACTTTCAGTCCGGATGCCCTTCCTGCGACTTCCAATGACACCTTCGGGGCTCGACCTCTGGACCAAGAGATCGCTAGGCCAAGCACGTAACCACTGTGCCACGGAGACCACGCTATGGTCATCTTTAATCTAAATCGACTGATCTGCGCTTTTGCGAAATTTAGTCTATACGCATTTTCAAACTTCATAAAAGTCTTCTCGTTTGAACAACTGGGAAGTCAAATTAACGACTTATTTAAAAAGAACTTTTTTTAAGATTTGAATTTTGCTGTGTTGCTTGCAATCATTTTATGTGATATTTTTTAACGAAACGCATCAATTTTCAATGTGATTGCAGTATCGTGTATACAAGAGACTCATCATGACGCGAATTTCATGAATAAAGTTAATTCGCGTGTTAGAAACTTCGGGAAGATGATAATATCACACTGTTCAGAGATATTCGTAATTCCCCTTTCTCTACTTGGATTGCCGCTTGATTAAAAGAAACCGAAAGTCTTAGCTATCAGGTTGTCAAGACATTATGGGCAGATGGAAGATTAAATAACATTAAAATTAATATCACCGACTTCCGTTCTTTCATAATGCGGAATCTTTATCCTGGACAATTGCTTTATTCGAGCATTTCACTTATGTTGTTGGATTGACTTTTACTCACAAGGATAGATTGTCTTGTCTGCGTATTTCGGTCTGGAGATGACGTTAATCATCAATGATGGTGACGGCCAGAACTAGTCTCAAGGGGCAAGAAGATCAATTTTCCATTGAATGTAATGCAAATTCAAGATTCAATTCTGATGAACCACAAGATTGGCATGACATAAAACGTACACAGTCAGTAAATTTAGATCGTGAAGAGTTGTGCGGTGTGAATAATATTTCTGTTTGACGAATTTATCACCAAGAAAAATTGAGTCAAAGATACGTACTTTTCACTTGACTTCCTGCAATCTGACCGTTGAGGTTCGTGTTTATGAGCTACCGTTGAGGTTCGCTGATGCGAGCTTCTTCTGTAATGCGCATACGGACTAACGTTTCAGGGCTAGTTTGCCATGTACAATGCTCACTTGCTGTTCTTCACATTCTGTTTTCGAGGATAGTCAGAGACATATAAGCTCTGACAACACCATGTTGGCCTGTAGTTGAGATTTACAATTAGCAAGTTAGTGAAATTTCGAAATGGCAGCTATAATAATAATAATAGCTTCTTTATTGTATCAGCAAAAAAATTCAGTGAGCACATTACAGCATTCGATGAGTTACATAGGAAGAGTAAGTCCAGGCTGCAGAAAAATAAAAGATTAAAAAATATTCATACAATAGAAAATGAATCCTAAAGGACTATTTACAAAACCTGATGAACGACTTGCTAAAACGTTCCGTTTTCGAAAAAGGACGATACAATTTACAAGCAGATCTTGATGATCTCGAAGGCGCTTTTTGAAACAATTCTCTCAGAGGATGACATTCGTATTTGACAATTTCAGAAAATAAATTTTCACATGTCCTGTCAGCAGTACAAATTAGAGAATCTTGAGGAGTATGCGGAATACCAATAATTCTGTAAGCCCTTTTTCAACACGAGCAAGACGGTCCAACAGATAATCCGGGACATTACAAAAACACGGGTAAGCATAAGTCAATACGGACCTAATGAGAGCAATATAACATTTCTTCATGAGAAGGGCTGAACATCCAGCACGCCGAAGATTATACAGAATGAACAATCTTTTCATTGCTTGCACAACCTATTCAGGTCTGTTCCCATTTTTCAGCTGAGGATACAACTCAATGTTTAATTATTCTGTTTACCTGTAGTGGAATTTGTCTTCATCATGTACTCTCTTGATGGAATGATTCTCAGGATCCAATGATATCACTAATATTTTTTCCTATTTTGTTGTTCAATCGTAGCAACCTTGTCGCAATTCCACTTTATGAATAAGTGATTGCAGAATCCAATCCGCCCTCCACATGCCTGCGTTAAAGCAGTGCCTTCCTGGCTAATGCACGCTCTCAACAGATGGTTCGGTGACCTTGTGGTTAGAGTGCATGCTTGCATGTCCTTCAGCTCCAACATCGTTTGATCAAACGACCAATGAGTGGGCAATGGGCCGAAACATGTCTCGTGGTGGTTACATCTGTTGAGATTTGATAGGTTAAGTGAGTCTGTATTCATAAATAGGAATATGCAAGCGCTTGCTTGTTTCTCATACCGCAATTATGACTTTCAAGGGAAATTAATTGTAATGTTATCAATAATCTGTCAATGTAATGTATAAGACATATCAGGTTTAAGATGTCGTCAACGGATATTATCTTGAAAATCGACGGCCCGGGTCCGGCTCGCTTTAGGTTTGAGCCGGTTGCCACTCTGATCTGCAGGTAATGGTTAGAGATACGGTTCAGAGACTTCGGCTCTTCGCTTTAGATAATACCATTTTCTTGTCATTAAAGCATAAAAGACTAAACAAAATACGTAATTGACCAGTCAACCAACAACCAGATGCAAATTCCATCATATCTTTCATCTGATTAACCGTACGAATGTTATTGTAAGTCTTGTTTATCAAAGATCATTAAGTAGTTATTGTCTCTAAGCTTGTTAATTCTGACAATACCTGTCGGTGGATTGACAATATAATTGCAATTTCCGTCTGCGCAAATGTAGACAAATCTATACGTCATTCCTTTCAAAGAAATAAATATTTAAATTAGTATATCATCACCGAGCCTGTATTGTTTGTTGATGTAGTACAACATTTCCTGTGTTTGCAGGAAGGCGTAGAGTTACAGTCGAAAGCTATCAATAACAGATTTTAATCAATTAATTTTCCTCTTGTTGGAAATTCACTTATTTAATATTCTGCCTAATATTAAATGTCCTGCTTTAGTATAGATTCGATCTGAGACTACACCTTGTCTATTTCAGATACTTTTAACTGAATTTCTGAAATCCATCAGGAAATGTCTGAAATTCATTTGAAGAGATTTGAAATCGATTTGGAAATATCTGAAATAGAAATGGTGTAGATATTTGCATGATTGATTAAGCTAAATTTCTATTCAATAACTAATCATAGACATATCAGTCATAACCTGTCCTTGATCAGCATAGCACGTCATCAAATAAAATTCTCCACTCAATTCGTGCATGAGATTGCTTCATCATAGCATTCGAACTCGTTAGATGTAAACATAGAAATTAATAATACCGTAGAAAGTCCTACCGTAGAATACCGTAAAAAATACCGTAGAATGGAAATTGCATGAAAATAATGGCACACTCCTGGAAAGCTTATTTGGGGCCAAAAGCAAATTTTGCGAGCTGGCTTTCTTATTTTCGGGTTGGCATTTTTAATTATCAAGTCAATTTGTGATCTGGATTGTTGTCCCTTGTCCAAAGATCATGTACACAAAAGCAATAGTGAATTTACAAAATAGTGCAGCGACAGGATGACAAAGAAGGAAATCCTGTAAAACGTTCTGTACGTTCATCATTTTGAAATATCGCTCCTATAATCTATCAAGAGTATTATCAGTCACATACGCAACTTGTAATGTCGATTTACAGAGCATGCATTGCTCCAGCTTGAAATCAGAGGCCAAGAAATCTCAGAGTATTCATTTTACTTAAAAACGTTCCCCTGTTCAATATATTTGAACAATTTTCAAAACCTTGGCATACTTTCGAATATCAGCTTCCAAAATATCATCACACTATATCACATAAGTCATTTAATGATTAATTGAAGGGATCCAGCGACATTTCATTTATCTGAGAATTGACTGTCCTAAAGAAGCTTTCAACGTGTTTATTCCAGAAAGCGCTAGGTTTCTTAACCGCTAGAAAGAGAAATAATTCAATAATTAGAAATTTTAACTTTGAGTTCTTGAGATGTTCTTACAAACAGCACACCGACTACTTTCGATTGTGACTCTGTGAACCAAATTTCAATTCCAGTAATGAAAAAATGGAAAATAGCTGTCAATGACTGCTACAAATAGACACAGTATATTAATCCATGGAATAGTAGGCTAATTCACATGAAACACTGCCGCCATCTCACTTAAAAATTCTCTTATGAAAATCCTGCAATCTGGTGTCACCCACTTCCACAACCAACTTGGCAAATAGTTTGACTATGACATAATGTTTTAGATCTAAGCTGATCTACAAACCATAGATTTTTCCATGTGCCATCATTGTACATAGGCAAGATATCAAACTTCCATTCTAGTGTGCTATTATCCACTTCTATGGATATAAATGTCCCTCACTGTATGGCAGTTGAGATACCTGACTCGTGGAATGCTAAACAGAAGCTATCATACACTAGTTGCATAAATAACTAATATAGCCAGGGACATCTGTGATTAATACAGATTGTTTCATAAAAAATGGATCACCCTTAAACATCGCCTTAACTTCAACTTTGTCTAACTCCGCCAAACTTCAACGAATTTCTCTGAAATTTGGAAGATATGTCAGTTGTGCTTACTAATATCATTGTTGGAAATTTCAAGCATGAATATTGAGTTGTTTTCCTGTTATAGATAAAAAAGTAGTAGATAATTTGATCTTCATTTAGCAATGTTACACAAAATCATACCTCACTCTTATAAAATTACATTTGTTTCCTTTGTTATGTAATATGTTGTTCTACAAGCCAAAACAAAAATAAAGAAAATCGGTCAATCAGAGCCAGTATAGCACCATTATTCATCAACAATAATGTAACTGCTACATGTGATTAACTGGACTTCATGTTCCATAGCTTCCTGACTTCGTTGCGGTGGTGTTGGCAGCACTCCTGATTGCTTTCAGCTAGAAATCTATCTCTTACCGGTTGAAAACAATACAAAGCACAAATGAACAATAATAAAATAAATAAGATCGCATTCACAAAAGGCAAAGTGTCAGCCTTGCTAGAACTAGGGTTTTCTTTGCGAGCTACAAGCAAGCGACTAAATGTCCCTTACACAAATGTGCATCGATGGCATAATGATGATTTTCGACTCTGTCGTAAAGAGGGCTCTGGCCGTCCACGCAAAACATCCAAACGTAGAGACCGCCTAATTTTGAGATTTGTTAAAGTTGATCTCTCGTTAACTGAGATGGCTGCACTAGTCTCGTCTATTTCTAAGTCTACTATTCGTAGAAGACTTATTGAGTCGAATTTCAAGAGCTGTAAGAGGCCCTCTCAGATCGAATTATCAGATCAGCATACAAAAAGACGTCTCAGATGGGCAGTGAGTCATTGTCACTGGCGAAATCAATGGGATCGGGTTGTCTGGTCTGATGAGGCATCAGTCCGTCTGAAGGATAGTGATGGTCGATTGAGATTATGGATAAAATCTGATCAGGAAATTCCGAGACATTTACATCGCCCCCGGGTACAAGGTGGTGCGACTCTACTGATTTGGGCTGGCATTTGGACCAATGGCCGCTCTGAACTTCACATGCAGCAAGGAACCATGAATTCTGAACGCTATGTGAATGTTTTACGAATGAACATTGGCCAAATGACAGATCAACTTGGTGATCCATCGACTTGGTTATTTATGGATGATAATGCTACGTGTCACAGGAGTAGTAGAGTCAACTTTTGCAAGTCTCAATTAGGGCTTAGGACATTATCTTGGCCAGCTCGTTCTCCTGATCTGAATCCCATAGAAAATGTATGGAGTATTCTAAAACGTAACGTTCGTCGTTCACTGCTACCTACAGATGGCGTATCACAACTTACGTCACTGTTAAAAAGAGAGTGGAGAAAGTTAGATCAGTCAAAAATCAACGATATCATCGAATCAATGCCTAGACGAATTGGTAATGTCATTGACAATAAGGGTAGGGCCACAAAATATTAGCTTCTTAAGAACCGTTGCTGTATCATAGCTTATCAGATTATATAAGGACATTTAAATATATTAGGGACATGAAATAACATGAAAAATGCTTTCTGTATCATACTTATGTTTTATTTAGTCAAATTTTAGGATGATCCACTTTTTATGAAACGGACTGTCATAGATGTCCCTGATATAACTAATATCATCACCGAACCTGCATTGTTTATTGATGCAGTACAACATTTCCAGTGCTGTTTACAGGAAGGCATAGAGTTGCAGTTGAAAGCTATCAATAACAGATCTGAATCAATTATTTTTCCTCTTGTTGGAAATTTACTTAATTTCCCTTTGATATCTTCTCCTCTTCACGCAAAATTAGGCAGAATTCTTGAGGGATTTGAAATTGACAATTTTTAACTGAAACTCTCACCTGTTCATGTCTCACAAATCGATTCCGTTGATTCTTTGTAGCCTGTCAACCATTGTCATTCGACGACGAACTTGACACAGTCACTGCATGAATCGTATTACCGAGTCGGCGGTGGTCCTAATTCACTTCTAGTGAATCACGTGGGACGCTCGATGGACCGAGTGGATCGAGTCGACAGTGGAAATAGAAGTGAAGAGAGCAGAGGCAATATCTTCCGTGGTAAGTTGTGTCCTCACCATGTTTTAAATTATTATGCAGTTTATTCCTGTTATTGTCCGGGGCCAAACTGTTTCCCACGGCAAGAGTTATCAAAAAAATTGCTATTGACTGCTGTTATCACAAAATTGCAATTAATTGACCATTGCCATCAAAAAATTGCAATTTATTGACCGCTGCTATTACAAAATTGCAATTTATTGACCGCTACTATTACAAAATTGCAATTAATTGGTCATTGCTATTACAAAATTACAATGAATTGAATGCTCTATGATATAGCCAAATATGCTATTTCCAAGTGGGATGTTCATAATTCGGGCAAATATATTTTCGATAAAACACCACTTGTAATCGTAAAACAGTTGAATTTTCGCGAGCTTTCGGCCGCTGTCTGTTGTCTTAATCATGCAAATTGAATTTTGCGTGTACAAACTGAACATGCATTCAAGACTGACTACATCTCATCACGTGATATAAAATTACAGGCTTGTACCTTAACAGTTGAGGGCAAGTTAGAACCAAATGTTATTATGATGCTACTTGTGAAAATATATGCAGGAGTGTCACAAAGTAATGTAAACATGTTGCTACTTATGAATGCAAATAAGTAAGATGAATGAATGATAATAAAAGGTAAGAGTCAATGAATAACAAAGTTATTGCCATACAAAGAGATAAGTGGATTCCAAATATCACTGAACTGATAGCCACCATCTCGGTTGTAAATCGTGTCACGATTTGAGTGGATGTAGATTGCCTCCTTGATTTTCTGCGATGCATGTTGAACTCAGTTCTGCAGGAAAAGCAGGAGCATGGGAGTTCTCATGGACATGTTGGGAGACTGCTAATCGGCAATTAATTGATTTTATATCTTTTTGATGTTCCTTGCTTCTGGTGCTCAATTTTCTAGAGCTTTCTCCGATGTAGAAATTCGGGCACTCAGAGCAGTCAATTTTGTAATCCACTCTTGTGATTCTTGCCAGTCTTGTTCAGTTTGTGCACGCAAAATTCACTTTGCATGATTAAGACAGCAGACAGCGGTCGAAAGCTCGCGAAAATTCAAATGTTTTGCGATTACAAGTGGTGTTTTTTCGAAAATATATGTGCCTGAAATTGAACTCTTTTCTAAAAAATTGCAATTAATTGACTGCTGCTACAAAAAATTGCAGTTAATTGTCTGCTGTTATCACAAAATCGTAATTAATTGACTGCTGTTATCAAGACGTTGTATTTAATTGATTGATTTGCAATGATAGTGAATTGACTGCTCAATCTTGTTTTACCCGGGTGGGTTACTGGAGCCCTCCTGATACTTTGTTTGATATTGCTGAAAAATATCAAAGTTAGTTTTGAGAAAAGCAAAAAAGTGACTCCCTTTTGTTTTAAGGCCGAATTTCTATTTAAGTCAGTATGCAAACCAAGACAGTACTTCGGCATCCCGCGCCTTCAAAGGTCGATAGAGCTAGGTTTGGCCACGTTTCCTTAATAAAGGAATCCTGCAACTATGAATGAATTCTTTCCGTTGAAACATTTCATAATGGTGCGAATATTGCAGGTGAAGTTCGACTTCATATAGTCCCTAGAGGACATTGGCAGAATTCTTTCTGAATGTTTTCTTTGACATAAGGATAATGTAATCCTTACGCCCAAACGTGCTAAAAAACCAGTCTCTGACTAGTGCCTTCAATTCCAATGAACGCGTCATTCAAGTCGAAATAGGATCAGTTGCTCCTTTAATTTTACGGTGCTTACGGTGGATTTGTGCGAGAGACTCATCATTTTCACTCAAACCTCATCTAGCGCATTGTTGAGAAAAAATTTAAAACTCATCATAGCCGCAAATTGATTCCGCACAAAAATATCTCTTTTACTTTTAAGATCAAGAATCGTTTGTGTGAGAGGTTTCCGAAGTTTGTGGCCCAACAGCCTTCCACTAGATCAGTGGTGGGCAACGCGTGGCCCGCCGGGACATATTGGGTGGCCCGCCGACATTATTTGAATCGATGATGTGAAAATGACTCACTACGATTTCGAGTGCTTCTAAGTGTGATGGATCCTCTTTAGAATTTGCAAAACCATTAATTAGCAACTAAATGAGCAATATGATGGCACAAAAAACAAAAATTCACATTCAAATTATCCAAGCATGCTTCTCTCGCAATGAATATCTTCTCGTATAAACGCAAGATGGTGATCACCTGCGCCAGTTTATGCTAAGTCACATAGCATTCGATGGCCTGCTGATCATGTTTCTCTACGCAATAAACCACGCCTTAATGAAGCTAGAAAGAGGCTATTAATTAGGCATTGACTATGAATGGAGGAATCCAACCGCAAGATTTTTTCAGGTCAACATTTTTTCAAATATTCATACTGAATTTCATTTGTATACTACTACGCTAATATATATTTCGCATACTCTATTGGCATTAGCAGACGACTACCTATTATGGAGCCCATGCACGGTTTTTGAAAACCGTATATGTTTGGGTGACATCTGTGCACGTGTGTACATGTAGCATGATCAATAATTGTAGCAAAATCAATTTTATCATGTGCGGCCTTCAAGCGGATAGTTGCACTGCACTTCTGACCGTTATCTTTGGATGAAATAAGGTATAGTCGGTCAAATCACCAAAAAGTAAAATTACCGCTTAATTACACAAAAGAAAAGCTTCCATAATTTGTTACAAACCTGTTTGCTCTTCAATACTCACATGAATTGTAGAAAGTACATTATGGTTCCTTAATTAATACCAAACAAATTAGTTGCGTGCAATACTGCTGTATACATTAACATGTAAAATTTTGTTATGAAATGCGACCACTATATATGCACATAGGGCAGCCCATATGTGCACTTCAAAGTACGGAATAAAAGAATATTAAGCCCATACTACTCCCTTTTAAAATTGGTGGCCCGCGCGCCTTTGATGCCCACCACTGCACTAGATGCCACAGATATTGAGTTGTCAGATAATAATGCCGCAATATCTGACAGCTCTGTTTAATTTAGTTATTTAACTTTATCTTGAGTTTTACATCAAAATATTTGACTTAACTTCAATCTGCAATTTTTGTAGGTTACATTGCTACAATGAATGTTATTTCCATAAGGATAATGGTAAATTGGTACTGTTGTCACGACTGACCGTTTCTCAAAATCTAGAAAGATTAAAGAGGCGTTGTTCATACGCACAAATAAAGAAAATATCTATAACCGAGATTGTGGCACTGAATTGAGTGACATTTGGAATCCCGTCATTTATAGATTTAAAACGCAGTTTTCTTTGTAACAATTCCATTTTCATGAAATTTGTAACTTTCTATTTTCTGACATTGTCTTGTGTAAGTAGCACTTTGTACACGTACTGGTAATGTTGTCCATTAGAGTCTGTTGTTATGAACAATTGTCAATGACCAATTGCAGATCAGTAAGTGTAGAAGACTTTCAAGGTGTCACTTTTCACATGACTAAGGCAGTGGTGGGCAACCAATTTTAAATAGCAGTAGTATAGGCTTAATATTCCATTATTCCGTACTTTTGAGTGCAACATCGGCTGCTGTACCGTAGCTTACGTGCATAAATAGTGGTCGTATTACATAACAAAATTTTACATGTAAATGTATGCAACAGTATTATACGGAACTAAATTTGTTTAATATTAGTGAATCACAATTTGCTGTCTACAATTCATGTGAGTATTGAAGAGCGAATAGGCCTATAACAAATCATGGAAGCTTTTTTGTGTAATTAAGCGGTAATTTTACTTTTTTTTGGTGATTTGAGCAACATTACCTTATTTCATCGAAAAACAACGGTTTGTAAGTGCAGTGCAACTATCCGCCTGAAAGCCGCACAAGAAAAATGATTTTGCTGCAATTATTGATCATGCTACATGTACACACGTGCACAGATGTCACCCAGATATATACGGCTTTCAAAACCGTGCATGGGCTCCACAAATGGTAATCCAATCATTTGTGGTAATGCCAATCGAGTATACAAATGAAATTCAGCAAGAATATTTGAAAAAATGCTGGCCTTTCAAAATCTTGCGGTTGGAGTCCTCCACTCGTTGTCAACGTCTAATTAATATAGCCTCTTTCTAGGTTCATTGAGGCGTGGCTTACTACGTAGAGAAACATGCTCAGCAGGGTATAAACTCGCGCAGGTGATGACTATTTTGCGCTTCTGCGAGATATTCGGTACGAAAGGAGCATGGTTAGATAATTCGAACGTGAATTTTTGTTTTTTGTGCCATCATATTAATTAATTAATCATAATTAATGGTTTTGTAAATTCTATGGAGGATCCCTCGCCCTAAGATGTACCTCCCAAAGGTCGAAGTCGGTGTGAGTCATTTTCACATCATCAATTCAAATAATGTCCGCGGGCTACCCAATATGTCACGGCGGGCCGCCAAGTGGCCCACGGGCCACGCGTTGCCCACCACTGGACTAAGGAGTGGTGTAGACGCCTCCGAAAGCTCGTGCGTTCATTTTAACATTTTTGAATACAGATGGAGAACGTCCGAAACATAGATTGCTCTGTCTATTATTATTATAAATGTTCCAAATTAATTCTTCAAATATTTATGTGCCTATTTGAATGGCCTCCATGTCACAGTGGTTAAGTACTTGGCCTAGCGATCTCTTTGCCCAGTGGTGGAGCCCCGAAAGTGTCATTGGAAGTCAGCAGTCTGAGCATCCGTGTGAAAAGATCACAACGCTTCAAATAAAAGTCTGGCTGTATTAGCACTGTCGAAGACACCAGTACTGGGGAGTAGTGATATTAAACCATCTTCATCGTCACACATCTCCGGCAGAGAAAATTGGGCCGCAATTGCCTCCATTGACACCAGTCTGTAGATAGTCAGGCGCAGATTGACCATTTCCCGATATTGGTAAGACTTTCCTTCACGAATGCCACCGAATGAGCGTTTGCATGCTCATAAGAAAGTTGCACATATTTGCGGTGAAGATCTAAACCCGACATTCATCCGATCGCTTTGATCTTCGGACGAATCATTGCATGACGATCGTTGATCACAACATGTCTTTCATCTAATCTTTCAATTAGTGAATTTGGAATGAGAAGGAAGCTCACGTGAACCGCGAAATTGAATTCTTTGAGAATCTCCTACATCCGTGGAAATCAAACCGCTGTTTAATTTTGTAGATCATGTAAAAATAGTTTTGTAATTGAAATGTAATTGAATATCATTCTCAGGATGTTTGACATGGTAAAGACACATGTGTTTCAAGTCTGTTCCCCATTGTTGTCGGTCAGAAACTGTCACTGAAGTAATTATGAAGAGTACTAGAAATGAAATACGTGTAATCGGTGCAAAATAATGATGTAATCACGCCTGATTTTTTACGAGTAGCAATAAATATCACGCAATAGCGTGCGCTGTACACTAAGTAAAGATAGCTACAATTAATATCAGTAGCTTACGAATATATCGTGATTGAAGCGTTAGTCAGATGAAAGAAAGATAAAATCATGAAGTGTATCATAGGCCAATATGATCTGCGCCTATGTGTCCACTGTATGATACGCATTTGTAGCCTACAACTACATTTGTATATGACAAAATGTTTTAACAGGGAAGTCTAGAAGAATGAAACTTTATATAATAGTAGTTGGAACTCAGGGTGGGGCAAACCATAGAATTATATTGTTTAAGCTTATCACTTTGCTAAAAGTGCAAACTGATTCAAAGCGATGGCACATGCAGGAACTTGCTAAGTGAGCAAAAAGAAATCTTTAATACCTTACGGAGATGCGAAAAATAGTCGTGTGTCGCTTGTGGATTGCTGTGTATTCCTTCAAAATGCTCCGATCGCCACGATTCCTTCAGATTCGAAGAATTCAGATCAATGCGCAAAAGTTTTCTCGATAATGTTGGTCCTTCCGATCATTATTAAAAAAGTTAGCAGGTGCACGAAAAAGCGTTCACAAACTTCTTTGTAGAACTTGACATCGTCTGTCTCTTTGCTGTGTGATCCGGTTGATTAGTCACTGAAATTCCGAAAAATTTGGCGTGTTTGATATTGAACTAGCTGGTTATTGTTCGATTGCTATGGTATTATGTCAGCAGATTGTGCTATTTCATTAGCGTTACATGTTCCAATGCTTCCTTTCTAGTCAAACGGAAGAAGAGACGACCTGTCTAATTCTGTGGGGCAATCTGTCGCAGTCCTATTAAGCTAAGGCTACTGTTAGTGAGTGATTTGTCACTGAGGGAAGCTTATAATGCAATCTGTACTGTCTATTATGCAAGTCCAGAAGTTACCATAGAAAACTGACATTCTGTAGTAATAAAGGAATAGAGCGGACATGGACATCGGAGTAAGATGCGTCCTGGGGGCAATCCTTCGGCTTGATCAGCAACCACTTGTCAAGGCATGACTAGTTAATCTTGCTGAAGACTAGTGGATAATGCGGAGCTGTGATTGGTCGAAAAGTGGTGCAAAGCATAGTGAAACAAACTATGGGAAAACTGCACAGGAGATTCTTCCGTCATAGATTTTCATTTCGATTTTATGCTAACATAGCATCTATATTTTAAGAATCATTGTGATAATCATTATGATGACAAAGAATAAATGTGATATTAATTGTTTTAGTTTGAAAAGTCTTAACTGAAGAGCATCAGTGTTTCTAAAACCAACAATGAATTTGTCTGAATTCGCAGTCCTCTATCATAGAAATCTGCAACATCCGATCTTCATGATTATGATAGGCACTTTAATCGTAGACTATCTTGTAGACAAGTCAGACTATAGTCCCAGCAAATAATAACATTGCCAAGAGATGACTGCTACAGAAAGTTCGAAGCTGCGGGGAATAGAAAAAATGGAAGCCTCCTGTTTGGCAAATTTGACGAGGCCAAACGTCATATTAAAGAAACACGAGTGAATGCATTGAATAGCATTGAATAGTAGGCATACAGAATTGGCGGGACTTGACAGTGGGAATAGATGACCAATATTTGCCGGACACAACGTTTATGAATAGCCATAAGATGACATTGGTAAGAATACCTAGAAAAAATCGCAAGGACCTCGCCTTGTAACCTCGATGTCAGTCTACTTTACTCGCCCATTCTAACAATCCAAGTACCGTTAGTAATTTTCTTATTCAAAGAAATGTGACTGGAGAGTGATGGTGCACTGTCTTGCATTCAGACAACATCATCCAAAATGTACGATTCTTTGTTATTGATCATTTCAAAATAATTGGCCCCATTTAGAGGATTATAAGAGTAAACGAGCTTGTAAAGGAACAAAAATTGAGATTCCACCGCAAAACGTAACATCGTGATCATTTAGCAGCTTTTGCTGTAGTGAATTGCGCCTTCCAATAAATTCAGCTATCCTCATCCACGTTACCTTTCAAAATAAATTTGACTACATCTGTCAACAGAATGAGTCCCTCGCCGTTTTTGTGCACATGCGGTGTATACTTCTCGAACCAATCAGCGAACTATTTTTCGTACTTATCTAAGTCTTGGTCTTCCTGGCCTATATCAATCCAGCACTGATCCAGACTCATGAAATTTCCTTGCTCAAAGGTCACTGTATTACCAAGGAGCTGTTAGGTGCATGTTCATGTAGAGTGTTACACACACAACAAGTACCAATGAGAAAATATCAATTACGCAGATGAATATTTTTTAATTTAGCAATTGTGTGTAGAAAAAGATGACTGAAACATACAAAAAGTTCTAAATATAACAGCTTGCAATGTTTCTTAAACGCTGTCTGTTTTCTACCACTTGCGAGCGAATCTATTACAGCATCTTTTAAGCGAATATTCATTTACCTAACATGAAATACAGAAGATTCATTTACAGTAATTTTTGGCAAAAGCACTTTTGCATATGTGCTCTATTAACATGTATATCCCCTGCATGTGTTCAATCAATACACGTCTTCAATTGAAGTATGCTGCTCACATTTCATAAGAGAATGAAGTGTTCTCATAAATCATGCATTATAACAGAAGCAATAAATGTTGAGTATCATACGTTAAGCGAGACTGTCCGCGTCTGTTTCGCAGTGAAATTCTCGAAGGGCCGAAAATTCTTACATAAGCTAGTTTATATTCCAAACTCCACTTTCTGAAAACTATGTGAGAAAGACAAATTCTTGACTTTGCATTTCACATTATTGTAAATATCATTGATACGTCATTCATTTTTAATTGAATGTCTTTTTCTTCCACTGATATTGATAATGCAAGCATGATAGGTAAAAATTCTTCCGTCATAAATACATGATTATGACAAATAAAAGCTTATTACTGATCAAGTCGAAGAATTCAATCACTTCTCATACCACTAGTTACTGGTCAAAATTTACTGATCAAAATAAACTTGTCAACTTGTCAACTGATCATGTCGAAGAATTGAAATCACTAGTTACTTGTCACTTGTCACTAGTCATACCGCATGATCAGTGACCGAAGAATTGTCCCCTGGACATGCGTCATCATGACAACGGCATCTAAATGATGACGGCTTCTAGCAGTTAACAATGGACATTCCAGTCTCATGCAACGAAGGTGCACTTTCAGATATCTATGGCTTAGTTGACTGCTTACTTTAGTCCACTGAATCGGGACGATGGCGCACGCGCAGGTGGACGCGTGTGTGTGCAGCAGTGTGTCTAGTGTCCGTCCACTTATTGAACCCGTGCATATGCGCCTTAACTGTCTTCACCTCTCCCGAACGGTGACTAGCGAGGGGTCAAGGCTCATGATCTTCATATACATATACATGCAATCGCTACAGAACTCGAAAGAAACAAATCATAAGATATTGGCGTGATCTATTCTTTAGAACATTGCGATAACTGCACACGCAGGTCTGGTTTATTAGCTGTCGTCGGTTCAGTATGTGCATGCATGTGTGGAAGCATCTGTCTCTTGGCGACTTCCATGGCAGAGTGTTTAAGAACCTGGCCTTGTGATCCTATGGTAGTGAGGTCGAGTCGCGAGAATCATTGGAAATCGACAGGAAGGGCATAAGTATCACTATGAATTAGCAATGCCTGATCTACAGAAATCCAACCTTACGCTTTGTTTAAGTTAATATGACTAGAATAAGACTGACCTGTTGTTGATGATAATTTCATCTGCTCATTTAAAAGCTGTTCTAATGAAGTATTCATTTCGTGAAACGTGCGATAGATGTAGATTCTTTCTTTAACCTAATTAAGTCCAATATTAGCTATCCAATATTAGTGAGTTCAATGACAGGTGGAAGCTAGACAAGCTGTGCGGTATTATGTTTCCTGCATGATATCGAGTTCTTGCACTAGAACGAGGGACTGCAATGATATCTCAATACATTCAATACACAGATTATCCGTGCGAGAACCACTTTTTAAATGTAATGATAAAAATGTAAAGAACTATGCACAATCGATTGCCTTTGTGGTGAGTGGCTTTGCATGGAAAGCTGATAGCTGATTGTGTTTGTGACTGTGAATCAGGGTTGGCAATTTTATGGGAAAACTAATTTTTACCAAAGCAGTTGGAAAAAACAGGTAAATACTGGATAAATATGGCAAAACCCGGGAAAATGGGGAAAATGGACATATTAGGGTGCGTGGGAAACTTCTATTGCCATTAACATTCGTTGTTAGCCAACATGCACATATTCACATAATATGGGTCCTTATCTCTATACAGACTGTTGTATCATCGAACTGAGACATCACATCCTACAGTAGCCTAAATCTTGCGTTCGTCTACTGTTGTCAAGGATTGACTATAAATTAATCTGATTTCATCAGCTTTGCGTGACTGATGTACAAGGCATATGATCATGTTTTTCTTGAAGCTAATTGCCTTCTGTTGTCGTCAGTCGAATACACCGAATATTTTTAGAATTGAAAGAATTAATTTTCTAAGAATTAAATTAGTCAGGTTTGAATTAGTTACGATATAAAGAGAAATAGGTAATTAATGAAAAATTATATTAAAAAAATAAACAATGTCTTCAATGCGATTTGGGGTGCTGTATAAGAAATAGGCTAATGCAGTTGTTTTCGTACATAAATATTGATGAAAGTGAGAAGATGATAAAATTTCTCTTCGATTGTTATTTGCTATAGGCCTTCCTGAATATGTTCTCTGAATATGCGTTTCATAATGAGTGAATCAAGTGGCTCAAATACGAGAAAAAGATTCTTCATCTAATAGCTGAAATCTCGAGATTGCGCCCGTTTACACCGTATATAGTTATACTTGTATATCTGCTAAAATTTAGTTTTCATAGAATCACAATCAGTAGTTTTGACAAGCCTTTCCCATTTTTATAGTTTTGGTCAGGACGGATTTTACGACAGGTACGAGTATTTCCTACCCGTAGGAAAAACCATCCAACATTGCTCTTGCAGAAGTTCATACTCTGAAGTGCATGTAAAAGGCTGCTCATAATCAGTAGAGTAAGATCCAAAAGAGCAGATTGCAGATTCTACATGCAATGACCTAATTCTTGAGATTGTGCCTATTTTAGAAATACACCGTATATTATTATAGACTTAATCGTGTCCCTGCTAAATTTCATTCGTCATAAAATCACAAATAGTAGCCTCACTTGACCTGGAGTTTTTTTTACCGGTTTTTACCAGTGGCATGTACCACCCCTGGGGAAACCATCTAACACAGGTGTGAATGCACTGAAAGCTATATTTTATTAATACCTTGTCAGTTTCCCTTCGACTACAACTTTCAACGTTAACCACTTTGAAAAACTTTCCTTTTGCTTGCACTCATTCATTAGAGATGAGTTCGTTGCCTTGTGGGCTCTCATTGTCATTCGCACTTGTCAAGTCACGAAGGGAAACGTCAATCTCGTTTCGTTTCTACATTTCTGCTTGTGGAACGTGTTGAATCAATTCGTTGAGATTTATTCTCTGACAATTTGTCAATCATTTCGTATTTATTAATCAACATATCAGTGAAACTTTGCTTGAAGTTAGTAAACAATGATGAGTTTTAACGAGATATGGTCATATTGCGATACTCTCATGATGGAAATGCTGAGTGTCACTTTTTAATTGGTAGATCAGGAGATATGGAGATTCACACCGGTCTCCGTGGTACAGTGGTTAAGTGCTCACTGAACACCCATACAGTTTTCTTCATAAACGTGAATATAGATTTAATTCCGCATAAATTCCCCTGGGCAGCTTGACGGGTCTAGATGACAGTCTTTAAATAACTCTTCATTTCACACGGTAGAGGGGTGGAGGCTCATGACCTTCATAAAATCTCCGCGGAACTCTAAAGAAGTGAATCATAAGATGATGACGTTATTTGTTATAAACCATTGATAGCAATGATTCTAGTATTGAATTCTATTTCTAGTATATTGTGCATTTGCACTGTAACTACTGTTAATTATCTAATGAAATACAGCTATAGTCTTGGGGATTGAAATTGGATCTTAGTTTCTGTGTTATTCAATCCCCTCTCCTTATTTTCAGCTGAGATTCTTTTTAGTCTTCAAATGCAAAATTTTATGATATTTAAGATGTCGGCTCTATGATTCTTACTTGCGTTATTTAAGATAAGGCATAAAGTGGAGCAGTCCTGCTCATTTGAGCCCTCCTCAAATTTTTCCGCGCGGTCCCCCTGCGCCTAAATTTGGTATCTAACTTGCTTTGATTAAACAGATTCGATTATTTCTCTGTTTCCTTTCCTGGTCGCTTTGTTGAATGAATAGTGTGACACGTCACGAGCATATTTTTTCCATTAATAAGATCTATCTTGCTGTACTCATTGAACCGATGTAAGCATTCAGAGCAAAGTGCATGTGTGAATATTGTGTCAGTGAAAAACATGTGCACTCACTCATCTGAACAATTCAACCTCAAATGACTTCACTGTCTTCAATGTTTTTTTAATATAAGCAAAAGAAAATGCTTTGCAGAGACAGTTGCATTGTTCAGCGGTCTGAGAGTATCACTAAAATAAATGTACTTGAATAGTTGTGTTTTTTTGGGGAATATGATAGAAAATATAGGTCGTAATATACGGAGAATAATTGATAATGAGAATATTCGATTTTAATGGGCAGATCAGACGTGTATCTTGATGGAAGCAGACACAGAGCCACGTAGTTTCTTGAGAGCGCTTTAGTTGGACACCTGCCAAACATGCGACTTTTTGCGGAGACAGAGGAAGCGGTTTGTGAACAGAACTCGAACTAAAACAAAAAAATGGACTGATCACGGACATAGAAATTCTACAATTTATAGAATCTTCAATGTTAACAGGTTACTTGGTTAAATGATAAATAATAAATAATCACAGAAATTTTATGAAGGAAATTAAAGCAAATGATAGCATAAGTTAATATATGAATAAAACAGTAAATTACTGCTGTTTTTACTGTGAGTTTTATAGTTTTTATCTCCATAGAAAGTTCGTTGTCATAATTGTTGTGAGGTATATTCTACATATTGAGAGATGCAGAACTCGCAACATAACTGTGCTTGTTTCCATGGAGTCTTGCTCCACACTTTCAATGTATGAACATAACTATGCGGTTAATGGAAAAGCTAGACATGTTTTGAAGATGAGTATTTTGATTTATCGCGCAGTTGATGTTTACCGACAGACTGATAATGCATTTTTCATCAACTGCATTCCTTTTGTTAATGAATCAGTTTGAGAGCACGGCTGCAAGCGCCTCAATTTGCATCATTTAGTTACTACAGCGATCAAATAAATATTCATGATAGAAAATTAGCACAGAACCTGAATATATTTCGCCGTGGTGTAGTAGAAAGGATGCTTGCTATTCATAACTGATAATTATGATAAACTAATCGATGCAAAGTACATCAATACAGGACGCATTGTTTCTATCATCTGGATGGTCATTAAACTCGTTCAGTTCGGTAGTCATGAGCATGTTTTATGAAGTAATTTGACTTTCACATGAATAAAACTGATTTGCTATGAAGTTGTGTTTGCTTCGTTCGTCCCACTGTTTTGAGGATGTACTAAGCCAAATGATTGAAGACATAACCAGTGATTTTTGTGACGTTGCTAGGATTTTGAATTCGATGAAGTCGCTGGCGATTGCTATTGTTAATTGCGAAGCTAATCAACTAATTCAGTAAGCTAATTATAGGTCGCCTGTGTCTGATCTTCATTTTGCAGTTCAAAGCACTGGAGTTCAAATCGATGAATCTAATGCTAATACTAATAAAGGAGATTCAGAATTTTTACAACTGTTCTCCGGCGATGAACTTTATGTGCAAGAATGATTGTTGTGGAAGATTTCAGGGTGTTTACATTAATTAATTCAATATTATTCACTAATCATTGTTCCTCAACGTTCAACGTGTTGCGACCCAAAATTTTTTTAATGAATAGATCATGGCCCAGGGTTCATGCAGGAGCTGTAATAAAAATTGAAGTTTGAATGAAAGCTGCATGCTTGCAAAACAATTAAATCTGAATATCATGAAATTTTCATACCATTTGTTTGTGTAGAGTATTTCATATTTGTTTGTGTATTTATGTGTTTATTAAGAATCTAGGTATAACTTATCTAATATAAAACTTGAGAGACACAGCTTAACAAGAAAATAAAGCAGCGTTTAAACCGCGTTCATTCTCAAAAAAACTCTTTCAATATCAATTTAATTAGAACAATATTGAACTTGAACTACTAAAAAAGATTACTTCATATCCTATAGCTTTTAAAAGTCTTGGGACCGCTTTCAAGACCATGTGACTTACTTTTTGGGGAGAGTGCCTCATATTGAGAAGTACGGTGTAGATCTATGTTTCGACACCGAAAACATTAGCTGCTGAATAGGTTTCGCTTCAAATTCTTTCAATTCTACTGCCCGTAGATTTACTTTGGCCATGAGTTCACTCTGCGAGATGTGAGCATTCTGCAATCTACTTTCGCTCTTTTTCATGCACTGTTGCGAGAACAATTCTTGCAGACTAATTGAATGCAAAAATAGCTATAAAAGAAAAAAAATGATGATTTGACGTCACTACTCACCCTTACTGGGAGCTTGGACGGTGCTGACAGAGTCAGACTTTTATATGGAGCGTTGTGATCTTATTAGTCGGGATACCCTTCCTGACGACTTCCAATTAACAACAATGAAACTAAATAAACGGTAGATCAAAATTACCATGCAAAAAATGTGTTGTCCACCAAAGTATCTTAAACCATGTTGTGAATGCAATTAACAACAATGAAATTAAATAAACGATAGATCAAATTGCCACGGAAAAGATGTGCGGGGCAGTTGACATTTTCGGGGTTCGATCTCTGAACCAGAAGATCGCTAGGCCAAACACTTAACCTCAGTGCCACGGAGACCACAATGTCACCTAATCCTGTCCCTTAGCGTTGGCATTTTTGAGGACTGAGTTCGATTCCCAGCAGGCAAGCCATCTTTCATGGTTGTGTCAGGAACAGGGCGCATGGAAACATTTTTCGACTTCGTGATATTCAGAGGCATTGAATTGTGTATTCGATTCTCCGAGGTCACCTGGACGTAGCTGCTAACATTGGATGGATACTTGACTTAATTGCTTAGGCTACGATCGCCCCTTGCTCCCACCAGTCTGCTCCAACTTCCCCTATTCTGGGCTTGGCGTTCTAAGGTGCTGATTGGCAAGCCCGTGTCCGTTCGTATTTGGTCTCTCCATCTTTTCGCTGGTCTTCCGCGCGGTCTTGGGTTGGAGAAGATGGATACAACATTTGTTTATTCATGATAAAGAATACAGAGCAATCGCATTGCGAAGTCATTGATGATTAATTAAATCATTATAATAGAATGAGTTATTATGATTACATATCATGACATTTTAGAAGTGCAATTAATAATCGAATAGAAAAGGATCAAGATAATTCAAATTGGATGTGCATTGTGCAAGTTTGTATTGTTTCATTTGATCATAGAGTAAGTATATAGTAGGGTCAACTCAAAAAATGTCAGCATACAGTGAACATTTTTATTTCAAAAGATTCAGTTCATTACGGAGATTGCGTCCCTGCGCTTCAAAGAATATCTGATCGATTTTCAAAACGCTAAAATTTTGCAGAATATTCCTGTTTATGTGATAGCGATTTGGTACCTTTATATAAGTAATATGAAACTTATTGGATATCAAAAGGAATGAACATTCACAAACAGGCATCTTGCTTAAGCGCAAATTGAGCTGAATTTCAAGGAAATTTCATGAACCGCATTAATGCAGATCTTCAAGGAAATGTTCAAATCTTATTGTGCTTTTTGGTTGAAATTTCAAGCTCTAAATTCAATTGTCATCGGCATGATTGCATGATTCGCTAGATTTATGCTTCATTTATTGAATCTGAATATTCATGTGGACCCATTTGTATCTTTTTAAGCTAATCATGACTTTTGTCCACTTTTATGATATTTTTCTCTTTTAGTGGCAGATAGCTTGTGACATGATCACGGTGAAGAAAACACTCTTATTAACAAGGCTGAGCATTAAAGTAATGGTAACCCATCGAATTGCTAATTTAGCAAACTGCATAACCTCTCCAAGGTTGTCATGACACAGACCATATGTAAAATACCATCATTCCTTCTGTATTGCAATCATGATTCCAATCAATTCCGTGGTAATTCCTGAAAACTGAAAAGATGCACATTTGGCAGTGAGTCTCAACTTGAGTTCATTTAATAATATCGAAACTTCGTACACATTGGGGATTTGATTAGTACTGAGTTGCTGCTCTACCTAATATACTTGCTCTATGCATTTGATTGGTATTTCAGTTTCAAATTTTCGATTTTTTATGAAGAGATGAGTGAAGAACATTAGTTTGCAGTCTCGAAGGGCGATATCAAGTACACTTACTCATATCTATTCGAGAGAGCTTCTCTGGCGTTAATCATCTATTGATCTCTTTCTTCATATGGGAAGTGAAGGCACAAAATCAATCTGAATTCCTTGATACTGCGCAGATTCATATGTCACCGATCAAATCTTAAGGTTGTATTACTCTATCGCCTCTAATTTACTTTATCTTCTTAATACGCCGTTTGGCTGAAGGTAGCATTGGCATGATTATCGATCTAGTTTGCAGTTTTAACGCTCGACTACCTCAATTCCTTGAAAGGATGCTGCGGTTGTCTGTGAGCCGTCTGTTTGTTGCTCTCCGCTGCAAGTGTTAAATTGCAAATTGACATTGAGGTGGGTGTTGAATTCTGCAATGGATGGATCTTCCCTATCGTCTGCTAATAGAGACAAATAGGCGTATTTTATAATTACGCTTTACATTTCGTTTTACAAACATGTTACTGATAAAATGCAATATAGTAGCAGATAAAATTATTATTTTCAAGTTCTGGTCAATGATTTTGATTTTTCATTCCAGGTTTAGCGAACCGATTCCGATCGTCCAGTGCCCACGCTTCCTCAGGTCACAGCAAGGTAAAACGTCATCACTCCACCGGTGATATGTTAGCCGCTGGAGCCACCCCCTCTCATGTAGTGACGACGGGTAACCTGGCAGGCGATTCCAATCTTCTCGGTGGTCCGTCAGGTTTGCGACCGCATTCCGAAGCCTCGTATTCCCATTCAGCGTGGTCTGTTAATGGTAGTGGCGCCGGAGGTGGTGGTAGGCAGCTGAGACGAGGCTGGTCCCTTACTCGCAGCGACTCCTACCACAAATTAGAACCTCTTGGTGAAGGGTCATATGCCACGGTGTTCAAAGGCTACTCTTAGTAAGTGTTGATGTCATCATGCTGACTTGAAAACCTGATGACTGTAATTTCGCTTTCAGTATTACTCACCACATCGTCGCATTGAAGGAGATTCGTCTACAACATGACGAAGGCGCTCCGTTCACAGCCATACGAGAAGGTAGAATGTCTGCACTTTTATTACGACTCTTCTAACGTCTGTCACTAATCCCCTAACGGGGCGGTGTTGACCAGGAATTGTAAAAAATTAATTGCAATTTAATTGGACCAATTTTATTTCATTGATAATTCGTATCCAATTATTAATTGATTGAATAATTAAAATTAATTGCAATTAATTGCGAAAGCGGCGTCTACCTCTTAATTTAGAGATGCAATTATACATTAAATGAACTCCAGATTGAACTTTTCCGATGTTGAACCAGGATTGAATAAGAGCTGGCTGTAAAACGTCCACTGAGAAGTCAAGATGCGACATCTTGAATTCGGAAGATTGAGTGTAGAGCTGCTAACTCGCACTCAAGTGCATAGAGTGATTGTAATGCAAAATGACACGTGTGACGATTATTTGTAGAGACTCGTGAATTTTGAGTCTGAAGTGAGGGATGACTGATGAGTACAGGTGCCTTTATTGTATGAATATAAAAAATATTCAAATTCACCCTATAGTTATTCTTTTCACACGAATTCATTTCGCATTTATTATTTGACAGCACAGTTGAGATATTCTTAATAGATCTTAGTACCTGTAATTTGAGTCTTTCATTTAGTCTGATTCTGAGAGATCATTTATAGAAAGTCTAGAGAATATCCGTCGATAAAATGTCCCTTTCTATAAAAAGTCTAAAAAACATGTCGAGTAAATGAATCATATCTGTGGTCTAATGAATGAATGCAATTATTAAGGCCCAGGTATGCCTGAAGGATGTTGGCAATTAATTTCCGACTAAAATTAATTGATTGATAGAAAAATAATTGATTTTCGATTTACCAATCAATTATTTACAATCCCTGGTGTTGACTATCACTTAGTCTTAATACACTTTTCCCAGGATTTATCAAAATTTGACTGCAATTTAGTTGCTCTTCACAATCAATAATTGAAATTGACATTACTGAGCAATCAATTAATTGGAATGGGAAAATGATCAATTAATTGATTGAAATTGGATTTGCTGATCAATCAAATGATCAAAATTTAAGTTATTTTTTAGTCCCTGACTTTTCCCTTCTTGCATATTCCGATGACACTCTTAAACAGTGTTCTATAGAAACCATCTACCGTATTTCTTCATTTTAAGCTCCATGAACTGATATTAATTTTCGCCTATTTTCGAGCAAAAGTTGATGCAAATTAAAAGCCGAGGGCGGCAACTAGCCCCTACGATTATCGAACTATAAATATCAAATAATTCCGATTGCTCATTGAAATTCTGAAATGTTAGAAGACATGAAAATAAAGTTATTAGAAAATACTTGAACTAGCAAATATTTGCATGGTAATAAAAATGACAGTTTTTACACAGAATAATTATTGAGTTGCATCCTCAGGTGAAGAATGGGAACAGATCTGAATAGGTGCCATTTCATCCAATGTTAGAAATCATCAACAGTTAACTTCTCTCAACATCGACACAAATCCCTATTTAAACGTGAAGCTAAACGCAGCAGGTTTTTGCAAATGTGAAACATGCAATTAGTGTATTCAGGGTTCGTACAGACCCTCGAAAACCCCCGAAAATCACGATTTTTTTCGAGGGTATCGAAGACCCTCAAATATCTGTATTTCTCTCGAAAAACCCTCGAAATATCGATGCCCGAAATATGTCTGTGAGACTTTTGTTTTTTTAGAGAATATTTTCTTCAAAATTTACAAAATAACATCTTATGAAATGTAATATTTAACATGTATGAATGAAAAACAAACGCAAGGGTTTATTGGATGAAGTCGATGAACTGCGGGAAAAGAAGAGGTGTTTAACGCTTGAAATTGAAGACTTATTATCCAGTGCTGATGAATTGGCCAAAAAAAGCCGAAGAAGAGAAGAATTTTGCTCTTCTAACAAGAAGCAACGCATTTCGGGATAGTTCTTCCGATAAAAGCAGCAGCTCATTGTATTGACATCTTCTTTGGATTAAAGATGAAAGACTTAAAGGGCATGTAGTTCGCCATATATACCATCTGCGTATTACTAGCTTATTCTAGTTACCAATTGGATTATGTAGTTTTGTACTCTATCTGGTATCTAGAATCATTGTTTGATAAGATGATAAGATTTTCTGAGTAATTGTTTTTTAGAATATGTAAATTTCTAGCCGATCGAATTATTTTTGCTTTATTTTGTTTGGGTGTAATTCATCGTTATGAATATTGGACTGAGATTTAGAAAAAACGCATGAATCACATCGTTACATGTAATTATTGTTTTTATGTAATTATTTAGATTGTAATTTTGCTCTCGTTATTTTTGTTAAAACTTATAACCATCGAGTTCGTGTATTTTTTGTAAGATTTCCTTTTTATCGTGACAATATATGCATACAGCTAATAGGATAAAGTAGCTTTCCTTTTCAATTATGGAACTAAATTTTGTTTCGTAGAGAATTCTTCACGGTGCATAAAATTCGGTATTGTAAATGCGGTATTAATTTAGGATATGCCAAATATCTAAGGATGACATGTTAAGCCTTGTTGATGTCAAACAGTGCTATTATTGAGTATAAGTGATACCCTCGAAAACCCTCGAAAATTCATCCTCAGTCTCTGTACGAACCCTGTGTATTAATAGAATGAGCATACAAGTAGATCTGTATGTGCCGTACAAAATCAAAGAGGAAGAAAGAAAAAGCCAAAGACAAAAACGAATAGGTAGAGGATACATCGGAACGTGCGGAGTAGGACCCAGAGTAGCAACAATCTAGCCCAATCCACCCAGAACCAAACTAACAACAGCCCTGCACCACCGTGGGAGGCTTTGATATGTTGCAAAGGATGCAGGCATACAGGGACACTCTACTAAGCCGACAAGGGACATAGCTGCACTTATCGGAAGGTCCCCACCAAGCTCTTTTTCCCGGTTCGCCTGTACCTGTGTCATGCTAACTACAGCGAAACAATCCCGTCAGCAATCCTGCACAATTTCAGGGACGTCTCACGGACACATTGCCAGTAACAGGTGTGTCTTCTCCAGTCACAAGCACTAACTCGTAGGGACCAGAAGTCAACATGAACCAACTCGACACCAAGTAGCCAAAAGGAAAGAGAAAACTAAAGACAAAACGAATAAGAGTTTTTCACCCGCTTTGTTCTAGCCTTGGGATGACCACACGCAGTGTTCGTAGTCCGGCCCGAATTCGGGCCAAGCCCGAAAATGGCCCGAATGCCCGAAAAAATGGACTCGGGCCGAAAATTCTGGTCGTCGCGGCCCGAAAATTCTAATCGTCACGGCCCAAACATTGTTAACAGTTACATATTGATAGCTATCATTTCAATTCTCTTTATTCAATTCCTTCTCACGATGTTGCCTAACAGAAAATCTGATGACGTTTCACGTAGTAATTCTTAATTTCTTGAAGGAACAAGTTGTTTCTAAAATTTTCGTCACCGCTACGCTACCCTACCGGTACTGATTAATGTACATATCTTCCGATTTTCTTAAGTGGCGGAAAATCGAAAAATGCCCATGATACAAATTTTTCATTCTTCACTGATTCCTTGTATGTTATTACCATTGATACACGTGCATTTGACCAATTGCATGTATATACATACATTTCTCAGTACATCTATAATTAATTGTGATTACAACATTTTGATTTTAGAGTTCGGAAAGAATGCGGTTTGGTGGATTTTTGCTTAGCACTATTCAATGGCTTTCAATGATAGAATCAGAGGAAGTGTGTAGTTTTCGTCGATATTTATGGAGTCTCGGCGATAGTGTTCATAACTGGATCTGGAATGATCTAATTTGTTTAGTATGTCTTGATAGATCCATTTCGAATCGAGGAAAAATTCGATACAATAACAATGATATCTTTCCTTTGGATATAAAGGATTCTTCTTTATTTCTACCAGACTGTTTTGTTCTTTGTTGTCGAAGATGATGCACTTACATCCGAACGATTCCATCATTTAAAGATTTCTCTTTACGTTTAATGGTTGTCAAATTGAAATGATTTGCAGAAAATAAAAACGTCTTCCCAAATCAGAATAATTATTTTTAAAAAAAACCTTGAAGTTTCTTTTAAAAAATAATTATTCTGATTTGGAAAGACGTTTTTATTCTCTGCAAATCATTCACTGAAGTATCGTCGAACGATCTGTCTTTCGAGCTGTTATTTACCATTTTGCCATTTTGGAGGTTCTACATAATTAGCAACTTGATCTTCAAAAATGTGTATCCGTTATGTCGGATAATTGTAATACTGAGGGGGACGAAAAGCGGTGTTATCGTCCGCTTGAAAGAGTTCTTACCCAACATCATCGACGTAGGCGGTTGTTCATTACATCACTTACACAATGTGTCCAAGCATGCCTGCAAGTCCTCTCATTTGGGGTAGAAAATTGAAGAACTTGTTCGGAATATTTACTGTCAATTTAAGTATTCTACTACACAACGGGAGAAGTTGCTGTTAGCATCAAAGATGCTGGAAATAAAAAAGATGTTACCTCTTAGATTCGTAGAGACCCTAATGTTAGATTCACTGGCTCCAAATGCTACCAGTCGTCGAACGAGTGATCAGTCTTTTTGAAGCGTTGCGTAAGCATTTTACCGAATCAAAGACAACTGGTGCAGACTTCGACCGAATTGCGAACGAGCTTCAAGATCCAAAGACAGAATGCTTTTAAAGTTTTTAGCGGAAGTTCTGAAGCCCCTCCAAAGTTTTGAAAAAATGTTTCAGAATAATGGCACGCAAATCCATAACTTATACCCTCAATTGAAGCACTTCATGAAGCAGTGGTTGCTTCGATTCATTCAGCCAGATAAAGTCCCGAAGAAAATGTGGGAAATCGACGTCATGAATCAGTCTATTTGGCTGTCGCCTTATCGGATAGGCATCGGTGAACCTGCCAGACGACTCTTTGTAACTCTTTCTGTTGAAGATCAAACAATTGTGCTGCGTTCAATGAAAGCATTTTTTTCAAGCTGGAACATCCAAGTTGATTCAATATCTCCCTTTTGAAAACAGATTACTCCAAGCATGCCAAATACTCGATCCTTCAAACCAATCAAATGGAAAGTACTTTAAATGGATAAAGCGTCTAGCCAAACAACTACCAAATGTTATTGAAAGTTCTGATGTTGGCACTTTAGAAGTTGAAATCCGTATGCACCAAGAAAATTGCAAAAATCTCGCGACTACCACATGTGTTTTGGATTTTTGGGAATCAGTACGTCAACGTCAAAGCAGCCCTTTACTTTTGATGATAGTGATGGCCGTTATGGTGCTTCCCCATGGTAATGCCGAGGTTGAGCGAATATTTTCAAACCTTAGTGATATAATCACCAAAACAAGAAATCTCCTGGACCACAAGACAGTTAGAGCATTGACAGTAACTCAGTCGTATCTACGAGTGAAAAATTGGACTGCCGCAACATTGCCGCCATCTAAGCATTTGAAGGATTTGTGTTTTCAAGCACACGCAACTTACAAAAGAAAATTACAAGAAGAAAAGAATGCCCTCGTGGCAGAAGAAAGAAAGCAATTAGAAAAGGAATTATTTGAACAAGTTGCGACAGAGAAGAAAACCAACAAAAAATTCATAACATTGGAGGAGAATCTAAAGCAAAAAGAAAAAGATATTGAAGCCAAGGAAAAAGAGCGTGATGCACGCGTGAAACTTATGCGAGAGTTACAGCAGAAGGTACAGCAAGATGAAGAGGAACTGAGTAACTTTAAGAGGCAGCAATGCAAGTTAAAAGAGCAACAAGAAAAGGTGTCCATGGAAGCTACAGAATCTGTGCTCAAAAGAAAAGCGCTGGAATTTTCATTTTGCAAGGTATCGTTAGAGAAAAGACGCCACAAAAAGTAGTTCCTTTACCGTTGTGAATCGATAATGAAATCTTTCCCAAATAGAAATCATAAGCCAAGTGGCTGATCTTTTTTTATATTTTGAAAATATCAGCAGCTTGTTTTGATATGCTATTTGGCTTAATTTTTATATAGGTTGGACACTATTGAATTATGATGCTTAAAGAAGAATGATTAGAAAATACACGTAATGAAATCGTCCTCCATTGGTGGTTATCGGCCACATGTATTTCTCCCGAATATGATAAGACGTTGATAATTGAAGACTATCTGGGTATTGTTTAACAGTTATTTGTTTTGAAGATTGTTTTTGGTAAAATATTGAAATAATTACTTTGTCCCTTTCTTCTTCACTCACATTTATATACTCGTAAGATGAGAACCATTATGTACTGTAAAGTAATAAATGTATGAACGCACATAACCGAAAGTCTGTAGGCCTGTGTACGCGTGCATTAAAGCATATCTACAAGAAATGGCCGTGGCCCGAAAATTCTGAGCTGACGGACTACGAACACTGACCACACGCATAGCACATTGTAGAGTTCGCGCAAGAAAGTGCTCTCGCAGAGGATTCCAAGATCCGCAAATTCAAAGGCTGTGTGGATCAGCCGCAACAGTAGAAGAGGAAAGACGTGCTCAGAGTTTACTAGAGGAATAGCTGCAGCAGAAATCGAAGCAGGCTGATGAGGACTTAGAACAATTAAGATAGAGAATAAATGGAAAGAAATATGCACTCAGTCAAGGACTATTTTTATTCTTAATGCATTTTGTGTGCAAAATGGCCTTTTGGAACCTAAGAAAATGACGAGCAAATTTTGAATTACAAAGATGAAATGTTTGCTAAAAATGTGCAGCCTCAATATGAAGTTCAGAGAGCATGCCGGAAAATTAGGAAAATCCCCTGTGGGAACACTACAAATCACAGAATAGTAGTGAAATAGAAGTGTTTTGATGTGAGCACAGTTCAACGACAAGAGGCTTCAGAGAAATGTTGACATTGGGGAACGTTTACGGAAGGGAGAACGTTTTCTTTGGCGCTTTAAAAACCTTGCAACATTTAGAAACGATAAATGAAATATAAATTTTAGGCATGAAATTCACTGTTTTGTACATCATCTGGCTGTCATTGCTGATCTCGAACTCCTGGGGTCATAAGGAATGATTTGTCATTGTTTTCCCCTCTCAGCTGATTTTAGCGTGTTTTTGGCGGTCCTTTGAGGCCGTCTGTCTGAAGCCCTCACGACTGAAAATGTCTGTCATTGTCTATTCCGGTTGAGTGGTCATGTCCAATGATTTGGCACTGTTTTCAGCCTGTACCCCTCTCAGCTGATTTAGTGCGTTTTCGGGGTCCTTCTCTCTGTCCCCGTGACCACACCCACCAACGTGGACCCGGCAGACGTCCAGTTCCTAGAGTGGGGAAGTGTGTTGAACATCTTTGTATGAATGAAAATTGGTTCCCCGTTCAGTTAGGGTGGACCCTCTGGGCTCCCGCTCTATAGGCCGAGAATTCGTCCAACGATAATTATAAGAAGAGGTTGAGATTTCTAGCGAAAAACTGTCGACTACATTTAATGAAGAGCATTGAATACGATATCCTTAATACATTCCCTGAAGATATTGAATGAACCGACGCTCTTAATGATGCAAGATAATTGTCTGACTATTGCACAATTAGACATGATGTAGTAGAAACCAAGGACAGTCAGTCGTGTTTTAAAGCAGAGAGAATTCAAATGATACGCGATGTAAACATTCTTTCAGGGGGTTCACAATGCGCGAAATTTGCGTGTCTACGGGAATTGTGCATGAATTCTGAAGATCCTAGAGATGTACCCGCATTGTACGTGAATTTTGAAAAGTTATGGAAGTGGACGTGAATTGTAAATATTTTATTATCATATTTCTTCGAATAGTTGTTGAGACTGCTACTATTAAAAAGTGGTGCTTTGCGGTGCGGCTACGAATCGAATGCCTCTATCAATGAAAGAAATAAGGTAAACCTAGTTTGCCGAAAAAATCAATTTCAGATTTTTTCTATCTGTCAACCAGGCAAATGCCCCGATTCATAGACACTTTGTATCCTCATGATATTCAGGAACTGGATGATTTATGCCAATGGTAGTTTAGTCGCTGTCTAGCATGACTCTCGAAGCAATTGACTTGGTGTACAATGCAAAACCGAAAATACATCACCGAATCAGATCAGATTGTAAACCAGATCTTAAAATCACTTCCTCTTGCTTTCAGACCACCTAGATCAGTAGTTATGGTGACATCAATTTTGCAATCTGCGACATACATGCACATGCAGTCAAAATAGCTCAGTTCGACGATGCAGGGAGATCGTTTTAGATAATAAGAACGTGTTTTTTCAAATCACATGAATTATTATTTCTCCCCGGTAGAACAATATGTGTGAAGAATTGACCGGTTACAATTTGGTGACCATCAGATAGGCTAATGGTTCATTCTTCGTCAGGAATCGATATAGACTTACATATAGTTTTTTTCTGCCGAGTTCTACCGGGTTCCTCTTCTTGTCAGACAGGATCAAAGAAAAATGCATGTAGATTCAATGGTACACAGATTTAGATTTTCGGCAAGCGTGAGATTTTCTGTGCTTTCTCTGATTAAGTGGAGAGTACTAAGTCTTAGTAGAGAGATAAGTTTTGGCATGGAATGTCATTAACTCATGTGTAAATTTACCTGCCTATGAAACTGAACACATTCACATGGGTCTCACTCGGCAAAAAATCGAAAGAGCAAAACATTTGAGATATTGGAAAAATAGCAAGAAAAGCAAAAAATGGCACAGAATTCGGGATTTTTGCCAGTATTAGTAGTCGGGTGGATATTTCGTAGCCAACATCTCATGCATATTCATGCTTTCATCTCAGCCATTATTTGCTTCATTTCAGAAGCTGTCTTCGTCAAACAGTAATCTGAATTCAAATCGAGGTCGCTATCTTCTTTATTTTCGAAACCATGGCCTCTTACTTCAACCTATCAATGCATCTTTAGTGTGGGTGTTGTCCTAACCTTCTACGCCATGAATTTTTTTTAAAAAATTTATTATATTTATTATCATTCCATACCAATAATTACACCTCTATGCCAAGGTTTTCAAAATCCCGACTTTGTCTCATCCCGGGTTTCCGGGATTGATCCCTCAATTTTTTGCGATTCCGGGATTACCAAACTTGGTGCATTTACTGATAGCATGCTTAGGCTAACTTAGGCTGAACAATTACTAGGCGTCGTTTTGAATTCTTAGACGAGCATTTTGAACGATGAACTGTACAATAAAACGCATGATATCAGATAACAAGTGCCTAAATGTGCGTGACTTAATGATAAGATTTCTTTCCATGTGCAGGCATAACAATAAGTAGATCTGGTTATCGTACACACATTATACATTGTTGCAACGTGGTATGCGATTTCAAATCGAAATGCAAGTACTGCGACTTTTTGTGACGTCTGATAAAAGCCACATATTGTATAATATTCGCTTCAAAAATTGATTAAATTTTAATTACATGTAGTACCTACGTTTGTATGCGTAACGCTCTCTCTTCCTTTCTCTCGACTGCCTGAACATAGTTTTATTTTTTTATATCAAAAAAAGTAGATGATTTTTCCCATACTGCACAAAAATACGCTAAAACTTATTCTGGTATATATGACGTATGAATAAGCAATGCGCACTTACATGTAATTGTACGACTACCGTGTCTGATGCATTCTTGGTAGTTTAGGTCTAATACTGATAACGAAAAAAGGAAAAAGTTTCAAATATAACAATATATTGCAATTTGCAACAATGAATTATGTTCATCTTTACTGTTACTTACTTGTTGCTACATCTTCATACAGCTCAACTGCCTAAAAGCAGATGTTAACGAATCCCGGGATCCTGAATCCCGTAAAAATGCGATAATCCCGGGATTGAAAACCTTACTATACACTAAATACTTTTCCACGGACTAATGCGATTTTACCGAAAACTTTAATATTCTTCCCATTATATTTGCGTACTTTCTCTGATCTTGTCTAACAAGGAGAGGAACTGAGTCGAACTCCGCAAGCGCGCAGATTCGTAGTAATCATCATGCGAAAGTCTCCTTTTCGGTCTCGTTCCCTGCATAAAACGTTCCGGTTTCCGGGATAATTGCTGCTTAAATCTCCAATGGATGATCGAAGTCGGTCCATCATTTAACAGCAAAATCTGCCACAGCCCAGCCAAGACACAAGCACGCGTCATCATGATAAATGAGCTGTAAAGATCCGAAATTTCTTCCCCATATTCATCTCTCTCTCTCTTCCTTATCTATTCGTGAATCACATGTATCGTTGAGACGACCTTGGCCTCCCCAGGTAGTGCTTGGATGTTCTTCGGCTTTGTCTTGCTCGAGCCGGCTGAGTCAGTCATTAATAGTTAGTTAGTGCCAGACATCAACCGGAAGAAGGCGACGATGACTCATTCTGAGCTTTGTTCGCAGGCGCGTGCGCGCGCGTGCCATTGTTTATTGTCTCTCCGTCTGCTGGCAGAGTGATGATGACGTCTGAGGGACTTAGAAAGTGATATCGATGTAATAACGCAATAATGAAGTTACCTTAGATATCTCAGCGTCTCGGGGTGATAGCAGACGGAGTACGGGAAGGAATTGAGAAGACTTCCATATCTTTCTTTCTCCGGTTTGTTGCTGACTGAATATGCGATGAGCACTGAGAAACTACAAATACTTAGCTTACAGGTATTTCCATCCAGCATTGATTCAAGTCAACTAATAGCTGTGCGGGTAGACATGAGGGTCTTTGAGAAATCCTCATCCTTTTCAAATTACATTTTTATGTACATGAAATGATGTGATCGATTGAAGATGTATGAGGATTGTAGGAAAATGGAAGGAGAAATTCCCCCACGTTTTCAAATTTGTCCTTAACTTGTAAAACTCGACAAATCGCTACGAAACTTCTGCATACAAATATTCAAGAATTCGATGCATCGGTGTGTGGTGCCAGCGGTCTCTGATGGTCAAATCTTGTCTGTATGCGGTGCTCGACCAGGGATTGTAAATAATTGATTGGTAAATAAAAAATCAATTACTTTTCTATCAATCAATTAATTATAATTTGAAATCTATCAACCAATTAATTGCAATTAAGACGACAAGCGATAGCTGGCTCAGTGTTCCCCAATGTAGAGAATTATTGTTCTCGGTGGTGGAAAAACTAAGCTACAGTATGTGTGACATGCGTGTAAACAGTCCTTAGCGAATTCAATCGTCAAATAGAAGTTTGTCTCAAAGGAGTGTGTGTAGACCTAAATGGAGTTTGAATGTACAAATCAAAGTGTTTAAATGCGTGGTATGTAGCGTACTTCCCTTATATACTTATTTTCGTACAAATCTTTTAGGTGAATTCAGTGTTCGTACTGGGGCGCGAATTCCGTAAAAACGGGCGCGAATGCGCGAAAAATGAAGGCGGGCGCGAAAATTATGCTCGCTTAAGACTGGAGTTTTCGCCTGTGGTGCTTCGAAACATCAAAATTGAAAAATGAAGTTAGTAATTTCAAAACATCTTTGTTTTGAATGCGTGTATTCCAAAAAAATTGCCATCACTGTCAATGGTGCCCTCTTCCGAATTTTTCCGGCCGCACCCCCCCTTGGATGTGAAAGACTCAAGGGCACACAGAACTTTTTTAATTTGTTTGGCGTGGTATATGCCACTATTTCTTAACATATATCCGAGTTATTCTAAGTATCTGTAAATGGGCCCCCCTCGGGTGATCAAATCCGCGGATTTCAATTTTTGCAATGGCATGCCTGAACATATAAATTTCTATCTATATATCATCATCATCATTTATACGGGTTTTCATCAGTCCGACATACCAGGGATCGCCAAATCTGATATGACAGGAACAATATATTAGGAAACACAACTGTCATTTTAATGCAAGCGTGTTTTTTTGGTTTCAGTAATACTTAACACGATAGTAAGAACTATTTTAGAAGATAATTCAAATTTTAGCTGGAAGACTTAACTATGGTTGCTACGATTCCTACAAACGGAATCTCTCCCAACGCCCCTTTGGAAGATCGACATCAGTGACAGCTCCATTTGGCTCGCTCCATACCATGTGTCATATGGCGAACAAGCCCGGCGGATTTTTGCCGATTTATCGGCCGACAATCAGTATTACATTTTTGAAAGGGTGAAGCGATTTTTCAGGAGGGGAACTGAAAAGCTCCTCAAGTACTTACCGTTTGAAAATGATGTACTTCAATCGTGCCAATTTCTTTCCCCACATCATTCGAACGATGCTGATCTGGAGAACTGGGCGAAGACTCTTGCGAAGTGCTTTCCCCAAATTGTTCCTCAAAACGAGATTTCTACTCTTGAAGTTGAAGCTCGACTCCTCCAAGGTACAACAGAGAAGCCAATGGACATTGGAGAATGCTGGCAGAAAATGTCCTCAAAGATGCCAACTCTGAGTCGTCTGGCTCGAGTCACGATGACATTACCCCACGGTAACGCAGAAGTGGAGAGGGTGTTCAGTTTGCTTCCTGATCTAGTGACAAAGAAACGGAGTAACCTGTCCGCGACTACAATGAATGCGATCGTCGTTATTAAGAGCGCCATGGCATCGAATAATATCTCATCGCGAAACTTCGAAGTGACACAGGCACTTTTGGAGAAAGTTGCCAAAGCCAAACAAGCATATGAGCTGCGTTTGAAGAGCGAGATGGAGGAAGAGGCAGCAAGGAAGAAGAAAGCAGCAGAGAAGGATATATTAAAAACTTTCGAAAATCAGAAGAAAAATGATTCAAAGCTGAATGAGTTAGAGTCCGGTCTCAAAAACAACGAAAAGCGAATCAGCGATATCATGAAACGGAAAGAAAGCCTCGTGAAAATGCAGGAGGAGGCATTACGGTCATTAAAGGAAGAGGAGGACCACCTTAAAGCTCTGCTTGATGAGAAGGAGAAGATGGAAGAAAAGAAACGAGCAGTAGCTGAGAAGCTCATGGCTAGTACTTTGAAGCGAAAAGCACATGAAGAACTGAAAGTTATTTCTCCCAAGAAATTGAGGTGATATTTTCTTTATCAGTGCCTAGCGCTTTTAGACAGCATTTTGATTCAACACAGCTCGATCATCATGTACCTGATTGAATGAAACTACTTACATGTGTACTTTCATTTCTGATATTTTCTTCATTTAAATCACAAGGAAAATAGGGCATAAACTCTTACGGTGTATTAATGAAACTTATTATGTTACATTTCAGTACCAGATGGAAAGTGTAGCGACGTTATTTTAACGAAGACGTTGACTATACCGAGAAAATGTCAGGTATGACAGGCCCTAACACCCCGATTTTAGTCTTTGGTTCGGTTCCATTTGGCCCAGATTTGGTTGCAGTGATTTCGGGCATTTTTCTAAGGCACCACAACCAAATCCTAGCTAATTGGAACTGGAAAAGGCATTTTCGGGGTTCCTTAGGCTCATTTGATTCAACGTTGCGGAAATATTATAGTACCGAATTAGAATGAATACATTATAACGTACTTATATGTTCGTATATGATCTCATTAATATCATATGGTTGTCTGCTCCATGCAGGGCCATGCATTAATCAATTATGTTTTCATCTACTCCATCAAAGGTATCTAATAAATGCTGTAAATCGTCATAGACCTATGAAATTGACCCGTAAATATGCCTATATGAATTCCATATATGTTTGAAAAATGTATGTATTGACCTTACGCTGGTGCATACATGTATCTTAGATCAATTAGTTGGGGGCGCGAATCGCAGGGCGGGGCGCGAAAAATGCGAAATCGGCCAGTACGAACACTGTGAATTTTTAGAACCTAGGAATGCTGCTAAGTGCTAACATAGGCGGAATTTATGGACACTGATCCAATTAATTGCAATTAATTTTAATTGTTCAATTAGTTAATAGTAGGATGCGAATTATCAATCAATTAATATGCAATTAATTTTTACAATCCCTGTGCTCGACTATTCTCTCCAAACCATGTCATCCGTGACGACCTCTAGGAAAGCAGTGATCTTTGAAAATCTCAACAGCAATTTTCGGTGCTTGTGAGTTATCGCCCCCCTCACTGCGTTTTCAAATTTGCATGAAGTCCATGAAATTGAATAAATCATCACGATGCTGCAGATGTCTGAGAACATTATCTACCCATGTACAGAAAATCATGCAAATCGGACAAGTACTTTTTGAATTAGGGGACTCCGCCAGACACCGGAGTTTGTCCATCTAGAGTTTGAAAGTGGACTTCCATCTGTCCACTTTCATCTGCTCTATTGCCTCTTACTCTACTGATTATGAGTAGCCGTTTACATGCACTTCAGAGTGTGAACTGCTGCAAGAGCAATGTCGGATGGTTTTTCCGAAGGTGATGAATACCAGTGATAGAAACCGTCCTGGTCAGAACTATAAAAATGGGAAAAGCTGGTCAAAACTACTGATTGTTAGTCTATGACTCTAAAGTTTAGCAGATGTTTGCGAGTACAACTATATACGGTGTAGACGGGCGCAATCTCGAGATTTCAGCTATTAGATGAAGAATCTTTTTCTCGTATTTGAGCCACTTGATTCACTCATCATGAAGGGCATAATATAAGAGAAACGCATATTCAGGTAGGCCTATTGCATCTAGCAATTGAAGAGAAATGAAGAGAAATTTTATCGTCTTCTCACTTTCATCAATATTTAAATAAAAAACAAATGCATTAGCCTATTTCTTATACAGCACCCCAAATCTCATTGAAGACATTGTTTATTTTTTTAATATAATTTTTCATTAATTACCTATTTCTCTTTATATCGTAACTAATTTAAACCTGACTAATTTAATTCTTAGAAAATTAATTCTTTCAATTCTAAAAATATTCGATGTATTCGACTGACGACAACAGAAGGCAATTAGCTTCAAGAAAAACATGATCATATGCCTTGTACATCAGTCACGCAAAGCTGATGAAATCAGATTAGTTTATAGTCAATCCTTGACAACAGTAGACGAACGCAAGATTTAAGCTACTGTAGGATGTGATGTCTCAGTTCGATGATACAACAGTCTGTATAGAGATACGGACCCATAACATGTGAATATGTGCATGTTGGCTAACAACGAATGTTAATGGCAATAGAAGTTTCCCACGCACCCTAATATGTCAGTTTTTCCCCATTTTCCCGGTTTTTGCCATTTTCCCACCTGCCTTGGTAAAAACTAGTATTCCCATAAAATTGCCAACCCCGTGTAAGACGCCTTTGTGTTGATGGTTTTGCCTTCGCAGTCAATCAAAACTGCAGTCAATCTTTTTCATCAAACATGCACCGCATTTCAGCTCTGCGTCAAAGGCACTGCACGTCATCATCCAATATCGATTATTAGCAATTTTAGCGCCCGTATACATAGTTATTACAAATAAAATAGTCACATAGAATTTGTAATTGAACGCTACGTATCAGACCCTAAAAATAATTTTCTAATAAAATCAAGACTGAAAGCTTCATATGCATAGAGTGAATAAAGGTGACGAATACCATAACTTTCTGTTTTTCATTTCTTTGGCGTTGTGTTTGTCAAAAAAGGTTGAATGTCATTGATTCACAATAAACGATATGATTGTTTCTCTGAATTGTTAAATGCATGTGCGTAATAGTCAATCGATTGGCATCACTCTTATGCCGCGTATTCTTCTTCCAGCTTCCCTCTTGAAAGAGTTGCGTCATGCAAATATCGTCGCGTTACACGACATTGTTTACACAAAAGAAACGTTAACGTTTGTCTTCGAATATGTGGTATGTATTTCTTTGATTTTTATGTATGTTTTGGTCATTGTCGGAATTTCATCACTCCATTTCCAGCAATCTGATCTCAGTCGGTACCTTGAAAAGCATTCTGGTGGACTTCATCCGCATAACATAAAAGTAAGCCAATAATATAAGAATGTGAGGCAGCTGAAGGCGCTTAAATGCCTGAAAATGTCCAACATTGTTGCTCGAAGACATGTATGTTAACAGTATTGAGCTTCTAAATATGTATATTATCTCATTGATTTTGGATAATAAGTATGCAACATTTGCCACGATACAGGAAGTTAAACGTGTAGAATGTACGAGTTCCCGTTAGGGAAAGAGTGCATTCTTTAGCTTAACTACCTGTATCTAAACAATGTAAAAATCACTATAAGATTCACTGGAATATGTCTATTTTTGTGTACTGAAAATCATTTGACTTGAAATATCTATGTTGATAGTGCTATAAGCGACCAGGATGAAGATGTATTACCTTTCAAATGACAGCCTAAACCGTCGGCGCGAATCCAAAATCTATGACATCAAAAATCCAAACCTGTAAAGGATTCAAATCTATGATAATTTGCTACGTAATATTATTACACTGACTTCGATGTATTACACGGTCAGAATCTACGAATATGATGCTACGGTATTCTCCGAGCCGAAAGCGAGGAGAATACCATAGCATCATATGAGTAGATTTGAGCTGTGTGATACATAGAAGTCAGTGTAATAATACTATGTGTTCGCTGAATGATATCTCATGACTCCATCATAGAAATTAACAATACCATAAAGTATACCAGATTATTACATAGTTGTAGAATCGTATCTAAGAATCCCTTCTATATCTGGTAAAATTTGTTCCCAGGGAAAATCTTGATAGAGAGGGATTTTATCGCGGATATCTGTGGTCCTAATAATCTGGCATCCTTTATAACGGATAGAGGATAGCTATGCGATTCTCTGACATAGCTCGTGAAATTATTTGATATATCCCTCGGGCTAAAGCCCTCGGGATTCATCAAATAATTTCCCTCTCTATATCCCAGAGAATCGCATAGCCATCCTCTATCCATTACATAGAAAGTCCTAGAATGGAAATTGCATGAAAATTATGGCACACGCCGGGGGAACTTAGTTGGGGCAAAAAGCAAATTTTGCGAGCTGGTTTTCTTGTTTTCTGGTTGGCACTTTAAATTATCAAGTCAATTTGTGATCTGGATTGTTGCCCTTTGTCTGAAGACCATGTACACAAAAGTAATAATGAATTTACGAAATACTGCGGCGACAGGATGACAAAGAAGGAAATCCTTTAAAACGTTCTATACGTTCATCATTTTGAAATATCGCTCCTATAATCTATCAAGAGTATAATCAGACACTTATGCAACTTGTAATGTCGATTTACAGAGCATGCATTGCTCCAGCTTGAAATCAGACGTCAAGAAATCTTACAGTATTCATTTTACTTTGAAGGGTTCCCCTGTTCAATATATTTGAACAATTTTCAATACCTTTGCATGCTTTCGAATATGAGCCTCCAAAATACAAATTACATAAGTCATTCAATGATTAATTGAAAAGTTCCAGCGACATTTCATGTATCTGATAAATGACTGTCGCTAAAGAAGCGTTCGATGTGTTTATTCCAGAAAAACGCTAGGTTTCTTAACCGCTAGAAGGGGAAATTATCCAAAAATTAGAATTTTTATCTTTGAATTCTTCAGATGTTCTCACAAACAGCACACCGACCACTTCCGATAATGACTCTGGGAACCAAATTTCAATTCGTATTCCAATGTTGAAAAACTGGAAAATAGTTGTCAATGACTGCTACAAATAGACGCAGTATATTGATCCATGGAATAGTAGACTATTTCACATGATACAATGCCACCATCTCACTTGCAATTATCTTCATGAAAATCCTGTAATTTGATGTCAACAACTTCCACAACCAACTTGGCAAATAGTTTGACTATGATACAATGTTTTAGATCTAAGCTGATCTACAAACCATAGATTTTTCCATGTGCCATCATTGTACATAGGCAAGATATCAAACTTCCATTCTAGTGCACTATTATCTACTTCTATGGACTCCATGGATATATTTCATATTTGAATTCATGAATTTTGAAACAGCTTAATTATCTAAGCAAGCATTCCTTTCTTCACTTTTGACTAATCAATGACATAGGAATGACGTCGAGATTTGTAAACATGTCAGAGGAAGAAGTTAATTCTGATATCAATAATAGAATACCAAAAAGTACTTGGAATAAGATGAGATGGGCATTCAAGCTATTTGTCACCTGGCATGACCACTGGAAAATAAGAATTGACGATAATGTTTTGAAAGTATATAAAAATGTGAAAGAATTTACACCAAACGATCTCAATCACTGTTTGAAGTACTTCTTCGCTGAGGTCAGAAAGGTTGATGGAGATATGTATCCTCCAGAATCGTTGAAAGGCATTGGTGCGATGCTACAGCTATATTTCAATACAGAAATGAAATGGAAAATTTCTATTTTTACGGACATTGATTTCAAAAGTGCTCGTGATTCCCTTGATGCTCAGATGAAAAAATCAGCTCAACGCGGTAACGTAAAACCAAAGAAAAGAGCATTGCCAATTGATCTAGAACAAGAGAACGAATTGTGGGAAAATGGCAGTTTTGGAATTTCAAATCCAGATCAGCTAATCCACACACTTATTTATCATTTGGGAGTTCATTTGAGCCTTAGAGCGGCTAAAGAACATCATGATATGGAATTTGGAGACGAATCTCAATTAATTCTTTGTAAAGACAGTGATGATAAAGAATATTTGAAATACGTTGAAAGAATGTCAAAAAACAAGCGTTATGGATTAAAATGTGCCAGAATGGACCCCAAAGAGACTCGAGTTTATCAGAACACGGACAACCCAGATCGATGTGTGATCAAATTATATAAAGAGTACATTCGACATAGACCAGATGGTGCGTGCAAAGCATTTTATCTGACGCCCTTACAGAAACATCAAATAAAAGGAGCTGTTTGGTACAAACGCTGCCCAATGGGGATTCATAAAATTGAAAATACCACTAAAACGTTGATGAAAAATATTGCAAAAGACGGCGAATTCTTTACGAACACTTCTTTACGACGCACTGCTAAGACTCGACTTGTACAAGGCGGCATATCCAAGGAGGTTGCAGCACTCAAAACAGGTCGAATCAATGAAAAAGCAGATAGTGCCTACATTCATGCCGAGGTATTCGAGAAAGATATGTCGAAAGTGCTGTATGGATCATATGAAGCTACAACAAACAATGTTGTATCTACAAACAACACAAACACACGAGAAAACAAGTCTATCAATTTTTATGGATGTACTTTTAACAATTGCACTTTATGATGTGTTACTCTATTATTTGTATTGGGTTGGAAACTAAGCTGAGACTCATCTCGTAATTATTAATAATTTATTAGTTATCTGTAAGAGTGTATTAGTGGTTTAGAAGTCTAAGACAATTCCGTCTTCAATTTTTTGAATCTGGCACATCTTCTAGCTCTCATGGAGCATTTAAGAGCTAATTCTTTTCGCTTCGGTGAGTCAGAACTTAGTTTTCAATCATAGTACTGTTTCAATCGTTAAAGTGTGTTATAACACATTACAGGTAATCTACTCCCAGGTAATCTACTGCAGTAGATTACCTGAGAAAGATATTGCAGTTCAAAATATACATGTTGAATATGGATATCTAAGCGTATTTTACTCAATTATAATCGACCGCCTAATTGCATTAGGGGCATAGCACATGAGGCGAATACATAGCCCATGGAGCTCAGAACATTAAAGTATGTCAAGCATGAGATATCTACGAATGCAAGTTATGGACCATAGGAATCACCTCAATGCCATTTTCACTGGGAATGCGAAGATGGATGGTGAAATGCTCCTACCTCAATGGTATTACATAGCAAATTAGACGGCCTTAATTATTATGCAATTAAGGCCGTCTAATTTGGAATTGGAGCTATATAAACGACTTTCATAGAAAAATGACACGTGAAATATCGGCTGACAAACCAACTTACTCAGTAACAATGTCCTAGGTTATATGCAGGTTTTATCGGTCATCAACGGCACTTATCAGGAAAATAGCGGCAATTTCAGTTCAACAGCGGCCATTTAAATCCATTAGCAACACTTTCAGATCAAACGTAGAATTCTTCAATTCAACAGCGACAATTTCAATTCACGTGTGTAATACAGCGGAGTGTGAAATACAAATTTACAAAAATATTTGAATCTAGATTTGTCCATTTCATTCATCTTTTCTTACTCTTTTCTGTCTTTACTTCTGTTGTTGGATAGCTTGATTATAAGTTTGCGATTTGTATATTGCTTGCGCACATCGTTGCAGCTTGTTTAATTTGCATCAATTGAAGCTGTTTTAGCTCATGCATTTAAGGAACATATAGTTTCCTTCATTTTTATATACATGATTTCATATTTGTAAACTGTTTACATGTCTACTCCTTGATTTTGTTTCAAAAGCAATGAAGTTATTTCGGTTTTCACCCATTTGCTGATGATGCACGTCATTTCTGCTGCTACATCAACTTTTGATGGTATCTTCATGACCCTTCGTCATGGCACTAACCTCAGTGCATGTTTTCTAACCCAATATTTGGGTCCGCGTCTTCCACCTACTATCCTCATTACTCTTCCGCCCATTCGTGAACGCCCACGAGCTCTTGAGAGCTCGTAATTTGAGACGTTTTTGTCAGTAAAAGTCAGCTCCCGCCTTATTTCCAGGCGCGCCCTCATTGCTTGACAGCCAGTCAGCATACTCTCGCCTATCCGCCTTAACGGCTGCTCTATTGCGAATTTCTACAATTCCATTTAACTTCTTCATAGTATGCAATCACCCATGTAACATTTCATTTGTGCGTATCTGAGGTTTACTTGGTAAACGTACTTCCAAATCTCGCTTGATTTCATTTAGTATGTACTGTGGGTGATCTTGCACTATTTTAGCCACAGAATGAGACTGGTCGTCTCTTCCTCTGTTTGACTAGAAAGGAAACAGTGGAACATGTAAGGCTAATGAAATGGCAGAATCTGCTGACATAGTACCATAGCAATCGAACAATGAGCAGCCAGTTCGATATTAAACACGCCAAATTGTACGTGTTATAGTGACTGTTATCAACCGGATCACACAAAGAGATACAGACGACGATGTCAAGTTCTACAGAGAAGCTTGTGAATGTTTTTTTCGTGCGTCTGCCAACTTTTTTTTTAATAATTAATGATCGGAAGGATCAACATTATCCAGAAAACTTTTGCGCATTGATCTGAATTCATCGAATCTGAAGGAATCGTGGCGATCGGAGCATTTTGAAGAAATACACAGCAATCCGCAAGCGACGCACGAATATTTTTCTTATCTCCATAAGGCATTGAAAATTTCTTTTTGCCCACTTAGTAAGTTCCTGTATGTACCATCGTCTTGAATCAGTTTGCACTTCTATCAAAGTGATGCGGTTAAGCAATCTAATTCTGTGATTTTAGCGCATGTGTCAGTCATTTCCTCGTCACCCTTTTTGTTGCACGATTCTCCTCAAACCCAAGATACTGAGCTAGACATTTTCTATCGTTGGACAATGGGCCATGCGGTTCCACGTGTAATCCCTAAGACGCGAGCTATCTCAAAGTTATCTTCAGAAGAATTTTAGTAAGCTAAAATGATTCTTTGCTTATTATCTACGGATATTCGAGACCGTTGCATTTCACAGGTGGTCAGTCAATTAAAAGGTGTGAAATCTACAAGCCCACTTGAATCGCCGCTATTGATTTGAAAAATTCTACTATTTGCTTGGAACTACCGCTATAACTTCACACATGCCGCTGTTGAGCTGAAATTGCCACTATTGTCCTGATAAGTGCCGGTGATGGCCGATAAAACCTGTCATACTGAAAAAGGAGATCTAGATATCTATACAAAGACAGGAGTGAATTTGTTCGTGTCAGTGGACAGACTTGAAAGCCTGTAGCGACATACGGAGCATAGAATTCAATGCATGTAAACGCACAAATTTATCAAGACGCTGAGAAATTCAATTTCGGACATTCTTTGAATTTCTTTGATTCTTAATGAATTAAGATAAAGATTTAAATTATCAATTATACTTCTGGCCACAGTTGGCTCCCAATATCTATGGAGTCTCAGACTAAATTGAAATACAACAACGTCATTCATAAGAAAAGGGGTTACTCTTTGAAAAGACTCTTTAGGGGTAGCTTTTTATGGTAAAGAGGGGTAATAACCGAACCAATGTGATGGACAAAGTATATTTTGCCTAATTTTTTGTTTCGTCGTCCACCACGCTACTAAATTGTCCCACTTTTAATCATATGTCAGTTTGCTCATGTGTTCACTTTTATTCATACACGTAAGTACGAAATATTAGCAGTTTTTAGATTATGCTTCTTATCTAATCATCGCAATTTGGCTCCTCTCAACAATTCAAGACTTAATGCTTAAATAATCTACTATCTTGATATCCACGCACGCCTTGTAAGCGTATCGAAGATTTTTGGCCGCTTTTGGAGGAGTACAACGTTACAGATTGCGTTTGTTTTCGTTGTGACATTACAGTACTGTCTTAAAATATCAAAACATGACGTCAGCTAGCAAACTAAATATAATTACAGATGAATTTATCTCATTGTTGATTTTGTAACAGAAATGGAAAGTGTAAACATTTATTTTAGAATATCCTGACGAAAGGCGACTATTGCACGCATTTTTAGACATCTCTCCGATGTGATGTCAATGAGGTGTACTTCAGTTATCTACGTCTCAACGAGTTCACAAATAAAAAAAAATCATAAAAAAACCCATAAACAATCATTCGTTTCGGCAGATTGCTGAGTGAAGCCAAGAATACCACTATTACTCGGCTTGAGCTGTCCATTGCATATTTACCAGAGGCGATCAGTAATACCACAGTGTTGAAACAAAAATTATCCGCATGACAGCTCCTTTGTAACGTCAAATTTGAGTCACTTCTCATCTGAATATTTGCCACCACATTTTGACACTTGTTGGGTATTGAAAGATATTCAACTCCATTACTTTCAGTTTTCAAAATTTTTGAATTCTGTGAGCGGTGGTTCCTAAAATTTAAAAAGCATTAGCCTTTCCTTAATTTGCTACTTCAACCATATCTATGTTTCAACTTTGAATGCTTGAAATATGAATCTGTTGATGAAAATGAAATTAAAAAATATATCGTTGTAAAATCATTCAGATCTCATAAATGGGTTACAGGCTGCAATTCACTGAATATAGATGCATGTTTTTACAATTTGGAAACCATCGTTCACTGAATTCAATTCTTTTGAAAATTGTATTCAATGAAGGAATTCGAACGGGAAGATCTCAATTTTAAAAGTACCTTCAAAAATGTCCGGATAATATTTTTCGAACAGTTTATGCAAGGTATTCACGGTCGGTAATGATGTAGGATTTTCGCTGAATGCCTCTTTAAATTTCTTCAAAAATATCGGAGTGGATATCGTATGTCCCACAGAGATGACCTGTCTTGTCTGCGTGTTAGGGTCTAGAGATGACTTTCCTCATGTGGATGGTCACGCTCAAAACTAGTCTCGAGGGGCAAGAAGATTTCCATTGAACGAAATGCAAATTCAAGCCTGAATTCTGACGAACCTGAAGATAGGCACGACATCAAACGCACACAGTCAACAAGTTCAGATCGAGAAGAGTCGAGTGGTGTTAATAATATTTCCATTTGACGAATTTATCACAAAGAAAAAGAGGGTTCTCTGATAAGAGCTACTTCTGTAATGCGCGCGCTTGGCCAATCACGCAAGCCGATGAAAGATGAATATCTATGTCAATTTCTATCGCATGCTACTATTGCACACAATGGCTGGCTGGGGTAGGATTATGTCCGCGCTAGACTAACTCAGACGCAAATGAATCTATATCTGTGGTAGTTGCTGTAGTAATCTCTGTGGTATTCTCTGTGGTAACAATTTGCCGCATTTCAATCTGTCCTTCACCTTTTCCTTCCATGTTCTCCAGTCTTGTTCTTTGCTTTCCAGGTCTCTCTTGATACAGTTCCTCCATCGAATCCTTGGCCGTTCCCTTCTTGTTATTGTGTCATCCATCTCTTCCACTTGTTTCCCTACCCTTTCGCCTCCCAACCTTAACATATGTCCTGCCCGCCTCAGTCTCTTTTCAACCACATTCTGTGTCACTGTTTTCTTCAATCCTATTTCCTCCCTCAGCTCCTCCATTCTTCGTTTCTCCACCAACCTTACACCACAGATGTGCCTTATCCAGTTATTTTCACACACTTCATGTAAAGTGAATGCTGTTTCAAGTGATGATGAATGGTTTAGCATCACTACTCATCTAGAGCGTTGTGATCTTTTCTCCGGATGCCCTTCATGACGACTTCCTATGACACTCTCGGGGCTTGACCTCTGGACCAAAAGATCGCTAGGCCAAGCACTTAACCAGTGTGCCACAGAGACCACATTCATATATGAATGTGAAACACTAATATTACTATAGAGTGTGTTTTCATACTCCATCCGGGTTTCAGTATAATATTCCTTTGTTTTTGTTCCAGTTATTTCTCTTCCAATTGCTGCGCGGATTGGAATTCATTCACAAACGGCGAATACTCCATCGAGATTTAAAACCACAGAATCTGCTAATCAGCGAAATAGGAGAACTGAAACTGGCAGATTTCGGTCTGGCAAGAGCCAAGTCGGTGCCTAGTCACACGTACTCGCATGAGGTGGTCACGCTTTGGTACCGGCCGCCCGATGTGCTTCTTGGTTCCACAAATTATACAACTTCGTTAGACATGTGGTAAGCTTCTCAAATCATTATTCTTTCTTAATTTAGAATTATTTACCTGCTACTTGTAAATGTATGCAGTAGTAAGCTAATGTATATTTGTAAAGCGGTAATGAAATTTTGCGATATCTTACAGGGGCGTTGGCTGTATCTTCATGGAGATGATTATTGGCTCGGCGCTCTTCACTGGAATGAAAGATATCTATGACCAATTGGAACGCATTTTCTGGATCATGGGGACGCCTACAGAGTCCAGCTGGCCCGGTGTGGCAAATTTCAAGCATTACCGAGGCTTAGGCGAAGGCCGATTCGGTCTGCATCGTATGCGCCGCCTTCATCGAGTTGCTCCAAGACTATTAGGCCTTTTGAACGCTGAAGGTCTGGCCCTCCGCTTTCTGCAGATGCGTCCCGAAGAGAGGATCAGTGCCGCCGATGCTATGAAGCATCCTTACTTCGATGAACTACCGGCCGAACTCAGCACCCTCTCACCTGAAAGCTCCATTTTCTCTTTAGCGGGTATAAAAATGGTTGCAGAAAGTTCTAATGCTCCACTTTATTCTCATTCCTCCTCCTCCGTGATTTCTGTACCCGGTAACCATCGGACAACTTCTTCTTCTTCTACTGCTTCAGCAGCGGCGGTAGTATGCCAAGAAGGCGAAACGTGATTGTTCCATCCTGTCGTTCTTCTTTTGTGAGTCAACATTGGCAAGGAAGGTCACAGAGAACAACAGCAAGTTGCTGACAAGCTGCGATCTGCATAGCTATCGCATTTCTAACTTAAATTGAAATTAAAACTCTTGAGTTTCAAATTAAAACATTTAAATTTCAAATTGAAACTAGTGAACTTACAATTAAAATGGTTTTACTTCAAATTGAAATAACTGAACTTCAAATTAAAATGGTTTAGCTTCAAATTGAAATAACTGAACTTCAAATTAAAATGGTTTAGCTTCAAATTAAAACAACTGAACTTTAAATTCCCTTTTCGCTGATTGATCTGCTTATTTGTTTTTCACTAAAGATTCACCATATCATTGTTCTAAAATCATTTATCCACTTTCATGACTCGAGTCTTGGATCTCCAAATTAGTGACATTGAACGAGTAATTTCCCATTTTGATGCTGTAGTGAAAAATAGCAGCTAACACTTCATGTGCATTAAGTTCGTTTATTCCTTAAGAAATTTCGCCTCTTCGATAGATTGTTAAAATTGTGTGCTTATCCCTTTCAAGCGAGCTTAAATGTAAGAATAAAAACATGCGAAAAATTTCAAGTTGAATTATTTTAATTTGAAATTTAAAAATACAAACTAAATTAGCGTTGATTGCAAATATTCAATTTTCATGGATTTGCAGCAACTTCTATGATTAATACTCTAATTTGCAGAACACGATTGCTCTGCATATCAACATCTTCATCTTCAATATCTCAATTTCTAATTCCTGTTTCCTTTCAGCTCTCATTTCTCCAAAATGTTTGTTTACATCATCACCTCTTTTTTACCTCATCTGTCAACAGTTCGTTTCTCAAATCATGCGCCATATTCTTCATTTACCCATTATAGAATTTTACTCCCAAAATTCCTTCGTATTTTTTCTTTTTTTATTATTCGTAGCAGATGATAGTTTTATACCTCTAACTTCTCAAAATAAAAATTCTCTCTTGTTCATTTGATTATATGACGGTGAACTTTGCAAGTTTCCTTACTTTATCTCACTAGAAATAAACAATGCACGACAACAAAGTTACAGGTATTGGTATTTTTCATAATATCGTCATTGTGTATGGTCACAATTGGCATTTAATCCTCGATAACACGTACGTAATTCATGTTGTTTTATAATAAGAATAATAGAATTTGTGAGCAAAGTTCGATTTTTAAATTAAAAGAAGACAAATAATCCTATTGCTCAAGATTGCATTTCAAATGAAAGTGCTATATTTATGTACTATGCATATACTATGCATATAGTAGCTAATATGATTATTCTTATGATAGGCTTCTAACATGTTGGAATATTTATTAATCTAAATTTCAGTGATTAGGATTCCATAAGCGATGAACCATCAAGTTCAATATTGACGTTTATATCACCGCACTTCAACATAAGACTTTGTCAAGCTTAGTTGATAGAAATTTGTTTTGAACCGTCGATAGTATATTTCGTGAAATGATGCTCTCTCATCTCTGCTAATAATGACAACAATGAGTAACAAGGAGATTGAATTTAAGGGCTTCGAGTAAGACAACTCGAAATTGTAAGTTGAGCGTCTAAGAATTCTGTTGAAGAATTCTAGCAAACGGGATGTATGTTGAGCACAATTTACAGCTAAGACAAGTAGGACATCAGATTTAGCTCTTAAGTCTGATATGAATTCAATATGCAAATATCAATGACAAGTTCTTAGAAAGTTTGAATGCGCATTGCCTCATTAATACCACCCTTATCGAGTATTCTGTCGAAGTTATTCAAAAGTCGAATTTTTTGTCATAAAAAGTCAAAATTTATCATTCAAATTGCACTTCCTACTTTCCTGAATAGAATTCAGAGATGGATTTCATTATATATTCATATCATTTGCCATTTAACAGATAACTAACATCTTGGCTAACTAATCGAATCGAACCCAGTCCTTGAACCACTAACGCGGCATGAAGATCACCAAGACCAACGAAGCACAACCTCCACGACTGTGTCAGGAGCAAGCAAAGCTTCCCGCGCACAATATGACGTTACTTAATAGACATCATCATTCATTAATATAGTTAATTAATTATTATGACGTCATAATGCGCGCGGGAAGCTTTGCTTGTTCTTGACAAGGTCGTGTAGGGTGTGCTTTGCTAGTCTTGGGGATCTTCATGCCGCGGTAGCAGTTCGAGGACTGGGTTCGATTCCCAGCCGGCAACGCGCATTGAAACATCATTTCGACCTCATGGAAGCCGGAGGCATTGAATTGTTAAATAACTAGCATATTTAAGCAGACATAAGTGGTCTCCGTGCACAGTGGCTAGGTGCTTGGCCTAGCGATCTTTCGGTTCAGAGGTCGAGCACCGAAAGTGTCATTGGAAGTCGTCAGGAAGGGCATCCGAACTAAAAGATCACAATGCTCCAGATTTAAGTCTGGCTGTGTCAGCACCGTCCAAGCCTCCAGTAATGGGGGAGTAGTGACGCTAAACCATCATTAATTCATAAGAAATTGAAGGTTTCGAAAATATTAATGCAATCAATGCTGTATTCTGATTCAGTACTGACTTTCACCATCGATGTTGAATCACAAAAGTCTGACCGAACGATAGAAATTCTCCTCCCCCCACTCTCCCATCCTCCCTTCTAGCTTCCTCAGGCGTACAGTATCACTGGGGCCAACGTTCCCCTGTTCTCATCTTCTCCTTCTCATTGAAGGACTATTGAACTCTTGCCTTCTTGCACACAGAAATGGATGATGCTGCCCAAGAGATCCCATCGTGATATGTTCATTGTGTGCGCGTACTCTGTATTTAGAAAATGAAATTATTTTTCTGACCCTTTCCTTATTAATCTTCTCTATTCCTGCTGTCCAACTGCGTTTGACGATCTCTACATGAATGACCTATTGTGTAAATCATTGACTAACGTTTTTTGTTTTGCTTTCACTGTTTCTTTCTTCGGTGCTTATGGATTTTCACTACATCAGGTTTTCGAAGATGAGAATCGCCCGGACTTCTTCTATTTCATTCGGGCAATTCTCGAGATTAATCGAAAATCATGTATAAAATCAACTTCGAGTGGGGGGAGGGTAGAACGGCCCCTTTCATTGAAAATGAATATCACAATATCAAGGAATTGAAAAGAATTGTCCTCTAAAAAGCCTTAGATTTAATTATGGGCTCCTGCGAAGCATTAGATGAGTATAGTGATGAACCATTTGATTCAATTGGTTCAACAGATCTCATCTCGAATTGTTGATCTCCATTCCAGAAATTTCTCCATAGTTGCATCATGATTAGACTTTAACTGTGATATGAACCACCTTATTAAAACCTTCAACGCGCTGATTATTAAATAATTGTCATAATAATTGAGGTAAAAAGAAATTTAATGATGCGAGTAGATTAGACATTTTAGTCAATTAATCTTTTTTACCTCAATTATAATGATAATTTGAACAACAGTCAGCGCGTTGAAGAATTCACTAACTTGGTTTATTTTACATTTAAATTCCAATTATGCTGTAAAGTTCGCTCTGTGAAAAATCATTTGATTTATCTAAAAAATATGTAGTTACATTGCTATCTACTTTCTAAAAGCTAAAGCTGCTGATTTGGCAGGTAAAATTCTAAAGGTCAAAATTTTCATTTAACTGGAAAAGGTTCCATGAACCAACTGGTATAATAATAATAATAGTTTATTCAAAGAACTGATAATCGCACAGTTCGGAGCAGATATGACGTCAGAAAAAAATGTCATATTTATTTGAAAAGAAAAAAGTCAAAGTCAAAAAATTGACTGAATAGCATTGCAGTTGTGGGAATGAATGTCTTCTCCCAGCGGCGAGTATTACTAATGGGCAACGAAAGTCGTTTGCTATGGTAATACACAGCAACCATTTTTAGACAATCTGCGGCACATATGTAACCACAGCGAGACATTTTTCGGCCTGTCTGGCCTCATCAGTCGTGGGAAGTTTCGAACCAGCGACATTGAAGCGTCTCAAAATCGGATTGCAACCCACCAACGTGCCTGCGTTAAAGCAGTGCCTTCCTAGCTAATTCATCCTCATAACAGAAGTCCCGTTGGCCTTGTGGTTAAAGGGTATGCTTGCAAGTCCTCTATCTCCGACGTTGTTGGTTCGAACCTACCCACGACTGATAAGGACCAACAGGCCGAAACATCTCTCGTGATGGCTACATCTGCTGAGCTTTGATAAATTAATCAATCACCAGGTTACTTGTTAAAAATGTATGCGATTTTTCTGAGGCCATTAGGTGTCGGAATAATGCTCTTCAACGCATGGTGTAAACATACTTTTTCATTGACCATCATTTGAAAACCTGATGTGGGCATGAACTAAGGCGCCTAATCTTCGATGCCCTTTCTTTCTTCTGAAACCATGGAAAAATTCTCTGAGATATTGTAAATTATGAGACTCGAGTAACTCATGACTTATGTTGTCTTTTTATTATAATGTTGTTTCGCTCGCTCATCATTTATCGACAATTTTGTTGTCTTCAAATGTGCAATATTAGTTTTCGTATTTTCATAAATTTGACTTTTTTATCAACGCATTTACTAGGGGAATTGATACATCAGACTAAAAGAATAAAAGGTGGGAAGAGTATAGAACAGAATTCGACAACCAGCGATCCAAATGAGGCCCGCGGTTCTTTCTCAAATTTGCTGTCATTTACAGCCCATGTTCGGTCTTACAGTAGTTTTCTGTAAAACTGATGGACAAAATAGCAATTTTGTAACAAAACCAACAAGGGCGTCCAACCGCTGTCTAATCAGATGTGCAAGTCAACATAAGCTGGTGTTATGTTTATTGGTGGTATTTTCAATAAATATGCCAGAGACTACAAATCTCCGTAAATCAGCCAAAAATTATGTTAGGTTTGGTAATTTGTCGAAAAATTCAATGAAAATAATGTGTTGGGGATCAAGATTTTCTTGATTTCTCTATATGGCAAGGAAATAGAGATTTGTTAATTTCTTGCAAGTTATTGCTACTTTTTTGCTTTCCAAGCACTTAGAACTTTTGACCGAATTAAAATTCCGTGTTCTCATGCATAGTGATGAAGAAGCAGTTTCTGAAATTTAGTCGGATTTTGAGGCCGAGGGACATTGATAAGGATCAAGAGTTAAGTTCAACAATACACGAGGAACTCCAGTATAAAACATGAAACACAAATAGGGCCTACTGCAATTGGGCATGCACAAATACGTCGCTGTTTTTTTAAAAACATTTTTATTGGTTTCCATAAATCCGCTAATGTAGTCCCTGAGATATGCTTTACAATTGGGTGATTCATTTTACTCTGTAGATTTTGCGGAAATTCTCTATTGTTCAAAGATGTTGTAGCCTATTGTCGAACTTTCGATGACGATTGCAGCTCATCTTAAGAGCTTGACAAATAGAACATTTGGAGAAGTTTTGCAAAGCCGACGGAGAAAAAAGCTTTGCGATTTGTTTATATAAGCCAGGATGTTTACTCGAAGTTTCCCGCGAATTCCGGCATTTTCACCATCTTCTGATGGGGTCACGAGATTCGTATAAATATAGGCCTACATTAAAAGATAAAAGACGCCCCACACCACCACCACCCACTTTAGATCATCGTGTCAAAATGCGACAAATTGCAGATACTTAGGATTTTAATTCTTAATGCGTATGCTTTTCTTGTTAATGAACGTAAGCTACAACTCACGAACCAAATCTACCAAGAGCTACAGCTGATTCAGTGGACCCACGCGCGATTTTGTGTTTGCCCATCCCCGGTGTAAGGTCAGCTGTGTTCTCTATGCAAGGACCAGGAATGCGGAGTCGGAGTCCCGGAATCCTATCATTTTTTGGCTGGAGTCGGAGTCCTATCAAATGATAGGACTCCGGCCCATAACTAGACCCGAAGCATAATACAAGCAAATTATTTATTCTCGTGCATAGCTGTCACTGTCTTGATGTCAACTTTCTCCGTCAAACAAAATTGCAGAGACTGCAGTGCATGCAAAGCTTGTAATAGTTGAGGGAATGATAGTGATAGCGAAAAAAAGATTGTCTTTTCACTCAGTGATTTAGTAGCAGACAAACCTTCTTAGCCTCGATCACACTTACGCACCAAAGGTCACATCAGAGACAACAATGAAATACTAGTTTGTTTGAGAACATTACCTCTTACCCTCACGTTAGTCGTGTGTGATGGCTCCTTTAAAGCGCATGTATTAAAATCGAAATTGTACTCATATTTCATGGAGAAGGATGGGAGATTTTCCTACCTGGTAAAGACTGGAGAAAGACCGTGTGAAGCACATATCAAGGAGATGGGAGAGCCGAGTAGCATGCATCCAACTTGAAGCGACATTTGATAAACATTTATCGAAAATAATTGATAATTGATACAGCAATGATCACTAAAAGCAGGTTCAGGTAAGCCTATAATGATCTATGATGTAGCACTATAGGTGACATGCCACGCTCAATCACGCGTAATTACACATGACCCCAAACATCCGTGGCTATGCGGGATATTGCTGCAATATCTGTTATATAAGTTAGTATAGTTGGCAGTCCTGTTATATAGACTTTGCTTCTCATGTGTCTGCATGTATCAGAGGCTTAGCAATGTGATAGGACCTCAATTTCATGCTCAGGGAAGACAGAACATGCTTAGCGGTTCATCCATGGTTCAAGCAGCAATGCAGGCGACGCGCAAACTATAAACGCTCGCCCGCGCGTATTCATAAAAGTAGTAAGCAAAACTCCACTTCTGGACCGCGCAAGATGGCCGCCATCGCTGAGTCCCCCCCCCCCTCTGGCACGGCAGAGTGTCGTGGTCGGCCGCCGTGGTGCTTCGTGTCTGAGTCCCCCCCCCTCTGGAACGACAGAGGTTGTGGTCTGTCGTGGTGTGCCGGCCAGGTGGGTTCACGTTCACAACATGTTCGCTGACGCCCCCCCCCCTGGAACGACAGAGTGTGAGACTCGGGTGAGTTGGTCCGACCGCCTGGTTGACGTGGGCGACCGTCTAGGTTGACGTGGGCGACCGCCAGGATTAGTCTTGAGGCTATAGTGTGTGATGTTTTTGGTGCAATCTGCTGAATGTTGGGTTGTAAAATGGGTTGTTTCGAGTGGAAGGAGTGGTCGGATGAGAAAACGGAGGTCGGATTCGTGTTCAGCGTGAAATTCTGCATCGGTAGGGTGAGTTTCCAGTCAGTCGGAGAGAAAAAATTTTCGGCTGACGTCCCCCCCCCCCTCAGGACAGCTTGCTTCCAGTGGACGGATTTTGTCGTGCGATAGCTCGTTTGAAAGCTAAGAGTGAGACAAATTCAGTGAAAGAATCGGCTTGTTCCTATCTGTCTTCGTTCAAAAGTTAGAGCGGTTACAAGATTTTAGGTCGGAGCTCGCTTACCTGAAAAAATCCTAAGTGTCAGAGTGACTTTGTATGGGTAAAATTTTGAAAATTTTCCAAAGTGTGGAATTTCGACCTGGGACCGTCACCAAAACATTTTTCATCAAATTTCACTGACCCCCCCCCGACAGCAATCTTCTAACTTTGGTTCTAGTGGACGGATTTTGTCTTACAGCTACTCGTTTGAAAGAGGAGAAAAAACTGCTCGACAACATTTTTTGTTGCGAGTCAATCGGACCAGCCGTTCAAAAGTTAGAGCGGTTACAAGATTTTAGGTCGGAGCTCGCTCACCTGAAAAAATCCTAAGTGTCAGAGTGACTTTGTATGGGTAAAATTTTGAAAATTTTCCAAAGTATGGAATTTCGACCTGGGACCGTCACCAAAACATTTTTCATCAAATTTCACTGACCCCCCCCCCCGACAGCAATCTTCTAACTTTGGTTCTAGTGGACGGATTTTGTCTTACAGCTACTCGTTTGAAAGAGGAGAAAAAACTGCTCGACAACATTTTTTGTTGCGAGTCAATCGGACCAGCCGTTCAAAAGTTAGAGCGGTTACAAGATTTTAGGTCGGAGCTCGCTTACCTGAAAAAATCCTAAGTGTCAGAGTGACTTTGTATGGGTAAAATTTTGAAAATTTTCCAAAGTGTGGAATTTCGACCTGGGACCGTCACCAAAACATTTTTCATCAAATTTCACTGACCCCCCCCCCCCGACAGCAATCTTCTAACTTTGGTTCTAGTGGACGGATTTTGTCTTACAGCTACTCGTTTGAAAGAGGAGAAAAAACTGCTCGACAACATTTTTTGTTGCGAGTCAATCGGACCAGCCGTTCAAAAGTTAGAGCGGTTACAAGATTTTAGGTCGGAGCTCGCTTACCTGAAAAAATCCTAAGTGTCAGAGTGACTTTGTATGGGTAAAATTTTGAAAATTTTCCAAAGTGTGGAATTTCGACCTGGGACCTTTACCAAAACATTTTTCATCAAATTTCACTGACCTCCCCCCCCTCTGGACAGCTTGCTTCGATTTTGGCTTCTAGTGGACGGATTTTGTCGTGCGATAGCTCGTTTGAAAGCTAAGAGTGAGACAAATTCAGTGAAAGAAACGGCTTGTTCCTATCTGTCTTCGTTCAAAAGTTAGAGCGGTCACAAGATTTTAGGTCGGAGCTCGCTTACCTGAAAAAATCCTAAGTGTCAGAGTGACTTTGTATGGGTAAAATTTTGAAAATTTTCCAAAGTGTGGAATTTCGACCTGGGACCGTCACCAAAACATTTTTCATCAAATTTCTGTGAATGAGGGGGGGAGGTCAGTGAAATTTGATGAAAAATGTTTTGGTAAAGGTCCCAGGTCGAAATTCGGAAGTTTTAAATTTTTCAAAATTTTCACCACACTGGAGCTCTCACACTTAGGAATTTTTTCACTTGTGGCATGTTACATGTATATGTGCTGACGGACCAACTTCCCGTGGTCATATGAGAATGGTTCAGGTGTCATATGATAGAGAATGATGAGACGAATCGTTTGCAACAAACCGCATGTCGCTACGATGAATACTTTCGGAGATAGAGCCATTTTAAGTTTTCTTCCGAGCATATATAAACCCCCGACATCGTAAGTCTGATCACTTCATCGAAAGACGAGGTAAGCGACGGTCGTCGCTCTGAGCTCCCGATATCGGGTGTTTCAAAGGACTCTATCTTTTGAAGTAGGCAAGCTATCTTCTTACTTCAAAGTTTGTATGATAGAGTTTGATAGTGTCTTTACTACTGATAAAATTTTTTAAAAGTAGTATGAGTAGTAAAATGCGGAATTTTTTAAAAATTCTTAATTTTCAGTTTTTTCAAAGTTTTAACATATAGACTAAGGTTTTCAAGTATCCTGAGTTCAAATATGCTATCAGATTTGAAATTTAACTAAGTCTAAGGCAGCTTTGAGGGGTTAGATCCCAGCTACTGATCACTACCTTTGACTCGGCGTTCCTGTTACCACTTCGGGGCAGTGACAATGATGTCTTCAGCTGTAAAGAGCGGGTATCGGGGAAGATCTCTCACTTCCCTAGTGATCAGTACAAGGCCTTCGGGCTGTCGACGGGATCGAGTGCCACTCACTACACTCTTTAGGAATATGACTGTACTACATGATTCCAAACTTATACAAATTTCATTATCTTACAGCTAACGATAAATCAGGCATGGCTAATGACAAGAATAGAAAATACCATATCAAAATGTGTGTGTGCGGTCGTATAAATCGCAGTGCGGACGCCAAGGCTCACGTCAAGAAGGCGGGCACCGGCCACATGATTATCTTGAATAGGGTTGCGTGCGTGAAGTGTAGAGTGCTGAAGGGTGATGAGGATGAGGCGCGTTTCTACAGAGTGCATGCTGACTGTAGTGGTGGTTTAGTGACTGATTTGAGATTTACGCAGTTGATTGTGGAAGAGAGGGAGCGAATGTTGGCGATCGAGCGAGAGGGTAAGGTTGAGAATGTTGTTGAGAATGTTGTTGAGAATGTTGTTGAGAATGATGAGTTGGCGAGAGCGGTTGCGTCGTTGGAGCGTGAGATTGAGCGAAAGAGAGTGCTTGAGAGTGATGATGAGGATGATGTGGATTTAGATAGGCAGCGTGTGAGGAAGCGTGTGAGGAAGTTGAGCTCTTCGTCATCGGAGGTGTCAAACATTGTCATCACCGACCCCCCGAAGAGCTCATCTTCCCCAAAAGTGAAGAGTGGTGGGATTCGTGTGCAGTCGGCGAGGTGGTTGAAGGATGAAGAGAAGAGGCATGTTTCGCAGCAGATGGCGCATGATTTGTTGGTAAATAAGTATGAGAGTTTGAAGAAAGTGAAGGATGAAGTTGTGAAGGAGTTGGATGAGTTAAAAAAGAAGGAACTGAAGTCGAAGGAGGTGGCGGATGAAAACATTAGAATGAGGCGTTGTGTGACTGATTTGAAGAATAAGACGCGAGAGTTGGAAGAGAAGAATGATGAGTGTGAGAAGAGGGCGAGTGCTGCGGAGAGAAGAATGAGAGATGCAGAGGCGAAGTTTGAGGAGATGATGAAGGAGATGAGTGTGTTAAGAGCGAGGAATGTTGAGTTGGAGAGGACTGTGGCTCGGCGGGGTGATGAGAGGCAGGCGTATGAGAAGTTGGAGCGCATGAGGGATGAGTGGGAACGTGTGAATGAGGATCGTTTGTTTGAGTTTCACATCCCTATTCGGGATAATCATTTGGCCGGCGAAGTATTGGTAAATCAAAGCCTCGACGAAAGTATAGTATGTTACAATGGTCATCCGAGCAAGAAGTGTCTGCATGCCAGCCTGAGAATGCGCGGTCACCTACATAAATTCTCGATTCGGAAACGCGCGAGACTGCCAAAGGATGACTAACTTGGTGAGTGAAAAAGTAAATAAGATAGTATATCCTATTCTAATACATATCATTTTCATTGCAGATCTTTGCCCGCCTTCACCACCCCATCACGTCACTCCCGAGAACGAACCATCGGCTCTCTTAAGGGCCACCTAGGGGCAAGACATGATAGAACCTCCACGCGGTTTGCCCTGGGCAGTCTTTAGACTGGCGAATACTATCATTAAGTTGAATCTGCTATCAGTCAACTTGAACGTTGCGTCGCGTTAGAGGGGTATATAAACCACTGCCTCTCATTTCATTTCATTTCAATCATGCAGACGCCGAACAGTCAAGTCAGCTCTCCTCGCGGACCACAGTTAAGGCCGCGAAATTTATTTGAGGAGTTTGTCAGGCTAGAGGAGCAAGACAGAGTTTTTAATAATCTTGCTCGGATTGGCAATCCGATGACAGCAACTGCTGTCAATCCAACGGAATGGCGCTACATTCCAATTTTTAGTCATGTGCCAGTTAGTGTGGAAGTCGACAGTGCTACCAAAGAGAGAGTCAAAGACTCTCTCAGCAGAATTGGTAGGGTGTAAGATGACGTTACTCCCGAGAACGAACCATCGGCTCTCTTAAGGGCCACCATGGGGCAAGACATGATAGAACCTCCTCGCGGTTTGCCCTGGGCAGTCTTCGGACTGGCGAATACTATCATTAAGTTGAATCTGCTATCAGTCAACTTGAACATTATGCAGTCGATTGCTATCCCTGAAGCATTCTGATTCGCTGTTGAGCAATTCATTGTTGAAAACCCTATATAAGCTAGAAGATTGTAGCGCTTCTCATTCAATTTGAAGTCACGATGGAAGCGACATCTGCCGACAACATTCCCGTCTTCACTGATGAAGACAACGGCATTCCCGAGTTCGTCATCCTCGACGAGTGGGATGAGGAGGATGAGAAGAAGGGGAAGATCAAGAGGATCGTTTGGGCGGATGGAGTGTGGACTCCAAATACCACTCGCATCCGAAAGGTGCCAGATGCACCACCACGGCTTAGGCGGTATAGGGTATACGACAACCTAAGCGTCATACCCATTGACTATTCCAGTCAATAGTCAAATTCACGTCCCCGAGAACGAACCATCGGCTCTCTTAAGGGCCACCATGGGGCAAGACATGATAGAACCTCCTCGCGGTTTGCCCTGGGCAGTCTTCGGACTGGCGAATACTATCATTAAGTTGAATCTGCTATCAGTCAACTTGAACGTTGCAAATGAAGTTCGGTGTAATACTTCCTTTCGACGGGCGTTCCTGTAAAGGGCGGCGGTGAAACCCGTAGCTATGTATACCGCAAGGGACATTCGGCAATGGTCAATCTTGTTAAACCTCTCTGCGTCATGTTTGCAAGTGATTGCCTCTGTCTCAACGTAGTATGCATTCGCGCCAGGGCGACATTTAGCCAACTGTCGAAGGTTGCCTAAAACTTTCCATTGCATACGTTATGAGAACCATGAGTTCTACCTGTCTCTATCAATGAGACGAATTGATGAATGGAATGAAATGGGAGGACACTCACGCGCCACACGCAACATAACACACTTCTCTCTTCCGTAATCTAACAAGCTCTTTACACATGGATCGCAGTCGATTGCTATCCCTGTATCAGAAGTGTAAGCTATCTTAATTTATTTGACACTATTTTATCTACCATCATCGTCCATATGAAGTGTCATAAGATTTACAAGTTAGACTAAGCGTGCTACTATTTCCAAATGAAAAAGTATACATGGTTAAATCATCCACTTAAGCCCATCCGTAGTCTAACAAGCTCTTTACACATGGATCGCAGTCGATTGCTATCCCTGTATCAGAAGTGTAAGCTATCTTAATTTATTTGACACTATTTTATCTACCATCATCGTCCATATGAAATGTTTTTAGATTTACAAGTTAGACTAAGCGTGCTACTATTTCCAAATGAAAAAGTATAAATGGTTAAATCATCCACTTAAGCCCATCCGTAGTCTAACAAGCTCTTTACACATGGATCGCAGTCGATTGCTATCCCTGTATCAGAAGTGTAAGCTATCTTAATTTATTTGACACTATTTCATCTACCATTATCACCCATATGAAATGTTATAAGATTTACAAGTTAAACTAAGCGTGCTACTATTTCCAAATGAAAAAGTATACATGGTTAAATTATTCACTAAAACCCCATTCAAGTAAGTCAGTATGAAAGCAAAGATAATACGAAATAAACATTTATTATGGCATGTATTTCAAAAGGTCTTCATCGTCAATATCGTCCCAGAGTCTGGCTTCACATAGATCACAAAAACAGTTGAGCTGCTTTAAACGTTCTTCTGCAGCGTCCCTCACTTTCTCAATGTACGCCCACTCCGCCACGGTTCGCGGTTGGGAGTTAGGGGTGTACCACTCCCATATTTGATGCAAGTGCGACTTGCTGGTCATCTCCATCACCCCTTCGGCATCATATTGTAAATATTTCCACCGTATGCCTGTTAGGTCGGGCAACTCCTCTTCATCCTCCTCCGATAATGAAAACTTTCGTATATTGTCCAGTCGGTACACCTTCTCCACCTTCGCCTTTCTTGGTGCATTTGGTGTAACGAGCACCTTTGCTGATGTACATGGAGAGGAGAACTCCAATGCGGTATTTGGTGTTGTTGGAGGACTTGTCATGTTGTCTTTGAAATGCTGACTTTGAATAATGATAACTTTAACATTTTTCTAATTCTTAAGTATACACAAGCAGCCAATCAGAATGAACATCCAATGAATGAAGAGAATGAAAGTATATAAGCAAAGTGACATTCGTGTCATTTCACTCTGTCTTTGAGACGCATAAGTGAACGGTTGTCTAGCGAATTCTGTTATTATTTGAGGCGTACAAGTGAATTCCAAATTTGAGACGTATTATTTGAGTGAAGTCTCTATCTTGTTGAAGTATCAAGCTTAAACATAATTTCGTTGAAATGGTAAGTTGAAAATTTCTTCACTCATCTCCCTCAAACGTGTGGCTAATAGCATCTTCCTCAATTTCAGGCATCAACTTCATCACCAACACCCTCCCTTCTCGAGGAAAGTTTAGAGTTGTTGAGTCAAAGTAGGTTGTAATAATACACTGAGACTTGAACAGAGATGATAGAATGATTTCTCTTTCAGGTGATGTGAGTTCCAGCTCAGGACTCTCGCGACAAGGCAACGAGTGGGAATGTGCCGACTGCGGACATATGTTTACAAGGAAGCACAGTCTCCTTCGACACATCAAACAACGTGTGTGTCAACGCAAAGCGGCGTCAATCTCCGGAGGTGAAGTTGATTCTGACGATGACATCTCCTTTCCTTGCGATTTGTGCCCTCTTTCTTTTGATAGTCACTTTCAGCGATCTTCGCACAGACTTCAACACACGCATGCAAATGATCACTACACCAACGGTACCTCTACCATCTCCCTCATTAATGTTTCCCATAATAATTTAGTACGCGACTACTGCATGGAGTCCAATACTCAAATAGTAGATTTTCCTGAGTGGCTCCTTCAAAATTCAAACATTATCGAAGCGCTCTTCAACAATTTAGACAATTTTAGAATGAAGGCGCTCATCTACCTTAAACTAAAATATATTAAAATAGATTTTCAAACGGGTCAAGTGACGGAGAGAATACAGTTTCATGTTCCTTCCTCTTCCGCAACCGAAGTTGTAGACTGCGAGTCTTGGCTAAATTTTCACATTCAATGTTTAAAATCAAATGTAGATAAATTCAATCAACGCGACAGCGCTCTCATTTTTGATGGTGTGGACTCAGCCATATTCAAAATTTCCCTATTAGAAAGTCATGCAGCTCGAGGCACATTTAAACTACCAAAAAACGTTGTATAATAAGAAAGCTGTCATCAATGTTGATTGTAAATCACAGTGTTTCAAATATGCAGTCCTATCCATCCTTCACTATAATGATATCAACGCGCATCGAGATCGCACCTATAGCTATAGACAGTGGGAGGATGAACTAGACTTTGAAGGTTGTGATAGTAACAACATGAAAATCAAAGATGTAGAAACGTTCGAAAAACATAATAAGATTAAAATTGTCGTTCACGTGTGGGAGAAGTGGTTGAAGGGTGCCCGCTATAATTCACGTTCAACTTGTTATGAACGTGTAGTCAACCTCTTATTAGTAAAACAAGATGATAGCGAGGAATGGCACTACTGTGGTATTCCCAAAATCTCTCGCTTGTACACTCACTTGGGGCACTCTAAAAGAGGTGAACATTTTGTATGCGACCGCTGCATCCGCTCCTTTTGGAGTAAAGATAAATTTGAAACTCACTATGAATGGTGCAAGCGAGGTAAATTACAAATGGAACGCATGCCCAAAGATAAAATATTTTCACATAGGGATAATGGTGACGAATTAAGTCCCCTGCGCGTCATTTACGCAGACATAGAATGCTACATTGATGATATCATCCACAAGCCAGCAGCCATATCCTGCTATGAAGTATGGCATGACCAGTTTAGGAATAGACAAAACAAAATGCATACTTGGCAAGGTGAAGATTGCATTTCAAAATTTCTAGAATTTCTCGATAAAGCTGCTAAATTTCAACAATCATATGATTCCCAATTGCAGCGTAAGTCACTACATATGTCAGATGAAGACAAACAAAAATTTGAAAGTTGCACATCCTGTCCTAAATGTCATAAAACGTTTGATGACGATAAAATTAAGAAAGTGCGTGATCATGATCACATCACTGGTAAATTTAGAAACGCACTCTGCTCCAAATGTAACTTTTCACTTAGGTTGAGACGTCGTGTACTACCCGTCATTTTTCATAACTTTAAGGGCTATGACAGTCATATGCTCATAAAAGGAGGGTTGAGCCAGATGAAATCGTGGCAGTTTAATGTAATAGCACAAACGAGAGAAAAATTCATGGCAATGACAGCAAAAGTACCAGTAGATAAAACTAAAGAAAATAAGACAGTCTTCTTCGAAATAAAATTTTTAGATTCATTTCAATTCATGTCAGCGTCACTAGCTTCTCTCGTTCGTAATCTCAAGTTTCTTCCCCATAGTCAAACTTTGAAGAAACACTATCCAAACTTAACGGATGAAATAATCACTCGCAAAGGAGTCTTTCCTTATGCGTATTTTAGCTCAATGTCTAAACTAAATGAAACAACCCTTCCTTCCATTGACAAATTCAAAAACGATTTGACGGGTGAAGATTGTCCAGTAGAGGACTATGAACATGCTCAAGAGGCATGGTTAAAATTTGATTGTAAAACGTTTGGCGATTATATGATCGCTTACTTAGAATTAGATGTCATTTTGCTGGCTGATGTCTTTCAGGAGTTTCGACGAGTGGCATTAGAAGAAGACAAATTATATCCTGTCCACTTTGTCAGTCTACCAGCCATGTCCTTTAAATCAGCCTTTAAAATGACTGGTGAGACCATTCATCTCTTACAAGACCCGGAGATGTATAATATATTTGAGCGCGGAATACGCGGTGGTCTTACATTTGTAAATAAACATCATATAAAATCTGAAACAGTAGGTGATGATCATATCCACCTAAAGTACTATGACCAAAATAATTTATATGGTAGTTCACTGTCTAAACCACTACCTCATTCCGAGTTTAGTTGGTTAAATCAAGATGAGCTTGAGTATTACTCCAACCCTTCAAACATACTGAAGATTCCAGATGAAGGTGATTGGGGATATTATTTTGAAGTGGATTTGATTTATCCAAATAGTATTAAAAATAAAACTGCTGATTTCCCACTTGCACCTGAATCTGGCGAAGTGACTGAAGATATGTTTTCACCATTCATGTCACAATTTCATAATAACTTAACAGAGTGTGGACAGCCAAGGTACAATCCATGCCGCAAACTTTTACTCACCCAATATGATAAGAAAAATTATCTCGTACACTTCTGCATATTAAAATTCTATTTAGAAATGGGCATGCTTCTAAAGTCAGTTCACCGCATTATCAAATTTAGACAGAAAGCCTTCCTCAAACCCTACATAGATAGTAACAGTCAAAAACGTGCACTCGCCCAAAATAATTTTGAAAAGGATTTTTATAAATATAAGAATAACAGTCTATTCGGAAAGACCATGGAGGATGTTAGAAAACGTATGAATTACAAACTAGTCGTTGATGAACAAAAATATCACAAATTGACCTCATCACCTCTTTTCATTGATAGAGACATCGTCGATGAGGATCTTGTAGGTGTTAAAATGATTAAATCAGAAGTTGAGTTGTGCAAACCCATCTATATTGGGCAAGCCGTTTTAGATTATTCCAAGCTTGAAATGTATCAACTCTTCTACAAAATATTAAAACCATGCCCTCTCGTAAATGAGGTTCGCTTGCTGGGTGGTGATACAGATAGTTTCTTTTTAGGAATTACCACTCAAAAAGATTTAAATTTTAATGAAGTAGACAAGTCATTAGAAAAATATTTCGACACATCTAACTACAATCCCACTCATCCACTCTATTCCATACAGAATAAAGCCAAACTTGGTTGTTTTAAGGATGAAACAGCAGGAAAGGAAATAGATGAAATGATTCTCCTCCGTCCTAAAATGTATTCCATGAAACTAAAAGAATGTGCAGATAGTATTAAGCGTGCTAAAGGTATATCAAAATCCATTGTTCATAAAATGAAACATCGGTCCTATAAGAAGGCCTATAAAAATAAAACTATAACGTTTGTCAATATGACAATCTTAAAATCTCAAGTTCATACTGTGAAAACGTACACGTTCAAGAAACGAGCACTTTCAGCATGGGAGGATAAGAGGTGTTGGATAGGACATAACACATCTCTTCCACATGGACATCCTGACACAAACATACCTCCACCCAAAAGAATAAAACTCACGCTACCACATTCAGGAGATGTATTGACATAATCAACTTTAACTCAGTATTTTGATGTTGCTTTTTGTAGATATACATGGTTGTTTTATGTATCGCATGAGATCGTTTCCTCCTTGTGAATATATGCCTACAGTCAGCCCATTCCCCTATATCTGTGAAAAGACTTTTTCATATACATATTTTTATTTCAATAAACATATCACAATGACTTCACTTTGTTTTCCGAAACACTAAAGTTACGAGGGATTTAGTATCTTTCACGTGGATCCACTCTTGTAAACCATTGGTAATTTTGATAGCAATAGAGGGTATAGTTTGTTTGATGACGGGATGATAGAAAATAGATTCAAACATCTTCTCGACTATTCCATATGAAGCGTCTTTATCATGAATGAAATCACGTAAAATGTATTCTTTTTTCTCGCCAACAGAAATAGGTAAAATCAAATCACTTTGAATGTAAAGGTGCTGTTCATGTTTATCAAGTGTCATTGGTGTTTCTATACCAATCGTATGCGCAGCAGCAAACACTGTTTGTAGCATTGAAAAGCCAAACAGTTTTTTCAAATTTTTACTCAATTGACATTGAATGTCATCACCCAGTTTCAGAACAACGCGTTGATTTTCAATTGAAAACGAAATGTGGTGTGTCTTTACATCATATTTACTTTTCATCACATGCTTCAACTTCTGTTGTATATAAGGATTTACTACATGAATGAAGCTTTCAACTGTATGATATAGACGCGGCATTATATTGATAGCAACTTTAGATTCTTCATAAGACTGGTAAATTTTCTTGATGCGATCGCCATAGATGTCCACCCACCATTCATCATTAACTGAATCAGCTTTAGTGTGATATTCATGAGAACCATACACCACACCGCTTCCAATAATAGGCGTATAATGTCTTACAAAATGACGCAAGGTTGGAGAGAAATAAACTGTAAGTTTGTCATTATATTTCTGAATAACCAACTTATTTTTGTCCGCCATAATTTTCTCTCCATACTTCTTACCCACAGTCTCATTCCATCGTTTTACTAACTCAATAAGTGATAAAGGTTGAACACCACGCTTTTTCAAAATGATGCGTTCTTCGCATTCTACAACATCTTCATCAAATATTTTAAATCTATAATGAAATTTGTTGATTCGATTTGAATAAACTTTTTTAACATTTGCAGTAGCAATTGACGTTAGATGTAGTCCATGACCAAAACCAAGATGTGGATAGAATTCACTATCCAACCTCAGCGTAAGACCTTTAGTAAAAGAATGAAAGCGGAGGAACTGTCTCCCACTCCAATGATAGATAGTAAACTCATAAGCTTTCTGATTTTTATTCTTCATGATGGAAGTGTTACCACTGTTGAATGCCTTAATAATTTTCTCATTCCCAAATGGCTCATAAGAATCTGATTTTATCTGAATCCATTCATAGTTCCACTTTCCATCTGATGTTAAATTGTATGGGAACTGAAATGCATTATTCATCGTTATTCCATCATGGGTGCGAGGAGTCAATATCATTTCTTCCAAATCATTCACATTCTGAATATTGCTATCATAGCAAATACTAGAAACGCCAACCTCCCATTCTCCTTCTAAATGCAGTGGCCGATTTAATTCTACTCGATAGTCTGATGGTTTATTTTTGGGAAATTTATTCATAGAAGCATTACGGGGCAAGTAGATTAGAAACGAGTCCTTATTTTCACTTTCCATATTATTCACATTGGAAAAATATATTAGCATACGTTTGCATTAACTCTTCATTCGGAAATGGAGTGTGATACTTGTCACAGCATCTTTATGAAAAGGAATCAACGCACCAGCATCGTCATAAATGGCAATATCAATTTGTGGGATGTAGTTTGATTTCAGCTTTGTATAATGCACTTTCTTGAAAGTATGCTCAGATAAAATACTGCAGCTTTTTGGCTGGTATGGTATCATTGCTAGCAATGGAGCTTCAACATCTCCCACACGTACATCTTCACCAATATTGGAATATATCTGAAAATAGTTAATACGACGCGATAGCGACATGTCTGCGCTAGCTTTGGTTACAGTACCACTTTTAAAGATATTTTGGTCAAAACCCAAAATGTCCATTAGAGTTTTATCCATAATTAGTTCAATACCTTTTCCACTTATAGTGAGAGACAAAGTACCTTCTTTTTCAGAAAATGAAATATGTTGGTCATTAATCACTTCATTTAAATAATCTACAACCAATTTAACCGAAGTAATAATGCGAGGCATCAACACTCTTGTTTCATGTAAGATACCACCTAAAGGCTCTACACACTTTTTGTATAAAGATACGGTCCATTCTGTATCAAATTGATTTGACCTTTCACATGGTAAATGTTGCATATCAGATTTTCCATGAACAGCTGCAGAACGATGTCGTAAGAACTGATGAAAATCTTTTGAACAAACTAATACTAGATCATCATCATTTAATTTACTTATTGCAATATGATTAGATGATTTGATATAAGTCAATGTTGCCACTTGCTTGCCATCAACTCGAAGGAGATAATTAAATTTCTTCAATAATGTTTCAGGAGTCATGTTTGTCTTTCTTGGCTTAATCACAATCTTCTTCACCAACGTCTTCTCATTTCTTGGAATAAGATCTACATAATAAGCTTCCTCTCGATATATTAACTGTTTATGGCCACTTATGTGGTAATTAACGTTAAAATTATCATAGCTTGTCAAGGCGCTAGCGAGGTAGCCTAAATCATTTCTTAAACTTGGACTTAAACCAACAATCCAATCTTTCTCAACTACATGATGTACATAATTATAATCATCATTGTGCGGAGTAAATTGGACAATATGTTTACACGCTTTATTCAAGAAATCATATATAAACTTTTTACATGATAAGAGATCTTTCTTTGGCCACTGTGGAATGTATACTCGGCACCCCTTTTCACATTGATAAGCAGCTGTACGCCTCATATTAATAGTCATCACCTCATGATCAAAAGTATAGACACAGTTGCTATAAACAAGTTGAGTGACACCCACTTCCCAATTCCCATTTAGCTGTTGTGCATGATCAATGGGAGTAGAAAAGAGTGCAGCTCGATTACTAGTAAATCTCTTTGTAGCCGCATTGCTAAGCAAAATATGATAAAACGACATTTTTATATTGCTAATCTGCAACTTTGCATAACATCATGAAGACTTGGATTTTGGACTCTCTACAATATATCAGAGTTGATCGTGATGGAAACGTACATTTCAAAAATTCTCATGGTCATACATCAAGAGGAATTACATTAACATGGCGACAATTTGTCAACCTCAATGATATCATGAGGGATTTGGAATATTTTGAAACATTAAGATTCATCTCCTTGGGTGATCAAGTTTGGCTTCAACATTACAGAAATGAAATTCAAATCTACCATTCTCATTCCGCAAACTGTTTCTCATTTCGCAAATACAATTGGGAGAAGTATAGAAGATACATACATCGCTCCATCATGACATTTATTCGTCGTGAGTTCATCGCCCTACTATGCAAATCTTAATCAGGCATCACTACTACACATCATGAGTTGGAAATTAGATTCCCTACAACGTATTGAAACGGATCATGATCGAAACGTCTATTTCAAAGATTCAACTGGAAATGTGAGAAGAGAGTTTGCTTTATCTTATCGTCATTTTCAATCTCTACATCATATCATGAAGGACTTGAAATACTTCTATATGAAAAGACATTCACGTATTGGAAATCGCATCTGGCTGCGCGTCAACAATCGGCGAATTCAACTCTATCATTCCCAACTTCATACTAACTTCACATTTCATCAAGGTAGTTGGGAAAAGTATAAAAGGAAGGTACATCGCTCAATTTACTCATTCTTTCATCATGAAGCGCCATCGCTACACCATCGTCAACATTCTCCGTCGCTTCAGACTCTACACCAAAATCGATCTCACAACATTACACCAACAGCTTCCAAACAGCAAGTATTACCCGGGCCGTCCTCAAATGTTAGTGGTGAAGATGAACAATTCACGGAATCTTCAACTCTTCCCAAATGGGACTGTACAGATTCTCGGCGCCCTTTCTCATTCATCGGCGCAGTCAATGCGCTTAGAGCTACAAAGACTACTACGTCGGATATGGAAGAGGGAGAGGTGTGTGATGTCGAATCTGACTGTGGACAATATGGTGATCTCTACTCAATTGAGTGACAGTCTATCATTTTTGAAGATTCGTACCAGCAGTTACAGTTTGTGTTATGAACCCGAACTTTTTCCTGCAGCTCTCATTAGTTGTTGGTTACCTGTGCATGTTGCAATCTTTCATAATAGTAAAGTGATCATTACTGGACTAAAATCTCATGTACAAGCAAATGTGATCCTAGACTATCTCATCGAGTATGTACGTACCCAGCGGATTGTAAAATAAAAACAATTTTTCCAACATGATGTTTTTATTTCAAATCATGATTGAACTTACAAATCATTTTTTCATTAGAGGATGGATTACATGAAAAGTTTTGAATAACAGATACAAATCGAGATACATGTAAACGTTTTAAGATGAAGTACAGTACAAAAGCACCACACGTTGATGAAAGTGGATGTTGTAGTATGCGTTCATTTCGCTGATATTGACGCGTATGTTTTCTCAACCACTGCTGTGTTGGTATATTTGGAGGTTGAGCAAGAGAGTCAAATAGTTCACCACGTCGGTCTTCTCCAATAAAGATCGCTTTCCAATGCTCACCGCCTAAATTCTGAGAATGAGTGTTTAGCACAATAAAGATGGGATAGTGATTTACTGCAGGTGGTAAGGTATCGAGTGAATAGACATTATCGAAAGCTTTCAACGTCGCTTCGTCTGCATTACGCTGCACTTTAGTCTTAATATCGTCAGCAGTCAACCAACTCATTAACGATTATACTGAAGAATCACGTCACGATACTTTGTAATTTCAATATTTGAATCGAAGACTGCATAAATTAATACATTGATCGTCTCAGGTAGTGTTCTTTTGAACGTCAAATCCAAACGAATATTATGAGGCACGTTCGCTTGACGATAGGGTGCACTAATATCGCTGTCAGCAGTCAAATCAAATGCATAAATAGTATATCCACTCTTAAACTCTTTCATAGTCAGTCCGTTGGTGTCATCCGTATTGTAAAAGCCAAAGACATCCATAAAATCAACATAACTGCGCATAAATTGATCCGAAGCAAAATCTGGTTTGTAGGGTGGACCAGGATGACTCACACCATTTACACGTAAAGCAATTTCACTTAACTGATTGTGTTTAAAATTGAAAGGATTCTTCTTTATATTACCATTAAATGCATCATTTTCAACCATTGCCACCATGAGGAGCTTCGGTGCTTCCGATGGAAAGAGGCCATCTTTCATGAAACTCTTTTGATCTTTCGGAATTGTAAAGGTGAGAAGCTTTGTATGCTGAACGGGGTAAATGGCATTTTGGCGGTTAAGGCCTTCAGCATGCCCTCTAATGACACTTGGATTCGGTACTACTCGACGAATGTAAAGTGCAACATGAATTCTAAAATTGTCAACTTTAGCAAATGCATTCAGCGCAAATTCAGGCTTATTCAATGTCAGCTTGAGTCGCATGCTGGTATTACACAGTAAAAACTTTGACTGTCTAAAGAAGTCTAAATTCAGTGGACCATATAGCTGACATACTCTACTATCTTTAATCATAGCAGATCGCTTTACAAAGCCACTGTTTGTTTCAACATCAAATTTTCCTGCTTCATCTCTGTACCATCCCATGGCTTCCATATGACTTTTTTGTGCTGCTGGATGAAACTGTGATACATGATTGAAATATGATTTATAGGGATAATCGCTTTGACCACCTTCCACCTGCTGCTCTCCAATCGTTAGAGAAACATCACGAAGTAATGTAGTCAATGGTAAATTGTTCAGTCCAACTTTATGTGCATCGTCAATAGCAGTTCCATCTGCTTGCTGAATTCTAAACCTCAAATCAAGCATCGCATAACTCAAATCTATGTAGTCATCACTACCACCAGGAATAACAAATTCAATGGGGCCAGCATTCTCAGCTGTTCGAGGATGATAATCTACAATACTTGAACTAAGAATATCTGTCTGTATGGCTTGTTGATCGAACAAACAAAAACCGGAAGTTTTACACTCCATGATTAGAAGTTATAGCAGCGTCGTCGTTTAGCGCCTGATGAATGATTAGAGCCTCTGCGACGTTTGCGTGAATGCCTTTTGACTGAAGATCGCACCTTACCAGCTCCGCGATGTTTCCTCCTTCCTTTTTTCATTCGTTTAGGTGATTTCTTTCCTTGAGTAACACCAGCAATGGTCTGCTTCAATGTTTTTAAACCGCGTTCCTTCCCACGATTCAACAAACTGCTCTTAAAACTTCTACCTCTGGAAAGATCACTAGCAACATCACCAGCAAAGCCAACGGCATTACTTAAAACATTTCGTTTTAAAGATCTACCGACATTGGATATGAGAGGTGCTACAACAGATTTCAGTGCACCAAGTATGCTACCTCCACGTTGGCGGCGAGCGCCGATGTAAATTTGTCCTCCGCCACTTACATAGGAGGGTCGTGAATAAAATGAGGCAGTTGGATTCATAGCTCAAACCCTAAACATTGTTAGTTACAACTTTGCATGAATCACTGTCGATCACTTAGATGAAAGATGTCGGCACGACGCATCCAAGAGTTCATACTTGAAGGATAACCAGTCCATTTAACAAGACACCATTCTTCACCTTGTCGTTTTTTACATCGAATGATTTTCTCTACCAAATATGTTTCACTTTCAGTGACTACCTCAATCTCATCGCGGTAAAAGCTACCCTCAATTTCTTCATTATCGTAATCTTTCAACTTGTAGGTGGTCGGAGAGTCTTTTTGATTAATCCTTGATACTGTAAATACCTCCTCTGTCCAATTCGGGAGGTACCCTTTAGCAAAAACACTTTTCACTTTTGAGATACGAACTTTATCGCCAATTTTCACATCACTTTTCACATGAGTGCGTTTACGTTGGAATGATTCGCGCACTTTATCTACATTGTCAGCATTTACATCTACTGGTCTGAGTCCAATAGAACGATGGATAGAGTGATTGTAGGCATGGAGTGTATCTTGTAGAACCTTTGTCCAATTTTGTGTCAAGTTGGCAGTAAAATGTCGCCACAAGCGATTTTTTAATGTGCGATTAAAACGTTCAACGAGTGCAGCTTTATAAGCGCTCTTTACACTAAACAACTCAATGTCATGCCTCTCAAATAATCTTGTCACATGCTGATTTTCAAACTCTTTTCCTTGATCACTCTGAATTCTTTTTGGAATGCGACCTTCTCGAAAACTTGTTTGGAATGCTTTTGCTACTCCTTTCCCTTCTTTAGTTTTTAAAGGTTGAGCCCACGCATAACGCGAGAAAATATCAATGACGGTTAAAATAAAATTATTGCCCGAGTTATGTTTTGAAATGGAGGCAACATCACACAAATCTGCTTGCCACTGTTCATCGATGTCATGAACAATATAATGGCGGGTGCGGTACTTCTTTTTCGCTTGTTTGTGGAGTGTATAGGTAGCCTGACCCTTTAACCATCGTTTCACTTGTGATTGTGGAAGACCACTCGCTTTTGATAATTTCTTGATAGATGCAAATCCTGCCGGATGTTTTACATCATAATAGATTGACTTCAAACGTTCAGTCGATGACGGCTGACTCTTTTTCCTCCTTCTCATCTTTTTGTTTTCTTCCCTTTCTACATTTACAACAACTGCAGCATTTAGCTTTAGCGGTTTTGCGATCGTGTTCACATTGCTTAGGGGTTTCATTATGAGAGCTGGCGCAGCAAGTGCAAGTGACAACGACATTCACCTCTGGCGGCTCATTACATGGCAAGCAACACATCTGCTTCATATTAATAGTCTGAGAACATGTATTTCCTAGGAGGAGCTGTTTTACGTTTTCCTTTTACCAGTTTTAGTGGTGATGTAGATCTACGTCGAGTTCTTCCTCTTGTTTGCTTAGTGAGTGTGGGAGGGGATGTAGCAGGTGACGTCTTAAACCAATTTGTTGGCATTTTCATCGTCTGAGGCATTGGAGTAGTAGCCACTGTTGAATCAAGTTCTTTCAATGTCTCATTATTTAAAGCAAATTTTGGTACATTATGCTTTTTCAATAGTTTAAGAAAGTATGACCAACCAGGTGGAACATAGCCCTGACGGCGCTTTCTACGTGTCGCATACTGAATCAAGTCTTCATAACGTGAAGCATCAATCACTTTATTTTCATCTGTAATGATTTCTCCTCTATCATTTACATTGAGATGGGGCTCAATACTATTGAAAAGAGATATGGCATGTGCGCGAGATGCTAAAGGTGTAGCAGTCGATACAGAGTCACGCATCTTATTCTTCAAGTTTTTCAATTGCTCAACAGTTTCCGATTGTAATAATACAGCACGATGTGGATCTTTGATGTGAACATTTTGCTGATAATCTATTTCTTTCCTATACATTTGATTTGCAAGAGGTTGCTTTACTTGCTGCATGGCAGTCAATTGTACATATTCATCCTGAGGAATAACAATCATGCGAGAATAAGAACTCATAGTTTGTAGATAATCATGGGAGTTTTCAAAATATCACTTCGAAATCTAAATTCTTCCGGACACTCTTGCGTAAAGTCAATGAATAAGTAACCGTATGGTTTTTCAGTAGCTACTTGAAAATTTTCAATTAAGGCTTTTGATCCTCTGGGTGCAACTTGTCGCGCTAAAATTTCAAATTGACTTTTATCTCGCGGATTCTTGAAAATAGCATAATAGTGTGTATTCAGGTTTCGTGTACGAGCTTCTTTTCCATCAGGAAACAAATTTTGTGTAATATAGATGATAAAACACCTTTTATGGTGTGCTGCGCGAGTGAACATATCTGTAACATCTTTTGAATTCTTACTTTCTTTTAATAAATCATCCAATACAACAACATCATTAGACTGAAGTTTATCCACTGGAATAATTCCTTCATGTCGAATAAAGTTGCGACTTTGCAATTCCTGAAACAGCGACGGTTGATAAATACCATAACACCAAATCACTCGATTGATAGGTTCCTTAAACAACTCCCTTCTTTTATCCAATAAATTCAGCGTGAAAACAGTTTTACCTGCATGAGATTGACCTGATACAGTCAGAACTTTATCACATTGAAGTCTGAAATCCATTTTATTACTTTGAGACTCAACATTTGCATAATTAACGCTTAGAGCCAAAGATATTTCCCAATAGGTTGCCCACGGCAGGAGCTATCATTGGAAGTATTGCTGAAAGGAAACCGCCCTTTTGTGTTAGAGTTTTCCTCTTTCTTTGAAGGGCGACTTTAGGATTGGAGATGAAACGCAATTTCGTAGCATATCGCCTAAGTAACTTTCGTTGTTTTGGCGCTAATTTCTTCGTCCTCAACTTCCTCACATGAGAAATAATTTCACAAATGAATTTATCGTTAGCATGTCGTATAGCATTGTATCGCTGATTTGCTTTCATTCGTCGGAGAGCTTGAATGGCTGAAGAAAACTTTTGACTTTTACGTTTCGCCATTTTACGTTTCGCCATTTTCCGTGTTAGTCTTTGCTAAAACCTATCTTTACCACATTTGCATAGGTACTAACTATTGCGACATAAGTGACACTCGAAATGAGCAATATCACAGTGGTTACATTGGCAAAGTTGAATGCAATTACGTATGAAACAGCGTTGACAAAAAGCATGCTTACATCTCTTGAAGATGCGCTTTTCATTTCCATCCTTTCGCTTACATACATCGCAACACATAGTTTCACCGTTACTGATGTCTATAGCAAGTCTTTTTGAAGATATGAATTTGCTAGCCTTTTCTAAATAATAGACGCATGTACAGAAGGAATATACTTCGAGAGTGAGCAGACATAGCTCGAAAACCAGTTGTGCCACAATCAAGTACCACTGCATTTTCAATTTTTCTTTATGGAAAGTTGAATGTGAATATCTGAAATCGCTTCAATCACTAGACTGCTACCATGATGGTTAAATGCGTTAAGACGTTCAGCAATTTTTATCATATGTCTTTTGAAAAATTCTTGGGGGTGATCTACCACTTCCATTGAGTAAGAAGCAAAATGGAAAGATCGACTTTCCACCTCTTGCTTTCCAAAATGACTAAACTTAATTTTCGCAACTAATCGCGCCATGATAATGCTATCAGAGAATGTATTCATTAACTCTAGAAAAAGAGTGCTAGCATCATCGACCACTGCTTCGATGTCGGTCTCATCTTTATGAAATTTTATCACATAATCTTGAACAGCTCCTTTTAAACTTTGCCTATGAAAACGTAATGTTCCGCAGTCGTTTGAGAAAGACATGATCGCCCTTTATCTAACCCATCCATTGCATGAAAACAACAACTCTTCTCATAGTAACATTTATTGAATAACGGTAACAAGCATGCATTATAAATCAATGGTTTGAAAGAGATAAAATAGATACAGCTGATAACTATCATACAGCGAGCAATGATAACCATACAGGACTTTGGCAGTGTTGAGGTAAGGAGGAAAGAAGCATTGGTTATGAACGTAGCTACTACAACGAACAGACAAAATAGGAACACACAAATCCTTAAAACGTTTCGTGACTTCATGATAATGTTGATTCACTCTACTATCCCAAGGCGGGAGCAAAATATCATCAATGATTAGATTGGGAAATACTTTCCTCTCCTTACCAGGATTATTACAAAATATGCGTATAACATTGAAAGCAGCTAACCATCGTTTAAAGTCAATAAGAAGAGCACTTTCACACGAAAAGCCATAGTCTTGCAAATATTTCAGATTAAGTCCATGAATGTGTTTTCTCGCCCATTGATCAACATTGGGATCGCAGTTGGCATGTTGATGATAGACACTAACAATCTGATATGTCCAATTGTTCATAGCAATAGCACTGAGCTCCTGTACAGGTTCACCCTCACAATCCATAAAAATGATGATAGAAGCCTAAAACGGAAATTTACACATCTAAGGAAACGTTCTATAACATATTACAAAATGAAGAATTACATCGATGCTTTTCACGACAAAATACACAAATGATATGATGGCAACGAAGAAGTAAAATGTATCTAATAAGACCACGTCTACGACACTCAAAGCACATAAGCGAATTGTCATAGGGTAGAATTAGGAAAGGACTAGCAATTCTCCTTCTTTGATTTGCGTTTTGATGTAGCATTCTTCTCCGACTTGCGCTTCGTACCACTGCTGTTAAGGATTTGATCAATTATGTCGTCCACGTTGGGTGGTTTCGGAATATATAGGATGGATTCCATATGCATGGAGAGAGAGGCTATTTTATTATCCTTGTGTCGACCATAATATAGCCCATTCACTTTGAAAAGGATATCCCAAGTACCTTCTCCGAGCTCATCACATCTGATGGGTATTGAATGATCTCCATCCTTCTTATAGTAAGTACACCAATGTGACACCGGTAGGCAAATGTGATTACCATCCCAAATCTTTCTATAGGGAGTATCCTTGTCATCTCTCGCCTTCCACTCTTGAGCAAGAGGAGTAGGAATGTCCATATTTAATGTCACGTACTCCTCAATAATATCAAGTTGGTGGCGAATGTACGGACTCACGGGGATCAGTATGTAGTCCCCATACTGATTGTGCATTATCTTGACATCCGTGGAAGGGAGCATTCCCGTTTGGAGTACTACGCTATGATCGCCATAACGCAAGACTTGTTTAAATTTACGCTGTAGCGGTGTAGGATTATGTACCTTGGTTGTTTCTTCCACTGGCCTCAGTTGTAGATGATCTGACCGTAGCGAACCTTGTAACGTTTGACCGCCATTTTGTCCTACTAGTGCAGCAGATGGAGTAGATGCCTGAAAATGAAAAAAGATTGTATTAAGTTTACGTTCAAGGGAGGAGAGGGAGGGAAGTAGCGACTTACCATTTTAGTTGGATAATAGAACAGGGAACTAGGGAGAGAGAAAATGTGCGTCCGTCACTCGTGTGATTCAACGATGGAATGATTCTCACTGTGGAAGGCTCGCTATTTATAAAGAAATGCTTGATTCTCATTGGATGATGATCCTCATTGGACAATAACATCAAGCTGATTCCAAATCTGGCCTCCGTTTTCCAATCTGATGCTTCGTTTTGAAGCTACAGCCCAAAACGTCCCAAATTCTAACTCTGTCGTTTTTCGCCAATGTCCCAAAATCTTAAATGGCGTCTCACATCTAAACGAAGACAGATAGGAACAAGCCGATTCTTTCACTGAATTTGTCTCACTCTTAGCTTTCAAACGAGCTATCGCACGACAAAATCCGTCCACTGGAAGCCAAAATCGAAGCAAGCTGTCCAGGGGGGGGGACGTCAGCCGAAAATTTTTTCTCTCCGATTGACTTGAAACTCACCCTACCGATGCAGAATTTCACGCTGAATCCGAATCTGACCTCCGTTTTCTCATCCGACCACTCCTTCCACTCGAAACAAGCCATTTTACAACCCAACATTCAGCAGATTGCACGAAAAACATCACACACTATAGCCTCAAGACTAATCCCGGCGGTCGCCCACGTCAACCAGGCGGTCGGACCAACTCACCCGAGTCTCACACTCTGTCGTTGCAGAGGGGGGGGAGGGGGAGTCAGCGAACATGTTGTGAACGTGAACCCACCTGGCCGGCACACCACGACAGACCACAACCTCTGTCGTTCGAGAGGGGGGGCGGCGTCAGCGAACATGTTGTGAACGTGAACCCACCTGGCCGGCACACCACGACAGACCACAACCTCTGTCGTTCCAGAGGGGGGGGGACTCAGACACGAAGCACCACGGCGGCCGACCACGACACTCTGCCGTGCCAGAGGGGGGGGGACTCAGCGATGGCGGCCATCTTGCGCGGTCCAGAAGTGGAGTTTTGCTTACTACTCATAAACATTTCCCATGTTTTAACAGCATCAGATCAAGTTATTTCTGACTCTTAGTGCAGCGCGTATGTACGCGGGTAGAAGAATAGAATGTCCTTAACCACGGATGTTTTGGGTGTTCCGTAATTACGCGTGGCATGTCACCTAGTGTCCCCTTAGTTTTATGGTCGAGCTACTATTAAAGTTAGCTTACAAACCAAGACAAGTAGGTACACTTCAGCGTCTTGCGCCTTCAAGGGTCGACAGAACCGAAAAAAGAATTTCTATTGATGAAATCAAATGTTGAAAAGTAAGGAAATTATTCAGTGCCAGGTGATTGGAATTAATTTCCTGTTCAAATATACATTCATAATTTGAAAAATGTTTCCAATTAATTTATTGGTCCAACAAAATTGTGACTGTTGTTTTAATAGGGCTTATGCTGGATTTGAAAAACAACGTTTATCGGAAATGTTTTAAAACAAGAATACTGGTTTTTTGTTTTTTATTCTATCATTCTACATCGTTTCTTTTCACTTGAACCATAATTAATCGGCAACTTCAAAGGCTGCTAATTATTGTGAAAAAAGTACGTGTAGCGTTGATAAGAAAAGTTTATAGGTAATTTGTCGGATGCCAGCAACAACTCAATTTCTTGGAAGTTTTTAATCTCCACGTCCCTCGCTTTAGCCATAAATGGGGAGGAGCATAATTTGGCTCACTTGTCTTAGTTGTTAATCAATGCTCCTCTTATCAATTGTCACACTCATCAACTACTCGGATTTCAATCACAGAGAACATATCTAAATGTGTTTTCTAAAGAACAAATTTAAAAACGTAAGAAAAATTTGCAGAAAACGGATTGGAGCATTTTAAAACAGGGCTTGAAACCATGCTTGCTTGCGACATAATATAAAAGCTCGCGTTAATGAAGTGCAGTTCTAAAACTATTCCTGAAAACAAAGTTTTGAAATATTGTGCGAAACACGATCATAAAACCATGTTTGACAATAAATATTGACTAAACGCAGTTTCATTGTTTTTTTAGCTTTTCTTTTTGTTTTAAGCACAAGTTGCTAAATTGATGTTAGAAGCCTTGCTTAATCTAGAAAATTCAACATGCAGTTTTACGTTAATGTGTGCTTGCACTAGGCCTATAATACGGAAATGTATATTATTTCATGAATCCCATCAAAACCATTTCATCATCAGGAAAGGACAAATATTTTTTGCACACTTAGGCCTATATATTTGCACACGCGCATATCGTCGCATTTCATGATAATTCGAAAAACTTTCTCGAAGCTGCAAAACTAAAAAGACAGCAGGCGAATTTACGTGCATTATCAGGTAGGCTACTCATATAGTCAGGCTAAAGGTCTTGAGTAACCCGAACTCACATCGGTATGCTCTACTTCCTCGTTGATTCGTCTAGAATATTCTTCACTGAATATTCGCATTATTTTTCTTTCGGAATATTCGGTGCGATCTTCGGTCTTGTAAAGGATCTGGTGGACTACTGTGGGGTGGTAGGAGATCGGTTGCTAGAACTGTGACAAAAAATATTGGACAGATCAAGATCATATCTCCCGCATGCACCCTCGACTCCAGCAGCAGCCATTTTCAGATTAATTCTCCTGGAGAGGTTGGCTATAACGGAATATGTGTTTGTTTGACAGAATGTTAGAGTAGGCGAGGCGAACTGGCGCCGATGCGAGGAGCAGGCCTAGTCTAGATTATATGTCTATGCCTGCTACGAATCTCCGTGTCTACCGAGTTCTATCCGGTTCCCCCTCTCGTCAGACACGATCAAAGAAAAACACTTGCAAATCCTATTTGAAGCAGACTGAAGTTTTTGGTAGATAATTCTCATGAGGATTACAGAGTGGCCGCTCGCGTTAGCATTGAATAGACAGATATCCTCAGACTTAAACAATTCAAGCACAAAAATTCCATTGTAGCCGTAGACCTTGCGTTTCTCCTAACAATGACTGAACAAGCTGATCGAAGCTCTGGGTTTATTTATCCTGACTTTGCCAAGAGGCGGATAATCATAAAAAGTATACCAGTCCGCGTGGGCAAGGAATAGACAGATGTCGTCAGACGAACATTTCAAACACAAAATTTCCGTAGCAGCCGAAGACCTTGCATTTCGCCCTACGATGGCAGAGCAAGCTGAAGCTCTGGGTTTATTTATCCTGACTTTGCCATGCGGGGAATAATCATGAAAATTGCAGAGAATCCGTTCGCGTATAGGCTGGAGAGCTGTTATCTATTATATTTAGAAGGATCTTCTAGAGTTAAATTTCTATGTTTTCTCTGACAAAAAGAAAAGTGCTGTAAGTTTGACAACCTACTAAATCTTAATGTAGTACCATGTCTTCATTACTTGAAGACATTTCATGTCAAAATTATATCTCCAGACTAAATTGCCTACTTCTCACTTAGTCCAAGAAAACGAAGAAGATCTCCAATGGATTTACTTGTGTTTTCTTTCATCCTGTCTGTCAAGAGGAGCCAGTTAGAACACGGCAGAACGCGCATATTTGTAGTAGCCATAGGGTGTACATCATTTTGTGAGGTCATTTATTCGCCCTTGTTCCCTGCAGAAGCTCGTTTTATCTGCCGGACTGATCTTTAGTGAAGTATTCACACGGAGCCTCAAGGAAGGGAGCCACTGAACCCCGATGTGACATCTGGTTTAACCCCAATGTAGCGCCTATAAATACCTTTTAGTGCTGTACAAACTTTAAACTGACGATGTGCAAACCTACTGACGACACACAAAAATTCGCCTATGTTATATTTTAGTATTCGAGCAAAACTTCGAACCCCGATTCAAGGCTGGTTCACATTGAAAATCGCTGAAGTTAGACGCAGCGTCAATCGCCTGCCCTCGAACAATGACTATATAATCACTATGTGTCAGCGTTATTCTGTTCACATTGATATCATCGACGCGCTGTCAAATTAGAGCACCAACAATTTTTCAGACAAATCCATGCTCATGATCGCTGCAAAAGTGTAAGAAATGAATTTCTAAACCCTAGCATTGAACAGCGTCAAGTATTTGACCAACCTGCGATATCATTCGACCTTGACTTCCTTTCTTCAACGCCGCGTCTCAGCGCGCCGTTCGGTTTGAATATTCTTGACTGCTAAATATTTCCAACGCAAGCGTCGAACTTCGGGTAATGTGAACCAGCCTTAACTGTGGTTGCGTCAATAAAAGTGCTTCATTTTGCGACCGCTCTCGCCTGATCCAGGAATCGAACCGAAGTCCGCGGTGGAGACGAGTTCTCACATTCTTCACTAGGCCACGCTGACGGTTCAAAAGGAATTCGAGTGAAGGCAGAAGTCATCTCCAAGTGATATCGACAGCCTATTGTCCTATTACTATGAACAGAATGCTACCGCAGCATTCATATTGTAGCGAGACATCACTTGGAGAATATACTTCTGCCTTCACTCGCATTCTTTTTACTCCGTCAGAGTGGGCCCTAGTGAAGAAGATGCGAGCTCGTCCTCCTCCACCGCGCACTTCGGTTCGATTCCTTGATCGGGCGAGTGCGGTCGGGGACTCAAGGAGTGCTGGTGTCTTTTTTTACTTAGTAGTTGTCATTCTCTATCGATA